>SRLM01000083.1:0-16618 GCA_015708895.1 Populus ilicifolia | reverse complement strand
TTATTTATAATTTGTACAATAACCTCCATGTGGTTCGACCCCGGTCTTGCCGGGTTATTTATTACTTCGACACTCCTGCACTTGGGAGAAGACATCAATCTTTTCGTCGTGTCAGTGCCAAAAATATGACATGATCAAAAAGTTGATGTTTAACCTGATTATAGAAGTATCATAGTAATAAATAATCCGACAAGATAGAGGTCGAATCACAGGGAGATCAACTATATATATATGTATATATAGTAAAACAAAAAATTTGAAATGTGAGATTAATGAGAGGATTAAATAAGGATAAAACAATTATCAAGGTTAGAGAATCCACTAATGATATTTCAAATAAGTATAGTATAAACTCTTTTTATTACTCAACTAAAAACCACATATAAAGGATGTTCTAATCTGATTATATTAAGTATCTTATTTGAGCAATGTTAATACTTGTAAATGTGATCAAGTATTCATGGTGATAAATTATGTTAATAATAAATCAAGTTTCTTTTATAACATGGGTATTAGTTATACCATATAATTGATTATGAAAGGATCAAGTATTTATTGTACCAAGGGTTATAATACATTAACTAAGTAAAAAAATAAATGAAAAGCATAAAAAATAGATTAACATAACATGAAATAAAACTTGAATATTATAAAATACAAACAAAAAAGAGTAAGAGAAAGATCTTAATTTGAAAAACCAAGATGTCTACATACATGGGAAATGCCTCCTTTTATTGACTAAAATTCAGAATTATTGATTTGACGACTAAGGGTTGAGTGGGTGGTCACCTCTTGATTTGGTAACAAAATTTATCTTCTTGTTTGTAGAAAACATCATTGCTTATATCAGAATTTGAACAAGAAGTCCGTATGAAAGTTTTAAAAAATTATTTTAGGTGACCAACAAAACAAGAAAGAGGTCATTTGGATTTCTAAAACTCGAGATATGGGTTGAACACTAAATAATGTCTAGGCTACAGGACATATTTTGACTTCTTTATTCTTGCTATAATTTGAACTTGAAAACGATCTTTCTAAATCATTGACTCTTTCTGAATGTTTTAAGCTTATGTCTTACCTTTTCATCCATATGAACTAGACCTAAATTCAAGTTCTATATCCTTACTTATGATCCAATAATAGAATAGTGTTTCAATTTGTATTCAACCAACATTTGTTTTTTTATGTTTAGCCCTCTCTTTGTCTTCTTAATTTTAGTAGTTAAACTCATCAATCAATTCTTTTATTTATATAATAGGCCTATATTTAAAATAAACATTTACCATAAATTAAATGTATCTTATATTATCATACTTGTTATTATAAAACATGTTCTAATTAAGGAGTTATTAATATTTCAAGTGCAAAATCATGATATAAAACCTTAATAAAAATATAATTTTAAATACTAATTACTACGCCTTTATTTCCACTAGATCATTCCTTAAAACCAAGTGGTAAAACTCATTAATGTAGTCATTAATGGATCTACCTCTTTATTTCAATTTATATAGCCTCTCATATAAAGTATATGAATAGCCAAAAGGAAGAAAGTGTTCTTTGATCTTTTTCTCATCTTATCATAGTTATTGATTCTAGCCTTTCATTATCTCTCTCTTGTCTTCTTTAACTTCTTCAACTAAGTAGATGCCTTAACATTTTAATTTGTTTTAGCACATCCTTGTATTAAAAATATGTTTAATCTCATTTAACTAGTTAGGGAATTCTTTAACCTATAACATCCTTAAGGACTCAGGAATTTTGATACAAAATCCAAAATTCCTAGATTTTTTCTCTTCTTACTCAAAGGGTGGTTTCATCTAAATCAGTCTCAAATTTTTAATTTTGGCTAGGACCTATGATCACACTTCTAGTCCTGGTCATATTATCCCTGGTTTTGTAGGTTCCTCTCCTCCATCCTATAGTTTAATTCTACAATCTATTTTTGTATATCTTTGATGATGATCTCTTGGATGTTCCTCTCTAGAAGGGGGGCTCCTTATCCTCTTCTTGGCCACACCCTTCTCCATAACCTCTTCTCATCATGGTTGGTTAGTGCACAAAGCAATTAACAAATTCCTTTTCACTTTATTGCAACATATAACTCACAATAAACCTAGAATTGTTGGGCTATGATACCAAATGATGTAGATAGAAGCTAAAGACAACAATAAACAATGAAAAAATATAGAAATTTTAATGAGTGAAAGGAGCTACAGATGTGAACCACAAGTTCACAAATTGTTTTTTCCTCTAGAATAACAATCCTTAAGTGCTCCTTTAAGAGGTTTACAAAGACTTAAATAGGCTAAAAACTTAATTGAATTAAGAAAAAAATCTAAAATTATAAAGGAAAGAGACGTGAAATACAAAAATAAAAATCACAAAAACTATCAAAATCAAAACTCTAAGATGAGATTTCAAAATCTATATACCAAACTACCTAATTATTATATGAAAAGTTATGGCTCTTCTAAGTTGTTATTCTAGTCTAGTGTAACCAAACCTTCTCTTCGGCCTAAATCTTTCTCACTAGTCAATAAATGTATTTTCTATGGTATCCATATAATCTGTCTAAGGCACGTCATCATCTAATTATGGCACGTCAACATCTAACTACTTAAAATCACCTATTCTTGTATGCCTAACTATATCACAAGTTCTTTTGTTGATAATGTATAGACATGTTCATCTGAACTAAGCCAAATTCAAGATAATGACCGATGCAATTAAAAGATTTCCGTAATCAAAACATCATGCATCTTATATAAATCATTAGTGTTTTTTTTCTTTCCTAGTTTTAAAATATTCTTTTTAAAATTTTACTTGTTAATCATATTATTTTTGTGTGTGTGTGTATTATGATAATCATATTATGCTTGTTAATGATAATATATTTTATCACTCATTTCCAACATTTCTATTTTAAGGCTTTTTAGCACTAAATTTTGTCTTCGATGATTCTCAAAAAGCTATTTCCATAATAGGCATAACTATATTCTATAATTACATAGCAACATTACAATTAATAAATTGATATATTTTTTGTTGTGTTCAAAAAGTTGTCCATATAACAAGTTAATATTGATTGTGTGTCATATTAACTTGTCCATCTAAATAGTGGTTATACATATTAATCAAGTGTTAATTGCTATGTCAAAGTAAGTCTCAAAACATTGATGTAGCAAAAACAAAGAATAATGAGGTTCATTATAAATTAAAATAATTATAAATAAAAAACACTATAATAACAAAAAAGCCAAAATAATTAATTTTATTTTTTTGCTTGCTAAAAAAATATTACAACATTTTACGTAGAAAAAACTTGAAAACCTAATTAATATTGAATAGAAAAATAAAAATAAGAAAAATATTGCTTGAAATATAAAAGTTAGAAATGCCTACCAATAAAAAATAAGAAAACATATACAAAAAAAATTTCTAAACTAAAAATAAAAACAAAAATAATCAACAACAATCAATTGATCAAAACCTCTTGCATTACTCTTTTTGGATTGAAAAGAACTTATCCTATTTTTGATCATCTATCTTTTACATTGTTACTATTGTTGACCATTAAAAGTGGTGTTATGCCCTTATATTCCATTGATATCTACCATGTTGGTACTATATAGTTAAAGACTCATGTGAACCATGTCAAAAATCAATTTTCAAGACACTCTCAATCCTTATAAAATCAACACTTGTCACTAATGACTTGTTCCATTTTGTATATTTTCTAACATTATTTTGATTCTCCTTCTCTCTTTCTTTGCTTTCTCCTTTTCTAAGCTAGGATAAAAACAATATATTTTTACCCTTCTCTCAACAATTATCTTCTCTAGCTTATGAATTAACACTACATACTTCTTATTTATATTAAAGGTATATGTCTCATGACATTCATCATATATGGCATTTCTTTTCTATTGTCATGGTTTGTCTAACAATAATCAAACACATCTTTAAAAACCTAATTACACCAAACATACCAAAATATCTATTACCTAGAAGTTACTAAAGAAATAATAAGATCATTATATACCCAATTAAAAACCTAATTACAAATAGTAACTTCTAAGCTTTATTTGAAGAGCTCTAAAAACATGGTTTTAGGGATCTTTTAGCAAGTTAAATACTAAACTAATGGTTGGATCATTATATACCCATTAACATCAACTTATATGGTAGGGAAAACAATCTATTACATTAGTTTTCTTAAGTTGGGAAGAAATCATCCATAAGTTCTAATTATTTGACTAGCTTGTTGTTGTCATCTATCATTAAAAGTAATGTTAGTTCCCTTCTACTTCACTAACCTTTAGTTTGTTGACACTATACATTTAGCTGACTCGAAAAAAAAAGGTGAACAATCAATTTTCAAAGTATTCTAAATCATTAAGATCTATTACAAGTTGTCAATGGTTTATTCTACATCATGCCCTTTTTAAAATCATCATAATTCCCTATAATTTGAGATAAAAATAACAAATTTTTAACCTCGCTCTCAATAATTACCTCTTCTTCTAGGTGCTAACATTATATGTTTCCTCTTTATTTAAAGGATACATGTATTACATCATCTGTTATATATAAAATTCCTATCATAATACCATAGTCTACCTAACAATAGATGACACTCATCCATAAATGTTATATCATGCCAAACAGTATTGAAATATCTCTTGCCTATAAAAAATAAAATAAGATAACATTCATCCACGATTACCATGTTATCTTGATTTAACCACTTCAATTTATAGGGCCATGGGTGTTTTTCAATCTTAAGCTACAACTTCTCTACTGTCTTGGATGATACCATGTTCTCATAATTACTAATGTTAATGGTCAAACTATATGTCTTCTCTTTGATATTAAACAAAAAAGACTTGTATGCAACTAATTCATAACTAAATCAACTTTAGAAGCAATCATGTTTTTCTAATGATAAGATAATGCAACCATTACCTTAAAAAACCTTCTCACTACCATCTGAATCATCATAAACAAGATCACATGTTCTTTTATTATGTTCATCTATAAATATATTTTTAGATGAATTACTCTTTGGCTTATAAGACTTAATAATTTGATGCCCTAGCTCACCATAACTGAAACATTATAATTTTAAACCAAATCTAGATCTAGATTTTATCTTATAGTTTGTTTGGTTTCTTATTCAAATTGAATGGATGAATTTTATTCATTATGCGCATCTCCTTATCATAAAAAACAAATCAAAGTCATCTCTATTAGCTACCTAGAAAATTTATTGTTTCTATATGATTATAACTATGTAATAAACTTCTAAAATTTTCCATAAAGATTACAAACATGACATGTCTAAGGTGAACCATTGTAATGTGCTTAGATACCAAGAAGACCAAATGCTTTTCCATTTTTTACACTTCACTCGAAGTCACTAGTTATTATAAATCATTATTATATTTATTAACAGTTCTCCCACCTTGTCTATTGATATAAGGTTTGAGTATACTTGAATGGAATAAAATGTTCCTTTATTTTTTTCTTTATTTTTTCCAAATCATCAATCTTTTATTTGCTTTGTATCTTCCAAGACCTCTTCAACTATTCCCACCAAAAAGAAGCTTAGCCCTTCAACTTTTTTACAATCAGTTTTACTGGTATCTATTCAAAAACCTTCTTGTACTAAAAAATCCTAATCTTTTCCAAAACCTCTTCAACTATTCTTATCAAGAAGAAGCTTAGCCCTTTAACTTTTTTATGATTAGCTTCACTAGTATCTATTCAGAAATCTTCTTGTACTAAAAAAATCCTATCAACCTTATTCAACTAGTCTATAAACTCCTCCACATATAAAGTTCTTACAAATTCAAGAATTTTGATACAAAATCTAAAATCTTCAATTTTAGATTCTTCATGATTAAAAGGCTCCCTTGTCTTCTCTTACTTATAAAATGGATTTTTGGTATTAGCCAAAGATCCATGATCACTCTCCTACTCACCTTAGTGTTATAGGTTCCTCTTTTCCAATCAACGAGTTAATTGTATCTTTTAACTGGGATTACAACACATAACAAGCAATAACTTAGAATCATTAAACTTTGAAACTAGCTGGTATAAACCTTTAATACCAATTAAAGTAGATGAAAGCAACACAAGATAAATAGAACAATTCATAACATAAAATTATGTTGAATATAGTAACACCATAAACCTTAATTTGAAGTTTTATTACTAAATATTTTGGTACATAAATATTCTAATGAAAAATATTTATTAGAATTTTTCTAGGTTGCTTATACATTAGTAAAAAGTTCTATAGAAAGTTGAAAAAATAATAAAAGATTTTTGAACCGTATAGAAAAAGATTTTAAAATCAGCTATGAAAATATAACAAGTCCTAAATAGTAACGTCTAGGTATCATTTGAAGAACTTCCCAAAATCCAATGACTATGATATTTCAACCTAGAAGATATAGGGTTTCTAGAATCTTGTAGAAAAATTAAATTTGGTCCAATGCTTGGATCTAAATTTATGCCTACCATATATTTAGCGACATTAACATAGATTTTTTCAATAAATAAAATTAGAATACATTTTACTAGCATTGGATCCATCCAGAAAATTATTGCACACACACACCCCCTAAAGGCTGGCTAAATGCATCAGGGTTCAATACCAATAAAGATTTAGATGATTATCATTAAACTTAATGTTATAATTACTTGTGTAGTTCAATAAATTTCTTGGATATAATCTCTCAAATCCTATCCTCCTTTTATTTTCTTGCTTTTTTTTTTCATTTCCAATTTAATGGGTGAGTTTAAAAGTCCAAATCTAATAAATATTCTATTTATCATTGTTTTTCTTTATCATTTTCTGTATAGACTATAGATATACATATGAATATAATTAGAGCTAAGTGTAATAAAGGTGATTGCTTGAATTGTTATACAAAGATATATTTTTTTAAAAAATAACAATGTAGTTAGCTCGAACAATATTCATCATGGAAACTAATTGTCTTATGTATAGTGGTTTCATATCTATTAATGCAATAAATAATTGGTGTGTGGATATGTCGATTATGTAAGAGTTATTATGTGAAAGATTTGATAATTTGTTGGGATAGTCAAAAATTTTCTATTGAAGTTAAATTGATAACATTGTTCAAAATAAATTCCATTAGCATATTGAAAATCTTAACTTTAGTGTATGTGTAGTTTTTAAAAAACAAAAAACATAACATTTTGATAATTGAGCCACATGTAAGGGTTGCATGATTAATGAGACAGAAAGTCATGGATTTATGTGGTATGTACTAGCTATGCAAGTAAAGATAATAATATTTATGTGTCTTTGCATTAGATGATAAAGTTAAGCCTAAAGAATTGTTGAGACAACAAAATCAAAAAAAATTTCATATGTGTGTTTCATTACAGAGACATGATGATCAAAATACACACCTTATATATATATATATATAACAGAAGTTGACTTAATTTAATTAATCTTGTTTGGTACTAGTTGCTACTTTTCTTTTATGAATTTCATATCACTTTAGAAATTGATTTTTTTGGTAAATTTAATTTTCCATACCTAAGGTTCACACCTTCTTTGAATTTGTCCCCTTGAAATTTTTTTATAGTATCATATTATCCTTTAAGTTCTTAAAAGCATAACAAAAATCTTTTTTTTTGTCAATCTTAATAGATAAATCTATTAGAGCTATGCTTCCCTCAACGATAAATCTTCCTTTTAGACTATTTTAAAAACACATTTCTCACAATAACCTAATACATTCAAGATAATAATTTTTTTAAGATGTCGATCCTTAGTTTTGACTTCAAAAAAAGAAGAAACCTATTGAATATTATGGCAACTAGTAATGTAAGGTATTATTATTCACTTATTATACATATGCATTGCTTATTCAATGTGTATTATACATGAACCTAGAATAGAGTTGTATATGGATAAAAACTCTTTCATATTTAATAATAACTCTTGTAATCCTATATTTATATACAATATAATTATTATACAACATAACTAACATCTTAGTGATGTTGGTTTTTGGATTCTCAATCTTTGTTTCTATAAATTGTAACTTAATATGAGAGCTTTAAGAAAAATTACAACAATGGCAAACAAATATTTATATTAACCCCTCTTTCTTAGCTAGCATGATTGTTATTAATCAAATTCAATCTTAGCAATCACTCATAAATCTAAGTGTAATCCTCATTCCTCTTTGTAATATATATAACTTTATTTTTCTTAAAAAAGTAACTACTCACAATTGCTTATACTTTAAAATGTAGATAAAGTCCATCCTTCATGGATAAAGATTGTTCAACTTTATATATAGAATAAAATTGTGACTTTCATCTCATGAAATCATTAAGAATACCTCTAAAATCCTATCAAAATCAACACATAAGACATATTAATTGCCAATGACATATTGATTACTTATTCGTCAAGAAAGCTTTATTTAGTTGTTGAATGCTTAACCTCTTGTTGTATATGGTACACTTTGAAGAGTATCCTTACTTCACCATCTAATACTCAAATCATAACTTTGTATAACTTCATCAAAATTATGAATATATTTTAATTTATTTTAACATACGAAAATAGTATAGTGATGAAATAACAATGGTCATATGAACTCTTTCAACTACTGATTTCAACCTTTATGTCTTTGATATAGAAGGATTTTTTTAAAAAAAATATTTTTCTTAGTTAGTATTATTTTCTTTTTAGTTTAGGAAATAAAATATTAAGATTGATAATTTTGTTTATTTTTTCTTTTTTAGTTTAGAAATTCCTAAAATAACTTTATAATTATTGATTGAGATTCTTTTTTAGGTAGACCAAAAACCAGTATAAAAGGGTTATTTAGCTTACACAGAAGATAATTTATTCTAAAACAATATTAACAATTAGGGTTCTTCGTGTGTAATTCTATTCAACCTAAACTTTGTCTTTCTTACCTTGTCTTTTTGTTTGTGCTTTCATTTATGTCAATTGATATCAGAACTCAGGAATCTTGGTGATTATATATCTATTATGTGCTTCCAAACAATTATAGATGGAAGAGGTCATATAGTAGCATATGCTTAGGCAAAAAGAGATGGGGAGGTTCTTCTCTATAAAGAAATGTTTAGGAGATAGTAATAAAAGACATATAAACATAGATTATAGAGTTAGCCTACTGTTTAGTAGAGAGAACCTAAAAGGAACACAAGGAGAGCGAGTGGATCCTTGGTTAGTATTGATAACCTTTTTAAAGGCGATAACATATGAGGCAAACCCTTGATTAGGAAGAGTATCATGAAGATTTTAGGTTTTGGATAAAGCTCTCTAATTTCACAGGAATCTTGGAAACATAAGAGTTTTTTGATAAACTAAACAATGTATAAATAATTTTTTAGCACAAGAAAATTCTAAAGGGAATGAAGTTGAAACATATTGCTATTATAGTAAAGGGGAGAGCTTTTATTTAGTGGGTGAAATTGAAAATATTTCAGGAAACACAAAGCAATTCAAGGATTAGTAGTGATTTCATACACTAAGATAAGTAGGTGGGTTTATAGATGATTACACTAATGAATATTATGATCTAGTAGATAAAATGATTTATTAGAACAAAAAATCAATTGGTTATTAGATACTTAAGTGGCTTACAACTGTCTATCCAAGACATGTTGTGTTGTCAATCTTTATGGATAGTTTTATTGTCTTTTTAAAAAATAATAAAGAAAAATCTAACTAATTGTGGTTTATCTTGCAAGTCATGACACTACAATATTTGATAAAATATACATTAATACATCCATATTGACAATTATGCTTTACAGTAAGTTAGAATGATATGCTAGAGGAAAAAACTTGGCAGATTATTTTTCTCTTCAAGGTAGACTTAGCACTATTATAAATACAATTATATAGCTTGTATTTCAGTAGAATATATCAAACTTTCATTCTTATAAATAAAATTATGAAATAGATTTTTTTTTGTACAACCTTATTTGACTAAAACTTTTTCTTTCTTGTAGTTTGTTTTCTTATTTGTGCTTTTATCTATGTTTGTTCTTAAAGGCTTGTATGGTGAGTTGAATGATATTGTCAACATTTTATCAACTTTGCCTCATATTATTTCTTTTAGTGAAATGTGTAGTCTTTTGATATTAAATTAATTTTTATACAAGGACTTTCATCAAACAATAAGTTCTTACACGTAATTAAGTATATATTTATTTAATTACATGGTATTTTTTATTGTCCTTTTTTAAAAGAAAAAAGAAAAATCTAACTAGTTATGGTTTATCTTGCAAGCCATGACACCATAGTATTTGACAAAATACACATTAATACATCTATATTGACAAATATACTTTATAGAAAATTATAATGATATGTTACAGGAAGAAAGTTAGCTTGAGTTGATCTGTAATTATCGAATATAATATGTAAGAGTTATGCTTATATGAGAATAAGGTAATCATCTTTAACTATCTAACTGTCTAACATGTTAATAAGTTGTATAATATATATCTATAAAAGCTTTATATATCTATAATAAACTCTCTTTGTTAATAGATGTTTGTTGAGTATGAGATATCTCTTTAAACTCACTTAGATACCTCACCCCTCAAGCTTATAAGGTTTTTTGCAACAACCTAAGTTTCTTCCTTATTTAAATAATATGAGAATAGTTTGATAAAAAAAAGTCATCTTAATTTGATATATAATGATTGAATATAATGTGCAATATTATCCAGGTATGAAAATTAGATAATCATTTTTAACTATTTAGCTATCTAACATGTTAATAATGTATACAATATGTATTAATAATAAGCTTTATATATCTATAATAAAATCTATTAGTTGATATATGTTTGTTGAGTATGAGATAACTCTTGATACTCACTTGGATCAATACATCACCTCTTAAGCTTAGAAGGTTTCTGCAATAACCTAAGTTTATTCCTTATTTGAAGAAAATAAGAACTAGTTAGGAGTTTGGTAAATATATTTGCTAACTGCTATTCTTTTTGTAACATATAGGCAACAAGCCAAGGAATATGTTGTGTTCATATTCCTAAAAAAAAGACTATATTTCAACAAGATAATAATTTTTTTGTATAAATTCTCTACCACATAGCCTAAGCAAAAAATTCATTCAATTTGAAATTCGCAAAAGCCTCTCAATATCTTATACTTAATTATACTAATGTCATTTGAAAAAACAAAGATGATCAGACACAAGTTATGGAAAATTAGTCTTCAAAGCTTTATTACCATGTTAAAATAATATATTGGTGGTTGTATTTTTCTATAATTGTTCATTATATAAAAAGAGTTACGAGAATATAACATATTTCTCTAAATCTAGTTTATATAATTATAATAATAAACTATATGATTTGTATTTATAACAAACTTAATCTATCTAGAACAAATTCTATTAGTTGGTAGATGTTTATTGATACCAATTTATCCTATATAGTGTGCTAAAATAAATGTAGCTGGAAAAGAACATAAAATAAGATGTGCTTATGTAATAAGGAATAAAGAGGTTCCTTTTAGGAAATGAATGTATAGAAACTAATAGTAGAAGACATGTGGAGAAATGTTACAAAATTAACCCTTTAGTTAGTGGAGGTAAGGAACCTAAGGAATCATAAGAGTGATTTTTGTCAAAGAATCATCTCAACTCAAAAACTTAACATATTAGGTGAGGTCTCAAGATATGATTTATATTATTTTCTAACACATCCCCTCAAATGAAAGCCTTCTGAGCTTGAAACTTGCATACGCTGACATTACTTTGTGCTTAATTTTTATCAAATAAATGAGGATGATGAGATTGAAACTTGTAACCGCTTGCTCAGCAAGACTCTAATACCATGTCAAAGAACCATTTCAATCTAAAAGCTTAAGCTATTAAGTAAGGTCTAAAGATATGATTTATATTATTATCTAACAATCTTGGATCCATAACTAACTTTGAAAACTCATTTTAAAGGCAAGAGTGTAGGAGACAACTTCTTGATCGGATGAACATTATAGATATTTAGGTTTTTAAATAGAGGAGTTTATCCATTAGTTGAATGAATATATAGATTTTTTCAATGCAAGAAAGTTTCAAGATAGGTAAGGGTAGAGCTAATCATTATGAGATTGAGAAGGGAATATTTTACTTAGCGTGAGAAATATAAGAGGCCTAAACCAAAAAATAAAAGATTAGTGATTGCAAGGAGATTATGAATAATATAAATAAGAATCTTCTTCCTTTCAAATACATTCAAATTTTATATAATAGCTCCTCTATAAATTGAGACAAGGAGGGGACTATTGGGAAATACATCAATGATTTTTACCAATTGGTGGCTAAGAATGATTTGTTAAAAATAAAAAAGTTATTAGTTATAAAAGTGTATTAAGATGTACTGTGTTTGTATTATTTATACATAGTTTTAAAAGCCTAAAATAAAAAAAGGTGTGCACTAGCAAAAAAAAATCATCTACTCAGCTTAAATCAACAACTAAACAAAATATAGGTAAGAGTGATTTGAACGATAGTGAAAAGCTTTTTCAATGTAATAGTGGTGCTCCCTTACGCATATGAAAGAAACTGCTTACTTTTAAAGGTTATTCAATTGAGGATCGGTTATGTATTAACCTCTTCCTTACCATGAAAAATATGAAAAATAAGGTGTGTCCTATAATTATTAACAATACTAATTATGAGAGTATGGTGTTGGTTAAGACATTAGAGAAGTTGCAACTCAAGACACAAAAACACCTCAAGCCATATAGGAGATTTTCCCCTTACATGTAATTTTATTTTAATAACTACAATTTTGAAATGCTATTGTAAAATCTATGTACTTATAATTGCATTTTTTGCATCATTTTTTTTAAATGTTATTAAAACTCCCTTTGTTTATTTAAAAAAAAATAAGAAGAAAGAAAAGAATTTTTTGTAGTTGTAGAGAAGTAATTGGTAGGGAGGCTGCTGTGGGGTTAGGAAGGGAGCAAAATGCATCTAGGTGGGGGATGGGATGTGAAAAAATGAGTAGTTTGTGTAAGGTGGGGTGACCATGAGAGTCAAGGCTCAAGAGAAACCCGTGACCACTCCTGCTGAGGACAATAACATGGCCTCCTTCTCCTTGTTCCTCTCATATCTCTTTCACCATTTTATTTAAAGAGTCTCTAACTATGTGTTGATCAATTTATTAAAATAGCACTGTCAGAGCAGCAGATGTGTCATGACTTGCGATCTTCTCTACAGCTTTTTGTATTTATAGGATGTGCACAACTAGTTGTAGATGTGCCTCTCTAGATACAAATCCATCACATATAGATAGATTTTTCTTTTCTATTCTTTATTTTATCTTCTTGGGTCGCTGTTTATTCATCCGTGTCTTGTTAAAATGTGGTTCTTCTCACTTTGTTTGTAAAAGCAGAACCTTGTCTTATCTACATGGGTCCTTAGGAATCCAAGAAAGAGAAACCTAGCTACAATATTCTTCCCTGTCACATTGGAGCTAATTAAGTGATCAAGAAAATTAACTATCTAGCCAATAAGAGGAAGAGATGGTGTAGTTTAAGCCGGTGACACTTTCTTGGATTTGCCTTTTCCTTTGGATTCTCGAGTATTGTGGAAAAGAAAATCGAAGTATAAATTTCCAGAAGGATCCACTCGACTTGCATTATACAAGTGAGGCAGCATCCATGGCATCTTTGAATACTTGAAAGGTTATATATATATATATATATATATAGAGAGAGAGAGAGAGAGAGAGTTTTCAATGACAAGGACTCCCTGTTGCTCTCCATCATTTAATGTCATCATCAATATAACTTATGTATATATTTAAGTCTGGTTTTAGACTATACTGGAAGCTGAAACCCTAGCTATTTAGTCAGTGAGCGATACAGTAAAGTTCTCTTTCTTCAAACAAGAATCTATATTCCTAATAAGGTTTGGTTACCCAATTTAGAGATTTAAGTGGTCATCAAATAACAACCAGGTAATATACTTTAACAAGAATGATGAAAGCTAGGGTATTATTCTTACCGACTCTTATAAAATATTCATCAAGAAACCTATATTTATTGACTTTATATAAAAATTTCTTAATCAAGTGAGGTTAATTATATGACATGAAAGCTATATATAGTGTGTATAGCTTGATACGTGTATGCCCCACTTCATGGCCCAATAGCTAGCTTAGGCTCCTACTAAGATTCGAGTGGATCTTTATTCTGAAATGCAAAGAAAGTGCCAATACTAGAAAGTTGAAGTCTTCTTTACGTGCTTCCAAAACCATTGACCTCAATTTTATTTATTTTTTTCATGTTTTAGACAAACCTAGTTACCTAATATGTGATGGGAATGAAATCAAATGTCTCCCACGGTGAAGCTTTTGAGAAGGATCGTCTCCATGATGGACGGAAACGCGTTCCTGTAAAGCTCTTCGATGACTTTCTTTATTTGCTTCTAGCTGTATCGTATGACAAGCTAACCTTGAAACAAAACGATGGAAAACAAGAATGAACAATCAAAACTGCTAGAAATGACAGGTGGTATAAGGCTCAAAAAGTAACATTTGTATTAGTAATTACTTAAATCTAAAAGTAACCAACAATCACATAAATAACAGGTCATTCATTTTGTTTAAAGAAAAACAATGTAGACAACTTGTTGTCTTTTAGTTAAATTTTAACCATCGAATATCAATAAAAAGTCAAAGTTTGAGTTCTCAAACTCAAAAAAAAAAACTTTATTTTTTTTCACCAGAAAACCCTAAAACAAATTTATAAACTTCAATATATCCATTTTTAACCTCAAAATACCATTCAATTAAACAAAAAATGCAAAAATAAAATGAATCTGATCACTACCACAAAATCGAAGAACACTACCAGAATTACCAACATAATATTTTTGTCAGTAATCTTTACCGATGAAAATAATTTTGTCTTAAAATTTATCGGTATTTACCGACTGATATACACAGCGGTGCGATGATGTGGATTTTTCAGATGAGTTGACCAATAGAATTACCAAGAGATTTAAACTGAGATAGTCATACAGTGACATGGTTTTGCCACCAGCGAAATCACCAATGGGTTTATCGATGGAACTTTTATGTTGATGATTCAATCAGTAAAAGCCAATATATACCCCTTCTGCTGACACTTTCTTCCTCTATTTCTCATTCTTCTTTCCCTTCTTCTTTCTTATCCCATCTCTCCCTTTCAAACTGCAGCCAACCACCCATCTCAACTCTCTTCTCTTCTCAACACAAGCACTTAAGTTTCTTATACTTTTGTATGTGGTCATAGCATCCATTCTTATGGATTTTATTATTTTTTATAAGTAAATATATCTTTTTTAGTTTTAACATTTAAATGTGAATTTTTTTTAGTATATGTATTTTGTTAATATATGTATTGGTTTGATTGTTATTTGTCAAAGAAACTTATAGTATGAATGTATAATTTTGTAGTTTTTATAGTTTGTTTTAGATTTTATCAAATTATATTTGTTTATAAATTGTTGAAATTTTATTTCAATTACACCGAATTAGATGTGTTGTGACGAAATAAATAATAGTTTGTTTAACGGGTTTGTTTTAATTGTTATCAATTTTATAACAAAGTTGTGATTTCTGTAAATTTATATATTTATAAATTTGCATGTATGTATGAACGTTGATAATTGAAAATGAATATTTAGCATAAGTGTTTTTGTGGTTTGTTGGATAATTGATAATGAATATTTAATATAAGAAACCAATATTTTTGTTATGTTTTATAGAGATTCAATCTATAGAAGTCATGGATGATCGTTCATGGATGTATGAGAACTCACCCTAAAGATTGCGGAGGATGGATTATTGTAACAATGTTTAGGGTTTTATTAATTTCACAACATTTATTCCAAGAAATTTTACTGATGGCAGTATTAGGTGTCCATAAAAGAAATATAAAATTTAAAGATTTTACGTCAAGAAGTTGTAATATTGCATCTTCTAATTAAAGGGTTTATAGAGGATTACTTGTGTTAGTATGCACACAGAGAACTATTTATTCCTAATGAGTGGTCGGGTCAACTTCTAGTGCTAGCAACATGTATAAAGTTGAAAATGAGAACAATAATCCTTACAGGAATATGGTTATGGATGCAATAAGAATGAGTAGAGGTAATATCAGTGAATGTTCAATTGTAGAAGAAGAACCTAATATAGATGCAACAAAGTTTATTGATCTATTGAAAGATTCTAACAAACCATTATAGGATGGATGCACAAACCACAGTAAACTCTCGGTCGTAGAACATGTATTCACCATCAAGTCAGATCAGGGGTTAAATGAGGTAAGTAATGATAACATTATTGAATGGGTGAGAAGCATTTTACCTGTAGGGAATAGGCTGAAAGAAAACTTCTATGCTGCCAAATCCATGATGAAACCCCTTGATTTAGGATACTAGAAAATTGACATGTGCGCTAACTTCTACATGGTATACTATCTTGAAAATGCTGAGCTAACCGAGTGCATAATTATTGTGCATCAAAAGTATCATTAAGTCTCTTATTTTACATA
>SRLM01000082.1:569970-628062 GCA_015708895.1 Populus ilicifolia | reverse complement strand
CTCCTACACTTGGGAGAAGACATCAATCTCTTTGTCGTGTCACTAAACACTATTCTAATTTGAATTAAATTAGCATATCTTTTTTAAGCTTAGTATTTTTTTTTCCTTTCACTTTCAATAATTAATCACATCAATCAATCATTTGAATTGATGATATTTACCATATATTAAAGTTATTTTATATTATCATACTTGTTATTATAAAACATGCTTAAGTTAGGAAATTTAATGATACTTTAAGTATAAAATGATGATATAAAACCTTGATAAAAATATACTTTTAAGTACTACTTATTTATAATTTTTAGATGGCATGGGAGAGAGAAATGAGAGGCCAAAGTTGAAAAAACAAAAACATGAAATGCAAAGCATTTTTGTAGGGCTATCACGAGGAAAAAGGAGGGCTATTTAGGAATTTAGCCTAAAACAACGTCATTTTAGGTTATTTCTTTTTATAAAATTAAGTTGCTTTATTCAAAGAGAAATATTTTTTTTTAGTTTTTCAAAACAAAATAGTCTTCCAAGTTTGACACATTTTCCAATTTGATCCCTTTCTTTTTCAAAAAAAAAAAAGAAACTAATTTTGACCATTTTCTCAAGATTTATTTCAATTTAGTTTATAATTAATTAAAACAAGGTCGCTCAATATGAACATCATTTACAATCCAATCCTTGACTTTCTAATTTTTTATTTTTAGCCCATTTCAATCCTAGTCTATTTTTTTTTAAATGGCTTTTCAATTTTGGTGCCTTTTTTTAATTTGATTGGTGGCTCTCTAATTTTTAATTTTTAGCTAATTTCAACCGATTTTTTTAATTTTTTTCATTTTCATCCTTGATTGTATTAAAAATAACATTTCAATTTTAAGGCCTTTCTCAAAACTGGCTTTCTAGTTTTATTTTTTTTAGCTAATTTCACCTATTATCTCATGATCTATTCACACAATCTCATCCTTTGATTTTTTTTCTCGCCCTTTAATTTTTTTATCCCTTCTAATTTGGTTATTGGCCTCGCAAATCTTTAATTTTTACTCAAATTAGATTTTATTTTTTTATATTTCTTTCAATTTTTCCCATGATTCGACATAATTAAGCTCCTATATTTTTTCATGTTTTGGAGTGTAGTCCTTAGTTCTGTAATTTGTGTATTTGTGGTCAAATCAACTATAAATTCTTATTTTTCTCTTCAATTAAGCCTTGAATGAATTAATAAGAAACTTAAAATTTTCCATCTCTTTCATTTTGGTCCTTAGTATTTTAATTCTTTGAATTTTAGCCAATTTCCAACTCTTTCTTATTTTTTCTTCAATCACACCCCCTAATTGTCCTTAAAAAAATTATTCTTAACCTTTTTGTATGTCCCCTAGCTTAATCAATGCTTTTTGAATTTTATTGTTTGCCTAATTTTATCTCTTTTTATATTTTTCTATCTTTTTTTTACTATTTTCAGCAATTAACCTTTTATGCAAAAGTCTGTCAAATTTTGTATGTAAAATATTTTGATGAATTTTTGTTTTTGAAAAGGGTAAGAATTGGGTTATGACGACATGGATACCTTTTAATGTCTTATATGAAAAAAAATGTAGTGTTTAAATGACTTTTCAATGATTCAAATCATCATAATGGAGTAACAAACAATTTGTTTTTTCATTTAGTTTTATAAGCTATATAAAAAATGGCCATTCAAGAATAAAGGTAAGGATTTTTTTTTTACTCTTTAAAAAAAATTCATATAGAAAGCTATAATAACAATAAGTTCTAGTTTTACTCAATCAAATCTTTCAAGTTGTTTATGTTATTAATGTGTTTTTTTTGTTTATTAAATAAAGTAAAAAGTTAGCATACCACACCAATAATTAAAGAATAAAATAGTCATTACAGAGCTTTTGACAAAACAGATTATACCACGACCTCATTATTATTGAATTCATCCATGATAGTAAATCCTTTATGGTTATTAAAGAAGTTATTATCAGAGTATTGACCATGATTCGCTTGGAGAAGAATAGAAGAAGCTAAATGAGGTGATGATTAAAGGGTCTTGGTTTTAATATCTTGTAGAATAAAGAGATAAAAAACTATTTATATTAATAAATTCATTTCTTCACAATAAGGAGTGCAATTATTGAAAGATACAAGTTTTGCCTGAATTATAAAAATAGTTACAAGGAATTTATAACCCGTAGATCATAATGATGGACAATGATTTTCCTAATAGACAAGTTTGACACTAAAAATTAAAACAACATGAATTATAAACATCCTTTTTATTTGATGCTAAGAAATAAAAAAAAAATGAACTAGGATGACTAAGTCGACAATACCAGATATCAACAGAGGTAGACACGCTAGCAAACTAAAAAGCTTAAGGTATAAAGGTTGTGGAAAACTCTAAAAGGACATACATACCATCTTTACTTTGACCTAAAAGAAGAACTTTTTTTGGTAATGAGATCAGTGATATAAAAAATAAAAGAGTGAATTTTAAAAAATACATAGTTTTCATGATGAATAGGTTTTCTAATATGAGACACAAATAAGACACTAGATAAAGTATATATATGTTTTGAAGTATGTAAAATAATATGAGCTGTATTAGATATGACAAGTGCCTTTCATCACCAATATCCAATTAATCATTACTAAAATAAGGATTTATAGTTGTCATACTTGCAATGTTTAGAGTAATATGCTGATTTGTACCTGTGTTAAGGAACTAAATGATGAAGTTGACCGTCGAAGCATAAGTGAAAGATAAGTTGGACGGGGCTTGATTTTTGTGGGTCACTAATTATGAACACTATTATGCTGAGTGAAAAAAAAAATGTTGTATAGTTAACACCTAACCTAACATGTAAGAGGCCACTAACTTGATGAAGAATTCTAGTTGTTTCACTGCTGTTAATTTCCCTCATAGACACGGTTTTACTGCCAATAACCACTACTATTGCTAATAATTTTGACTATCTAAAATAGAGAAGGAGTTACAAGTATTCCTCAATCTACTACGACATCCTCTGCTTTAATTGTGAGAGGAGATGCTTCCATTAAAAACAAAAAAAATAATGATAAGCAACCGAAGTAAATAAAGGTTGTGGAGGAGTAGGCAACAACAATGCAATAATATGAATGGATTAAAGAGAGCTCCTGTGTAAAAAATCATGGGTAAGAAGTAGATTATAAAACTTAGAATAGGAAAAAAGCTTAGCCTTAATTAATAAACTAGTGATTAAATCATGAAATTCACTATGAAGGCCTAAAAAACACATAAATTAAATTTGATAAGAGAGACAAGTTGGCCTATTGCTGCCAATTCATTAAATAAATCCTTGTCTTTCTACAAATAAATGATGAAAATGTCATTACCTTGATGAAGATCTTGAAAAGAGCCACGTAATTGCATAATTTGAGAATTGGATGGAGAAGTAAGGGTGTGTTCGAGCGTGCTCCAAACATTAACAGAAGTCAGAAAATTAACCATAATATGAAGAACATTCATGGAAAGGGAAGAGAGAAAAACACTGAGTATGAATAGATGTTGTTGTTTCAATGAGAGATGCTTGATTAATAATTAAACTGAAGGTGATACGTGTAACAAAATTGGCACTCGTCATAACATGAAGAGAAGGACATGGAAATGAGCCATCAATAAATGAAAAAACCCCCTAACAAATTAGATATGATTTTATCTACATCCATTAATAGAGATCATTCATGTTCATGAGCATGAGATAAATCACTTATTGTGTATTGGAGAGAGGAATGATGGCTGCTAATGGATTAAAGACTATTAACGCAGAAGACACGAATGTGAAGTGAATGGAAGCAAGAATCGTAGCAGCATCAGAAAACAATGAGGAAAAGCATTGAATGATATTGACAAACTGAGTATGAGCAACGACACCATTAAAATAGAAGAATCAAAAGAATAAGAATTGATATGAAGGCCAACATTATTAGTAGGAATTTACTAGTAGATAAAACCCATTGCTCATGGAAAAAAAAAATCTATTAAGATAAAGACTTTGATACCAAATTGAAGAAGATAATAGAATAAAGTTTTGTGTACAAATAAGAGGCTTAATCTAAAATGGCAGCCATCCTCTCTATATATGAATAGGGAAACATACAAAAAACAAGGTAAATTAAACTACCTAGAATAACTTTAAACAATGTAAATATAATATTTCATATAACAGCATATTTTATAATATAAAAGTTATGTGGTTTTTTCTATATTTTTGGGAAGGGGGAAGGAAGACTTCAATTACAATTTTTTACTTTTTACTTAAAAATAAAAAGAAGATGATGTACAAAATTTTTTAGTATAGCGATTGAGTTGATAACATTGATGACAGGTTCACATGGATAAAATATTACTGGACACGAGTGAATGGTACCTTTTTTGTTCATATTAGATATGATTTTTAGTCTATATATCTATTTTCCTTGCAAAAACAAAGAAAAAAAGCAACAGTGAATAATTAGTTGTTTAATACTCATTTGGGTTTAAAGAGCTTTGGAAGGAAATGAAAGGCGATCTTTCTAAGTTGATCCTCATTTCTCAAGTAATATCTTTTTTATTTAAAATCAAAAATAAAATAGTATCTTTCTAAGTTGATCCTCATTTCTCAAGCAATATTTTTCTTATTCAAAACTAAAACTGAAATAACATATGGCTCATAATGCTTAGTGGTGTATGAAATTATTGCAAATTGTTTGTTCTGACGTGGGCAAACAAGCTTCCAAGTGTTAAAATCAAGTTAGTATAATAATTTACAACCTTACATTGTAGAGATTGATAGCTTGATACTATATGATTTCTTATAGGAGTCATTAGATAATTAGGCCACGCTTCACTGTGGC
The DNA here is from genome assembly GCA_015708895.1 of Populus ilicifolia. Classification (NCBI taxonomy): domain Eukaryota; kingdom Viridiplantae; phylum Streptophyta; class Magnoliopsida; order Malpighiales; family Salicaceae; genus Populus; species Populus ilicifolia. The sequence continues at coordinate 623,196 of SRLM01000082.1, read as the reverse complement.
CCATACTGATTTTTTGCAACATAAAAAAAAAAACAATGTTTAAGCATTGTATATGTATTTTAAAGAACAAAAAAAAAATCCACAACTCCAAATTATAGAAATAGAATTGAAAAAACTAACGAATATCATTCTTTAAAAACCAAAATATAGATGCATGAAATTAGAAAAATGAATTAAATGAATATCATTCTTTAAAAACCAAAATGTAGATGGATAAAATTGAAAAAACAAATTAATAAGAAAAAAATCTTAAAAAACAAAACACTAGTAAAATGAGGTGAATTTGCTAAAAATCACAAATAGAATCATGCGAACAAGATAATCCAATAGAAAACAAAACATGAAAAAAAACAAAGTTTAATTCTAAAAAAAATCAAATTTTAAAGTACAAATAAATAAAAAATAAAAAAATTACCTAAAAAACTTGGACAACTAAGATAAACCTCCTACCTTGATCATGAGATATGGATAACTTGATTGAAAAGAAATAAAAAAAAATATTTTTTAAAATAAACTTTAAAAGATGTAATTAGAAAATAAAATAATATTAACTCGTATTAAGTTTTTTAAATTAATGACCCAACTAATAACTAAATTTATATCTAGAAAATTATTATTTTAAAACTTAGCTCAACCTATGACCCAATCCTTAACACTGTTGATTTCTTTTTAATTTATAGGGTTTTTCCATCAACAAGATTGCACATAGTTTTTATACATGCAAGAACTTTGTAACATGTTTTCTGATGATTTTTGCATGCCCTTCGACTGGTCAAACAACACATTGGTTGGCTCTCTTGCAGTGCACTATTGCTCTTTAACATTGATGTGGTATTTTTTTATATATATATTAATATAACAAATCGCTTTTATGATGTAGTTTTTTAGATGGAACAGTACATGTGCGGTCTGATTTTTTTTTTTAAATGATCAGTTAATCAATTGCTCCCCTTCAATTACATAGGTTTTTTTGCTTTTGCAATTTTTGTATAATATAAAGCTCTTTCACACACTAGATTTTACTTATATTCACTTGATTATTCTTCACCTATATAATTGTTTTAGCTTCATGCAACATTGACTTCATTACATCTTCAAATGCTTTTATTTATTTAATTTTGGTTCATAATTATAATATCATTAAACACATTTATTTCATTAATGCATAGAAAATACAACTAGTTAGCACCCAAAAGAAGAAACGAATAAGACACTAGTCCACAATAATTACTTTTTATATGTACAATGTTTATACCAAGCCTCTCAGTTTTTTCTTTAATTAATAATAATTTTTGTTAATTGTTAATTTTATAACATAGAAATTAAATATGTAATTCTTAAATTAATCAGTTTTATTATGTACAAAAATAAAAACAATAGATGACTCTTCATTTATCCCAACTGCACTTCTTATTTGACAAGTCGTGGGCACCTCGAAAATAAAAGGAAGGAAGGCAAGGAAAAAAAAAAAAAAAAGCAGGCAGGAACTTGCAGTTTGGCTTCCGACGTGAAGCTAGTCATGCAGGATGCAGCAATTGAGAAGTAGAGGGAGCTCACTTTTCGGTTCCCAATTGAAGAGGAAAGCTTTTAATTCATGGACTGCTATTCAGGATACCTATTTCTCTACCAAGGTACTTTTTTTTATCTTTTTTTCATTCTTTACTATGTTCTTTGTAAACTTGAAACTAAACTAAATTAAATTGAATGGGCATCTCGTATCTGTAATGGTTTTTTTTTTTTTTTTAATTTGTTCTCTTGTTCGTTGCTTGGTTTTGATGGGTTCCTTGAGTTAGCTTCAAAGTGCCTTCTTTTTGTTTGGATTTAGAAGGGTCTTGTACAATTTCTTGCCTGCTTGTATCTTATATTTTGTGTTTCTTATACGTGTTAGGATATATTTGAGAGGCATAAGGTGGTATTTACTATTGGAACTTCTGTAGCATCAGTTGCTACAGCTTGGGCTGGTGAGTTTTTGTTCTAAAATAATTTATGTTTAGTATATTTGTTTTTCCCTTTCTTTAGTGCTTTGTGGGCTTTATGTTTCGTCTGAAGCGATTTTTAGGGTTTTCAATTTTCTATTAAGTTACTAGTGTTTTAAATGGGAGTTTGATAAATCAGTTTGAAAACCAGAATGAATCCCAAACGGCCAAAAACCGCTACTTCAATTTAGTTTGAGAAAATCTATAGAATGAATTCCAATGGATTTTGCGATTACAACGGGAAAAATTTCATTAGCAATGACAGCCTCAATAAAAGAAAACCTAATTTATGTACCAAATTCATTTGGAAACATCCTCCTCTTCCAAGAGTTGCACAACTTCGTTTAAGTTTATGAACTGTTTTTCACGGTCCATCCTCCATCCATCGATCAATGTGACCAAATATTCCAAGAAGTTTTTTTTTTTTTTTTAAAAAAAAAAAATAGCTAGTGAGGGGCATCGTATAGAAAATTGAGTAAATTATGCAGCAGGGTTTTGCAATTAATCTATATAGCTATGGCTATTTCCATAACAAAAGAAAGAAATGTTTGCTTGTATATGTCAGTCATGATCAACACATTTTGCTCAGTGCATGTTTATTTTTGTGTCAAGATAAGTGTTTGTATCCAATTTATGGGTGCTGAATGATTTTTCTTCATTACTCCAGAGTATCTTATTAGTACTTATAATGTGCAGGGTATTCTTTACGCCATCTCCATGATTCAAAAGTTGATCAAAGGCTCGAAGGAATTGAAAATGCTGTGAGTCTCTGTTACATAATTATTCCTGCTATTGTGAGGCATTTGAAATCCAACTTAGATCTGCTCAGTGATGTCTTAATTCCTACTATTCAGTGACACCTTCTTGAATTTTGTGAATTTCTTATCTTCTATAAGATTAGATAAGATGAGAGTACCATCTTGATTCATCTTCTCTCATCTTGTATCATGTCTGATTCCAAGTAAATGTACATGATCGCTTGTGATATGCAGGAGCCCTTCTGTGCCAGCCTCTTTGTTTGCTCCCAAAGTTTTAGTTTTTTGAAGCTACGACAGACAGTTATATGGTTTCGTTTACATAATCTTTTTTCTACCCTGCATGTTTTCAACCTACCTTAAAATGGTCCTCTGATGCCTTTGGTGTTGAATTGTTTTCTAATAGTATAACTGCTTTTTCCTTTTTTTCTTACATGGCAGATGAAGAAAAATTATCATCTTGAACATTCAGAATTTAAAAAGCTTGTTGATCCAGGACATTCCAGTGTTGCTGCCTGCATTGCTACGGCAGGGACAGCATTTGTCATTGGGTATGTTCCTCAATATTTTTCTTGCAAGTTTAGATATACACAACATTCCCCGTTCCAAATTGATTTAGTCACCTTGTCATTTGGTCACTTGCTTAGCCAAGCTTTATATTTTGAAAAGATGCACACAACGATAATACATGCTTCTCAGCTGGGGAAGAAGGATGATGGAAAGTTGGTCGAGGGTCACTAAGGAAATTACATATGAGAAAATATCTCATGTATACCTAAGTAATTAACCGAAGCAATACGAATTCTGCACGGTCAGGGTGGTTTCATGCATTCCAAATGAGACTGGGAGCTTGCTAATTGGTTTGAATCTTCTTCATAATTGATTGGAATAGCATTGTACTATGGGGGCAAAAACGTGCTAAAATGAAATCCAGTACTTTAAGCAATAATCATATGTGCTGCACTGTCAGTATCTACATCTGGCTAAATCCACTGAATGCTATAGCTTTCCCTCCTCCTGGGGAAATCAACACCAGGAACATCATAATATTATTTTGGACGTGGATAAGTTGTGGCTGTTATAGTTGGGTTCTGACAAAAACAAACTGGCACCTTGTTTTTCCTGGAAACACTTTCCATACTTTTTAGTGTGTGGTGACTTGGTAGAAACTATGTCAAATGAGTGTTTTCCAATCAATTAAAAACACAAGGCTTTAATGGAGGGAAGTGTTTCCCTTGCTTAAGATTGGAAAAACACTTTCCATTTTGCATGTTACATGTTAACATTATTGATATTTGTGTATTCGCCATTTTAAACTATATTTAAGTTTATTGTTCTTCGGTTTTTGTTTAATAAAACATCTTTATTTGTTTTTTTTTAAGCTATACAGCTTCTCATCCTCATTTTTTTTTATTGTTTTAAAATTTTAACTTGCAGAATTAATTATAAAATAAATGTATATTGGCTTTTTTATTGGCCCTGTCAGAGAGTACTAATGCCAGGGCTGGGTGGCTTGTTGAAGCTCTCTAATGTCATTGAGCGTTACATATCTGGCCTGTGTTTTATCATTGTATGTGGAGTCAATGATGGTTTTACGTGCTGTTGAGAATAATAACAGTTGGATATCCTTCATGGCCTGTGTTTTATCATTGTATGTAGAGTCGAGGATGGTTATACATGCTGTTGAGAATAATAGCAGTTGGATATCGGAATAGCTGCTTTCTTAAGCCATGTCTGTTATGTGATATTCTGACTATTTCACATTTAGTCTTCAGCTGAAGAACTTAATTTGAATTTCTCAATCATATCTTTACCCCCTTTGCTCAATTACAGGTATGGTTTTGGTTGGCGAGGTGGAAGATGGTATGCAAATAAGAAGTTCAGGAAGGAGCAGATGAAATTGTCAGGGCAGATAAAACCTAGAAGATGGCAGCTGCTAGGACGAATAAAACCAAGAGGATGGCAATTCCAATTTCTCAAAAAAAGATCACCGAGGTCGATAACACCTGAAAATGCTGTTAAAACATCTGAAAAGATGGCTTCCATAGCAACTGAAAATGCTGTTAAAACATCTGAAAAGATGGCCCTGTAATACAAAATCCCGGGGAACTTCATCAGTCTTGTTACTGTGATGGCATTGACTCTACTTCTCTAGCTTAGATATTCCGAGATAAAAGAATTTTTTTTGATAGAGTTAGATACTTATTTAAAATTTACAATTGTTCTTTGTTCTGGTTTTTCGGGCAAGTAATGAACAAATCGTTTGTCATTTTGGTGCTGTTTGCTAGTATCGTCTCGGATACCCTTACCCCTTAATACTGTTGATTCAGACTGTACAGGCATAAGAGATACTATGCTAACAAAATATTCTATTTTTTTCTGATTAGCATCTATGGTAAGCCTTCTTCTATGATATGCTTTTCTATCACCACGGCACTTGTTGAATTCAGAGTTGTCTTGCATCTCTTTGTTTATTTCGGATCTGACTTTGTTCGAATCAATATGAGTCTTTTACTCAAAAAAAGTACAAAATAAAAATAAAGTGGTTCTAGTTCTATCAGTGTTTTGAATCATTAACAACATTGATATCCGTAAGGCTATATTCGAAACATGATTAGTTGATCTAGAAGAGAATAATGTTCAGACTATGACATGATTGATTTTTCCTTATGGAGTGAATGTTAGACCTGGAGTTATTCGAATAACTTTGCTTTCTTTTCTGGAGGGAAATAACTGGCCTAAGTTTTCCATTTAACAGGCCGAAGAGCAAAATTATGATGTGTTTTTCAGTTTGAAACAGTATTTCCAGTCATGTCTGAAAGTAAACCAAAATATTATATCTTATTCAATCTTGTGGTGACTATCAATTTCATTGACCAATGGAACAGGATTCCTGCTATGACACTTGTTAATCAAATCTGCAAAACACCAGCTGTGGACTGCAGCAACTTGCTCACCTCTTTCACTGGTATTGTACGGTTGACAATTTGCAAATCAGCACTTGCCTTCGGGTAAGTTCATCTTCTTTTCTGACTTAGAATGTGTATCTTGAGTCCCAATTAGTGTGTGGACACTTCGAGGCTAGGCGCCAACAAAGAACTTGATCTGTGGCTAAGAGCAAGTGTATTTAAATTCCAATAACGCGAAGCACCACTGCTGAATCAGTTCAAATAGATAGATGGTACGTAGACAGATTATTAGCTTTTTCTACAAGAATGTTAGATACTCTTAATTACTAGTTCGGAAAATAATACAAATTGGATAATCCCTCAATAAGATGTAGTTTTTCAACTTGTTCCATGGCCTTCTGGACAGTGGCGAAAGTAGTGTGGGAGATTCTCTCTTCGATGGCTCATCCACGGGGGTTTTGCTATTTGCAGAAGGGAATTGTAAATAAGTAGCATAGTGGTTGTTGAAAGCAAGAGGCACTTGCTCACGAACAAATTAAAGAGCAAAATACCTTAGTTGAGTTGGAAGATACATGCTTGCTATGAGGGGTTTCAATCAAAGATGTAAATTTGTAGAGAGTTTTAACGTACGCTCTTCTATTGAGAGGGAACACATTCATCTTGTCAAATATTCCTAAGATAACGGATGTTGTTGCTTGAGGCCTGCGGCCTGTTTGGAAACCCAGCATATATGTATTTCTAAAAACATTAATTTTTTATTTGAAATTAACTTTTTTAATATTTTTAAATTATTTTGATGTATTAATATTAAAAATAATTTTTTAAATAAAAACTTTATCTTGATGCATTTCTAAGTGATAATTTAAATAATATGAAAAAAATAACTTGATTAAAAAACAATGAAAAAAATAAAAAAGCTATTCCTGAGTCTATTTAGATTATCAAATAATCTAATATTAACCTAATAAAGGAAAAACCATAAAAAATAAAAAAACAAAACTTCAAGAAAAAGAAAAAAAACCAAAAAAATCCAAATGAACCTTCTAAACATAGTTTAGTTTTAAAATTTAGAACTCGTTGAATGATGGACCCGAGTTCAATAAAAAAAATAAATTATCAACTAATTTAATTTTAAAGGATAAAATTATTGAACAATACTAATAAAAAAACATGCAAAAGGAAAAAAAAGTAACAAAAATAGTAAGGATAAAATTTTAGAGAAAAATAGCTGAGGAGGATGAAATTTGAAAAAAAATATTCCAAAAAAAAATATTAATTAAAAAAATAAATATTAAATTTGAAAAATTAAAAAAATCACAGGGGATGAAATTGAAAAATATTCACAATTTGATAGATTATTTATAAATTAAAAAATAATAAATGGTGAAATTGTTAAAAGTTATAGAGGGCTAACCCAATAGAATCAAACTCAAGAAATAAGAAAAAAAAAGGAAAAAAAAACAAGAAAACTTATACAAACTTGCTAAAATTGGTTTAATCTCTAAAACTTGTAATTTGTGAAATTCTGGACATTGGTTCAATTAATAACTTAACTCTTAACAAATTTTATTTTCAAGGATGAAATCTCGTAAGGAATATTAATAAAAAAAACTTGTAAAAGAAAAGAAATAACAAAAAAAATAAGGATAAAATTTGATAAAAAAAACTCGAGAAGAATGAAATTTGAAAAAAAAATATTTTAAAATGATTCCAAACAAAATAAATTGTAATTTAAAATATGATGATCAAATTTAAAAAATTAAAAAATTATAAGAGTGAAATTAAAAAATATTTATAATATGATAAATTATTTGTAGATTAAAAAATAACAGGGATTGAAATAGAAAGAAATTGTTGAGGGCTAACCTAATAAAACCAAAATGTAAAAAATAACAATACCGAACCAAAAAAAAGAAAAGATAAAAAATAAGAAAATATTGGTTTATAAAAAGAAAAAAAAACTAAGCAAACTCAGTGAATCTTTTAAACCTGATTTAATATCTAAAAGCCACAACAAGTAAAATTTTTTAGTCGAATTTAATTAAGAAACTTAATTATTAACCAATTATATAAAAAGAGTAAGGATAAATTTAATAAAAAAAACAATGGATAATACAATTTAAAAAGAAAATTAAAAATGATGCCAATAAAATAAGCAATAATTAAAAGAACAACAACCAAATTTTAAAAATAAAAATAATTATTGGGTTGAAATTGAAAAACATTTATAGAAACTAAGTAAACCCAAGTAAATATCATAAGCATATTTAAATTTTAAAACTCGCAGTCCTGAAACTTTGGATCTGAGTCCAATCAAAAAGCTTATTATAAGTTAATTTAAAAATATAAATTTAAAAACTTGTCAAAGAAAAAATAAAAAAAGACAATCAACAAAATAAAGATTAAATTTGATAAAAATTAAAAATAAAAGAGGGTGAAATCATAAAAGAAAAAAGTCATTTATGAAATAAAATAAAAAAAATTCAAGGATGAAAAATTGACAATAAAAGAAGAGGGATAAGGGGTTAATGTGAAAATTTAGGTAAAAGAATAGAGGAAAAAATTGTTGCAGTGCCAAACCCTAACCTTTTTTAATTATATTTAATAAATATAGTTTATAATAATACCCTTTGAGTGTATTTAAAAATTACAATAAAAATGAAAACAATTTAAAATGACAAAAGAAACCCTTAGGTTAAAGTTCAATGTAATAAATTGGTTTTTTAATTATTTTTTCAATCGAGTTCAAAATAATTATACTATTCTAAAAAGTTAAAAATACAAAAATATTCTTGAGTAATAGGTATTAGAATATTTTATTTGAGGGTTAAATTAGTAATTTTACTTTACAAAATAAAATAAAATTACTAATGTGACCCCATATAATTTTAAATAATAAAATTGTGTCACAGTGAAAGAAACAAGTTTACCCCTAAAGTTTAGTGCATTGTTTTTTTTTTTAATGGTAAATTTATAATTATAATATTATAATAAATAGTAATTTGTGTTTTGATCCACATTAGTAATTTCTTATCGAGATTTTTTTTTTAATGATGCATTGTGAAAAGAAGTAACAGAGGATACCTTTTTATGTCCATTTCTGTTGATTCTTGAAATGCAACTGATCAAAGTGAGCCCCATTTGCTAGTAATCCCTTCTTGATTGCTTAAAGCACTTCTTCATTCCCTTTGCTTTTTTCTTTGCATTGGAATCTTCATTATGGGCATAGTTATTAGATTCGATCTACATGTTAATCTGGTCAAGGAATCTACAGGTTTTGCGTGCTCTTACAGGACACACAAATTGTAAGACATGGAACAACTTTGACTGATGGAGCCAATGCAGCAGCCATGCCATTTTGACTTTTGTCTGAGAACAACTTTGTTCTACTGCTACCAACTGCCAACCCACATTTACAAAATGAAGAGTGTACGATACAAACAGATTACCGTGTGTTCTTCGCAGATATAATCTTGTGGCTCAATCATTGATGCACAAACGCCATCACCGACTGATGGAGCCAATGCAGCAGCCATGCCATTTTGACTTTTGTCTGAGAACAACTTTGTTCTACTGCTACCAACTGCCAACCCACAGAAAAGTGTCAGCGTAAGTACAAAGGCTAAACTGTTGGCCATGTTCTTATGATATGTTTTCTTTCATGTTTGGCAAATTTTATACTAGCATAATCGAGGATACGAACAGAAAGGAGTATATATTTTGATCACGAGATCTCAAGACAACAATAGTGGTCTAAATAAGGTATCTTATAGAGCCTCTCCTCCTAGAAGTCTTCATCATCTACCTCACTGATGATTTAGAATTCCTAGCTGGCATTAATTATTCCATGTTCATAATATCCTAGATTGCTTCTTACTAGCGGGGTGATCAGAAATATGTGGCAAATATATAAGCCAAAACATGGCAATAAGAATAATATTTGTGCAGGACTTTTTCATTCGTCTCATCAGTAAACTCCGAGGATGCAAGTCCAATGGAATCAGAAAGAACAAAGACCTGTCACCTTCTGTTGACACTTTACAAGGCTCTTAAAATTCCCTACAAGCAATGGATTTCCTAGGCAACTTGCTTATCACCATATCATTGGTGTGTTCTGTTTCTGACTCGTTAAGGATATCTAATTACACACCTGCAATTTTATTTTAAGGCAAAAATGCTGCTGCATAATCTTTCATCAGAACTGTCTGATTGGAGGACTTGCGTGTTTGAAGGAATACTAATGCTTTGTTTTGTTTTCGGTGGCCCCTTCCTGCCAAACAACTTACACCATTAGAGATGAAATTGTAAAAAAAAACTTCTCACATAAAATGTAATTTATATATTATTTGCAGGCACGAGGCCTTGGGTTTGTACTTGAGTATTTCTGAAGAAATAAGATATTTATGCTTAATTTAACAATAATTAATAAGAGGAAAACAATGCAAAAGAAAGCCTTATAGAGAAAATCTTGCAACGTAAGACAAAATCTTGAACAAGAATTTCCTTAGTTTTACCATTTTTTAATATGAATGTGGTCGAGATAATTTTATTGATAATTAGAAAAAAAAAGTGGAGATCACGGCCATGGAAACCTCAACTAACAGGAAAATGAGAAAATAGTTTTGTACAAGACTTTGTCTTACGTTTGCAAGAACACTTTTCTCTCTATTTTGTTCAAGATTTTGTCTCAGACAGTTGGTAGCAGTAGAACAAAGTTGTTCTCAGACAAAAGTCAAAATGGCATGGCTGCTGCATTGGCTCCATCAGTCGGTGATGGCGTTTGTGCATCAATGATTGAGCCACAAGATTATATCTGCGAAGAACACACGGTAATCTGTTTGTATCGTACACTCTTCATTTTGTAAATGTGGCAATCAGTTGAAGACTTGAAGTGATGATTTATACTGTGTAAAATTCCGTTGGGTTTCAGGTGACAACAGAAGATGGCTATATTCTCAGCTTGCAGAGAATCCCAGTGGGGCGATCCGGCGGGACTCGAGGAAACAGACCCCCAGTTCTGTTGCAGCATGGACTGCTAATGGTCAGTAATTCTGCTGGAAACTGGATTAGTGTAGGTATTCATTATATTATATATTATAAGAAACAATGGTGTTATGGCAGGATGGAATTACCTGGCTGCTGTTACCTCCAGATCAATCTTTGGCATTCCTCTTGGCTGATAATGGCTTTGATGTGTGGATTGCCAACACTCGGGGAACCAAATATAGTCGCGGCCATGTGTCCCTCAGTCCAGATGACTCGGTAACATACTCTTCCTCTTTCTAGCAATATTTTGTTCCCCCTGTTGTCACTTGTTTCGTGTTCTTTATGATTCAACGACTCAAATGTTTTCTAGGCTTATTGGGATTGGACTTGGGATGAGTTGGTCACATACGATCTTCCAGCTACCTTCCAGTATGTTCATGATCAAGCAGGACAAAACCTGCACTATGTTGGACATTCACTGGTGAACTTTTATATCTTCTAATGCTTAAGTTGTTTTTAGGATTCTGCTAACAACAATCTGCTCATACTAAGTTTTGAATTCTTTTCTAGGGAACTTTGATTGCTCTAGCTGCCTTTTCAAAGAACCAGCTGGTGAATTCATTGAGATCAGCTGCCCTACTTTGTCCAATTGCTTATGTTGGTCAGATGTCCTCTCCGCTTGCAAGAAACGCTGCCGAAGATTTTCTTGCTGAGGTGAAAGCTTATTTTCTTGTTTCTATGTGTCAAACATCTAATTATATAATAGAATCCAAGTTCCTGACAGTGATCTGCATATATATGCTTGTTTAACAGGCCTTACACTGGTTGGGTCTCAATGAATTTGATCCAAGAGGGTAATACTGAGAACTCTGCTCTTTTGACTTTCCTCAATCACTCCTAAACATGCTGATAATGCTAGAGATACTTAAATTTTTTTCACTGTAGCACCACACTCTTCTTCTTCTTCTTCTTATTTTTTATTACACCTTTTTCTTGACAATTGCACCCTTTTGTGATTAAATTAATGACTAAATTATAATAAATTGTAATATAAATACAAAACTTAAATATTGGGGACCAATGTGTAAAATACGGAAGAATAGCATGTTCACCCTATACCTTGAGCGCCAAATGTTTTTAATCCTCTTATGTTTCTTATTCTTTCGTTACAGTCTCTTTTATTTTTAGATATTTTATTTTGGTTTAAAATTTTATTAATTTTTGAAAATTTTTAATTTGAGAAAAGAGAGAAAATCATAGGAAAAAATTAATAATACTTGTATGTTCTTTTTTTTTTTGCATTAATTTTTTTTTTCCTGATACATAGTGAAACGCAGACAATTATCTAATTGCTTTGCCCTATGATGTGGCAGCAAATGATTGGTGATTAATACGTTCTATTATAATTATTATTGCATCACTAAATTAATGTGATAATATTCACGTTAAATACCTTTCGTATAACAAATGCCACGTCACTTAGTAAAAAAAGATTTATAAATATCTCAAGCATTATCTAAACCTAATGCATTAGAAAATAATATAATTTAATTAGTCAGGAATGATTTTCTATTATTTATTTTGCTGCTGAACCCTTTCCAAAATCAAACAGGGAAGCTGTTGTAAAATTGCTTAAGATCATCTGCAACAAACCAGGTGTTGACTGCACCGACCTGTTAACTTCTTTCACAGGTATTACTCTTTTTTTTTTTTGGCTAATTAGCTATCTCTAGGACTTAAAACAGTTGAATTTCTATTACCGACTTGTTACCGTATGCTATACCATTTTTCAGGCCAGAATTGCTGCCTGAATTCTTCCATAGTGGACGTGTTTCTCAGCCACGAGCCTCAATCAACAGCAACAAAGAACATGATCCATATCTCTCAGAGTAAGTGCTTTTAAGCTAGGTGGTCACATCTTCCTTTTTGTTGAAAACGAGTTTGGAATTAATTTTTAAGTTGTGGGTAGTGATCAGAGAAGGCACCATAGCAATGTACGATTACGACGACGAGGAGAAGAACAGAGAACACTACGGGCAGACAAGTCCTCCAGTGTACAACATGACAAGCATTCCAAATGACCTCCCTTTCTTCCTCAGCTATGGAGGAGCAGATGCTCTTTCTGATATTAATGACGTGCAACTCTTGCTCGATAGTCTGAGAGATCATGATGGAGATAAGCTCGTAAAGCAGTACAGAGTTGACTATGCTCATGCAGATTATGTTATGTCTGCAAATGCTAAGCAGGATGTGTATGATCCTCTCATAGCCTTCTTTAGACTTCAGTAAGAATTCCTCTGCTCATAGAGAGAAAAGAACACAAGAAAGGTGGGGCGGGGATCAATTTATCATTCCATTACATTGTTGTCTTTTTCTCTGTGTCATCAGAATTTAAATTTGTTCAGTTTGGTTTCTTTCTTCTTTCTTTCGTTTTTTAGGATGGGTTCCGGTTCAGTTGAATTTCTTTTTTAACTTGGAATACTCATTTTCATGTTGGAATTGAGTTATAAAAACATGTAATGTAATGAAACCTTTAAAAGCCAAAATTATATAGGGGTTCACTCGTTAAAATCATATTAGATTTTGTAATTCAATATCAATAATTTATCGTTGAGACATTTAACATGTTGTAGAATTCAATTAAAGGTGAATGAGAATTCATTCTAAAAAATACTTTTGAATAACAAAAATTTCAAACAAAAAATATTTTATATTAAATCTTTATTTGCTTGATAATTTCTTTTAATTCTTTTAATATCTTAATGTATGAATTAATACATTAATTGTGTATGAATTAATACATTAATTGTGTGACAAGAATAAATATTATTATGAATGAACTATAAACATTTATGAGTTCTTTCTTTAATTATGGATATTCATGAGTTATTATGAGTAAGTAATATTTTGGTTCCCGAGTTCTATAAAGAGATGTTTTAGAGGGGTGATAAGGTAATTCACAAATTTCCTAAACACTTTCCTTCCTTTGTTGATCTTGGACTTCTTCTCATTTTTTCTACTCTAGAGCATGAATTCAATTATTGTAGAGTGATTTTGAGTATTATTCATTTGAATGCGTTGGATTTTATTTTAGAATGCACCTAAACAAGACAAGGATTTATTAGAATTCTTAGAAGCTTGATGAAATAAGTTATTTTGCATTAAGTAAATAGTAATAAAATTTTAAGAACAAATAATTTATTTTTCAAAATAACAAAAAAATCCAGTTTGATCAAATTCTAATAACTTTAACAAATAAATATTTTTACTTTAAGTATTATTTCAATATCCATAATAGGAGTTAATTTCAATCTTATGTATGATTATATACACACACATGACTGTTATATTTATTGACTTTTAAATCATTAAATTTGATTTAAATAAACATGATAACAATAATAATAACTTAACTCTTTGTTGTTTTATTTATCTCACCTCATATCTAGAATACCTAAATTTAAAATCAATTGTTAAGAATGTTTGCTCATTTCCTTGATTTTCTTAGTTCCAACCTTGGAATTAACATTTAAATAAATTTATTTATGATTAAAAAAAATCTATACATGTATATGCAACAAATTAACAAAAGATGAATCTTTAAGATTGTGATTAGTGGCTAACCCTTGTCTTCTAAAAAACTAAAAGAAAAACCGTCCTATCGGATCCAAATCTTATTTACGAACTCAAAATCCAATTGTATATACTTATCTACGTGGATGGATTGGTTTTGATGGTTGCCAAACATCACCCTACATGAAAAGAAATTAAGAACTATTAGGCGAAGCTCTTGATTAATAAGTGCATCAGGCTCTAGCATTGTATGTTATTTCAAATTTAGAGAATATGAATCAATAAATGTGAAATAGTTGTTAAAGCTATGGGTTGGATTTCAAGTTACTTTTTAATATAAAAAAGAATAAAATAATTATGTTTTAGATATATTTTTATTTATCATAATTTATTTTTAATAGAGAAAAACAAAAAATGGTTGTTTACACTTGGCAAAATAAATTAAAAAAATATATAAATGCTAAATTCAAAAGGAGTTGTTGACATTTATTAAATTTTAAACTAGAAACCTAGTCTTTATAGTAGAAATAAAAGATAGATAGATATACTCGAGAATGTTTTACACTAATTATCTGATTCATTTTAAACATTTTTATTTATTTTATTTTAGTAGATAATTAATTGTTAATAGTAAATTATTTCTGTTTTTATAAATATTTCATTAGAATACAACGAGTATATATAAAACATAAGAGAAAAAAAGATTCACAAGCAATTAATATTGATCATTTCAAAATATCATGCAACTAAAGAAAACATAAAAAGATCAATTACTACGAAAAACAAAAATCGAAGGTAATTCAACTTATTAAAGCAATAAGAAAGAGTACATAAATCATTATTTAAATAAAAAAATTAATAAAAAGGGAAATAAAATAAAAATAAAAGAAAGAGTCCACCTACCAATGAGCTAAGCCTACATGTTTGATCATATAAAAGCCTAGCATGCTCTGGATTTAAAGGAAATTTAAAAATAGAGTTGTGATTGTTTTTTAAAAAAATTTTTGTATTAAAATAAATGTTAATAATTTTTTTAATTTTTTTATATCAGCACATCATAATAATTTAAAAATACTAAAAAAATATTAAATTAAAATTAATAAAAAATAAATAAAATTTAATTTTTTTCAAAATTATTTTTAAAACACAAAAATAAAAAGGACATAACATTCCTTTAGTTTTTTTTCCCTTGCGCTGGAGAGAATGCATCATCTAATTTTATTTTGTATTAAGCAATAAGTTATCTGTAATGGCAGTAATTACTATAACATTTTATGGTAACTTGAGATGAACACAAAGGAAAAAAATTTTCCTTTAGTTTTTATGGATGAATATTTCTTGGGGGACATCTTTCCTTAATATGTTGGTTTTTCTTAGTACACTTAGCTTTTCTTAATATGCTTTATCATTATTCTCTTATTTAATATTTTTAACTCCTGAGAAATTAAAACATTTAGAGATGCATAAATAATTATTACTACATGAATATCCTACCTAGAAAAAAATATTTTGGAATGCCCACAAAAATTTAGAATTTATCACCAAAATATCACAACATTACACATAAGACAATGAACAATCTAAAATATATATAATAGTGGATACATAACATTAAATTAGACTGTTTTGTGATCCATCTAAATTTAATAAAATATAATATTTCATGCTATTTGATTTTTAAAGATAATATAAGAAAAATATAGAAAAAAAAGAAATGTTTTGGAATGTCTTAAAAAATTTGAAATTTATTACAAAACAATCGCAACATTACACATAAAACAATATACTATCTAAAATATATATAATAATAGATACACAATATTTAGTTGGGCTTGTTTTTATGATCAATCTAAATTTAATAAAATCTAATATTTCATGTCATTTGATTTTCAAAGATAATATATGAGAAAAATAGGAAAAAGAAAAAAGAAAGAAAGAATCTTTTGGGATGCCCATAAAAATTTGAAATTATTACAAAATAATCGCAACATTACATATAAGATAATGAACTATCTAAAATATATGTAATAATAGATACATAACCTTTAGTTGAGTTTTTTTTGTGATTAATCTAAATATGATAAATATATAATATTTCACGCTGATTGATTTTCAAAGATAATATAAGAAAAATAGGGTTAAAAAAGAAAAAATCTTTTAAAATGCCTATAAAAATTTGGTATTTATCACCAAAACAATCACAACATTACACATAAGACAATGAACTATCTAAAATATATGTAATAATGGATACATAAGTTTTAGTTGGCCTGATTTCTAATCAATCTGAATCTGATAAAATATAATATTTTTTATATTATTTGATTTTTGATGATAATATGATAAAAATATAGAAAAAAAGAAGAAGAATCTTCTGGGATGACCACATATATTGGAAATTTATCACAAAAAAATCACAACATTACATATAAGACAATTTACTATCTAAAACATGTGTGACAGTGGATACACAACATTTAGTTGGGTCCGTTTTATGATAAATTTAAATATGATAAAATACAATATTTTATTATTTGATTTCAAAGATAATTTAAGAAAAATAAAAAATAAAAAGAAATCTTTTGAAATCACCACAAAAAATTAGAATTTATAATTAAAAAATCACAATATTACACGTAAGGAAACAAACTATCTAGAATACATGTAATACATAGGTTTGCAATCAATGTAATGCTAAGAAAAAATATATATTAATAGAGAAGTTTTTGAAATAGAAGATAACTTGGAAATAATAATAGGATTAATTAATTTTTAAAGACAAATTATTAGTTATTTATAATATACTATTCGTTCACTCACATAAAAATATAACTCACCATGATATTCTAGTCTTCAATGCTCGTAAGAAATAGTACCTAAAATTCTTTTTAAAATGTTATTATGATTGTATCCCAATGTAAACGTGTACGGTTGTGATTGGAATAATAATCATGCGGCGGCCCTTTCAGTGCATCGACCCAAATAGTATAATTAATTATAATTATAATTATATATTTTTTTTCCCCGTCATCCCTCTATAAACATTTGAATATTCAAACCCCTGTCTTCTGGTCACTTAGTGCAGCAGACGCTAAGCTCCTAGCCACAAAATCATGGCTGGTCCTTCATTTGTCAGCACACATCCATGGAAACGTACAAGAACAACCTTTATTAATGTGCAAACGTGGCGTTGATGAAACTGATTTGACGCTGAATATTAAAGTGATTTTTTTTTTCTGTTTGTAGTTAAAGTGTTAAAATATTGTATAACTTAAATATTTATATAAAATATCTAGATATTTTTTCAAAATATTTATTTAAAAAATTATATAAAAGTTTTTATCTTTATTAATAAGAAATCTACCGCAACTTATCTTTATAGACTTTATAAGTTTTAAGCAACATTGAAATTTAGAGAATATTTATTTTTGTTGTCACCTAAAAAAATACTATACTAACTTAAGTTTTAAAGTGTTCTTCCTGTAAGTGTTGCCGAACACTATCTTAAACAAAAAATTATAATCAATCACCTTCTGCAAAATTATTAATAAAAAAAAGAACAACTTAAAATGGTCTAATGAATTGTTGAAATATTTCTCGTAAAAAAAAATCTTGTATTAATTTATCTTATTAAATTGTAAGTATGTACATGGAGGATTTTTACAATTTACCATTAATTAAATTTCATAGTTGTATCATAGTTATACTTTGATCTTTAAATTGACTCTCTCTCTCTCTCTTTTTTTACGGTAACTTACATTCTAATTTTATTGATTTTATATAAAGAAAATTCGAGAAACTCACATCCATAATAAATGAGAAAGAGTTCAGGTTATATATATATATATAACACGAAGGAGTTGAAATAGGTAAGATTTAATAATACATGCATTGATGTTGGTAGTATATAAAAGGAAATGGATTTGGTAAAATTTGAAAACAGAGAAGTATAATTGGTGTAGTTTGCTACTAAATTTTAAATGGCCGAGACTTTAGCCACTCAAATTCTAGCGGTCCTATTCTGTTTATCGGCAACTGCGGCCGCTGCAGGAACAAAGGTTTATTCCTTCAATAGTCGGAATAGCACATCTGTGTCATCCCTGAATGTCAATGATGGTGTTTGCAAATCGGTGGTGGAGCCACAAGGCTACGCCTGCCAAGAACATACGGTACAGGAGGCTAACAGCTTCAATAAAAGGACTCAGTCATTTTGCTTTAGAAACTAGAGCACATTTTTCCAACTCTGAAAGGATTATTGCAGGTAACAACAAAAGATGGTTATATTCTTAGCCTTCAGAGAATCCCATCTGGGTTGTCCGGTCAGGCAGCAGACAAGCCGCCAGTTCTGCTACAACATGGGCTAATTGTGGTACGTAGTAGCTAGCTAATTCTTCATTGATCTCTAATGTTTATGGCTGCCATTTAAATGAAGACGAAAAATAACATTAACGGATTGACGGCAGGATGGCGTAACGTGGCTGATGAGTCTTCCTGATGAATCTTTAGCATTCATATTGGCGGATAATGGTTATGATGTGTGGATTTCCAACAGTCGTGGGACTAGATTTAGCCGGGGCCACGCATCACTCGATCCCTATGATTCGGTACTTTTGAGTCAATATATTTTGCTTCATTATGTGACCCTGAATCTTTTTTAACAATCGAACACTTTATCTTGTTTCATGGCAGGCTTATTGGGATTGGACCTGGGATGAGTTAGCTGCCTATGATCTTCCTGCTACATTTCAGTATGTGCATGATCAGACAGGGCAGAACCTTCACTATGTTGGGCATTCCCAGGTGAATATTGCACTGTGTTGCTTTCACTGTTTTTTCTGGTTCCTGGGACATCAATATCTATCGTTGTAGAATTTTGTTCTCCATATATATATATATATAACTGAGGCTAAGACAATCTTTGACTTCATTTCAGGGAACTTTGATTGCTTTGGCTGCCTTTTCTCAAGGAAAGTTATTGAACATGTTAAGATCGGCTGTTTTGCTCTGTCCAATAGCTTATCTTAACCATATGACATCACCGTTTGCAAGCGGTATTGTCGATTTATTTATAGCTGAGGTAAAACCAAATTAATGGATCTGCCTTGCTAAAGAAAAAATGAATTTCCAAATTTAAATTTAAAGGAAAACAATTCCCTTACCTTTTTACTCAGCATTCTGTCTCGTTATTGCACAGGACTTGTACTGGTTAGGACAACATGAATTTTCTCTTCATGGGTGAGAAAGCAACTCTTCTTCTTCTTCTTCTTCTACTTCATCATCATCATCATCATCACCCTCAAGTTGCTAAAAGAAATAGTAACTATTATGATTTCTTAGTGAACAGGCAGGTTGTGAACAAGCTTCTGGAAGATATCTGCATTGAGCCTGGGATCGACCGCTCTGACTTATTAACAGCCATAACTGGTACTTAGGCTTGTTCATTAAAACCTGAACACACAAAAGTTTAGTAGTTAACCAATACTGATTGACCAACCACCATGTTTTAGGCCCGAATTGCTGCCTGAATTCATCTAGGACAAAATTATTTCTTGATCATGAACCTCAATCAACAGCAACCAAGAACATTATCCACCTGGCACATAGTAAGTGTTTCTAAATTCCTAATTGGCTAACTCTTTCTTAAGAAAAACAAATCAAGAAAAATCTTTGAACAACAAAAGCAACCGTTATGGTTCTGCATAACAATTAGGAAATTATCTCAAAAATTCTTTTCGATGAATGGGAAGGAAATGGGATAACTTATTCGAGCAAAATCCAAACAGAAAAATGTTGAACTTTAGAAGTTTGTTTTATTCATTACATTCTGATTCTGTGGTTCTATGTAGTGATTAGGACGGGAACGATAGCAATGTATGATTATGGTAATGAAAATGATAACATGGATCATTACGGGCAACCTACTCCTTCAGTGTATAACATGACCAGCATCCCTAATGACCTTCCTCTATTTCTTGGCTATGGAGGGAATGACTATCTCTCTGATGTGAAGGATGTACAAGCTCTACTAGACAACCTCAAAGATCATGATGGCGACAAGCTGGTGGTACAATACACCGATGAATATGCTCATGCAGATTTTGTTTTAGGCGTGAATGCTAATCAGATTGTCTATGATCCTTTAATAGCATTCTTTAAGATCAATTGATCAGTCTAAGAACTCTGTGAACAATAACAGGAACTGTCTATGTCTTTTTTTCCGTGTAGACAGGCCTATAATATCCATGTTTACTGCAAATATTCAATCTCATGATTGAATGTAAAGGTCATGTAATGGTTAAATACTTCTGATTTCCTTGGTTAACATCATTGCACTCTTCTATCTAGTACGATTTTGGATATGTAGACAAATCAAGCCTATATACCCAAGTTTGCTTGTTAAGTGAAGTTTGATAATGAGCTCAAGTTTGCAGCAAGAATAACGTTGAACCACAGGGCTATTGATAGGTTAAGCATGCATTATATGCCAACACGTACGC
The DNA here is from genome assembly GCA_015708895.1 of Populus ilicifolia. Taxonomy (NCBI): domain Eukaryota; kingdom Viridiplantae; phylum Streptophyta; class Magnoliopsida; order Malpighiales; family Salicaceae; genus Populus; species Populus ilicifolia. Next base: position 602,500 of record SRLM01000082.1, on the reverse strand, counting down.
GTATACGTTTTTCGCATGGAAGTCTAAAACTGTTGAAAGTTAATATTTTTATTTAAATCCTTTGAGATGAACCAGAATCGATAAGAAAAGAGGCAGTGATGAGAAACACAAAAAGATGGGCTCTATGAGAATCTAGAAAGAAGGATAATAAAGCCCCATTTACAATCTATCAAAGGCTTCATGAAGTAGTACTTGAAATGGCGGCTCCAACAAAGACTTCAAAGAAAGCATATGCAGTTTTGAACAAGACTTACAGTGGAGTTGAAAGAGCAAAAAAGGTACGACGGCAAGCTCTAAAAGGAGATTTTGAAAAGCTTAACAAAATAATGAGACAATTTTAAATTACTTTACATTTTACATAAAGTAATTTCTTTGGTGCATCGGATGAGAACAAATGGAGAAAAAATTGATGATATTCATGTGATGAAGAAGATTTTGAGGTCTTCATACTCAGAATTTGATCATGTTATTGGAATTTATATTAGCATGTCAATATGCACAAAAAACACATCAAGAAATCAAGAAATCAAAGAAAACCAAACAGTCTACAAAAGAATCAATACCCACGGCAGACTAGAGACTAGACATTCTATTCTTATTCTACAATCTTTATGTGCACACACAGTTACAAAGTTAATTATAACTATTAAGCTAGTTGAAAGCTATTAGTTAATTGAGAAAATTAGTAAGAATATGTGTATATATATGCATTCATGTACTCTGATTCAAGTAAGAAAATAAGAAAAGAAAACGTTATATGCAGATTATTCAGACGTAAAGAATTCTTCTTTTCCTTTCTAAGAATTCATTCTCTACTTCTCTTTTCACTTCTTCTGCATGTTTGATATTCCTTACGTCGGAATTCTATACGGTATTAGATCATAATTGCTAAAAATTTAAGTGTTTTTTGTTGTTTCACACTTCTTCTTCATCATCAACAGAAAGATTCACGTTCTTTTATGGTTTAAAATCTTTCCTCCATCATCTTTTAGATCCCTACAAAACTTCCAAATGTCTAATCATCTTGAAGGAAATGCTTTTACAACACACAATGATTCATTTAACACCACTACTATGAATCTATCCGAAGATTCTTCTAGCTACTACTACTTGTACCCTTTTGATAACCCTGGTGCACTTCTGGTTTCTGAAATTTTCACTAGTAAAAATTACATTGCATGGAGTAGATCCATAATAATTACCTTAACAGTGAAAAACAAGATTGCCTTTATTGATGGTTCTTTGATTCAATCAGTCACTAATGATTAATCACTTCGTATGGGATGACTACGATCAAATAATCTAGTCTTGTCATGGCTAATGAATTTCATTACCAATGATATTTGCAGCAACTTTCTTTGTTTCACGACAACCTTCAAGATTTGGGAAGAATTAAGAGTTAGATACCTGAGAAGTGCTGGATCAAGAGTTTTCAGTTTGGAGAAATCTTTAAGTTCTGTTTCTCATAACTCAAAAACTATCACAGACTATTTTAGTGAATTCAAGGCTCTATGGGATGAATACATCAGTTATAATCCAATACTAAATTGCAAATGTGGAAATCTTGATTCAGGCTCTTGCAACATTCTAAAGCATTTAACAGATCAATAACAATCAGATTATATTATGAAATTTCTGATAGGACTCCATAATTCTTTTTCAGTAATCAAAAGCTAATTGTTACTCCAAACTCCTTTGCCATCTATAAGGAAAGTTTTTCCTTTGCTTATTTAAGAAGAGAGTCAGAGGTCTCTAATGAATATGGTATGGATTTTCATTGACTCACAAGCAATGGTTGCTGAACAATACCACAATCCAAATCTTAGATCAGGTTTAACATATGCTACACGTTTTGCTAAACAAAAAGAAAAAACTAAGGCAATTTGCTCCCATTATGGATATCCAAGACATCTTGTTGATAAATGTTTTCAGATCATTGGATATCCTTCTGGATGGAAAGAACTAAGAGGCAAAGGATTTGGTACCACGCCACATACCAACAAAAATTGTTAAAGGGTACTCACTGCACATAATATTGTTGTCTTGGAGCAACATCTTGACACTCCCAACATTATTTTCTCTCAGGAGCAAATATAGAATCTACTCACTTTTACAAATAACATTTCCAACTGAAAACTAAATAACAATACTAAGAAAGTATCTGCATCAAGTATATCATTTTCACGTCATATCATTTCTTAACCTCAGAACAATTTTACTTGGATTCTTGATACAAGAGCAACATATCACATGACCTATAACCCCTTTCTTTTCGAGTCCATTGTTCTGCCTAAAATTCAATCCAAAGTTCATTTGCTAAATAGTCAAAATATGCCTATTATTTTTACAAGAATGGTTAAATTCTCTCCTGACATCACTTTACATAATGCTTTATATATTCCATCCTTCAATATCAATCTTATTTCTGTGTCAAGATTAATTGCTGATAACACTATTGGTTTGTTCTTTCTTTACACAAAATATATATTGTAGGATCTAAGTAAATGGAGGACAATTAGGCTTGCTGAAGCTAAATCTAGTCTATACCATCTTCATAAACCTCATGATCAATCTATAAAAAGCTTACGTTCTAGATCATTAATCAAATCTTTTATTGTTGCCACTGATTTTTGGCATTTACATTTAGGCCACATTCCTACCTCCAAAATCAATCTTCTGAACAAAAAAGATCCGTCAGTAACTTTTACAAGTAATTTTATTTGTGAAATTTTCCCCTTAGCTAACTTTTCTATTATCTATGAATACATCTATATAGGCTTTTCAATTACTTCATATTGATATTTGGGAACCCTTCTCTGTTACTTTATATTCTAGTTATAAGTTTTTTCTTATCATTGTAGATGATTAAAGTAGATTCTCTTGGATATTTTTAATAAAATCCAAATCTGAAACTAGAGGTCTTCTTAACAATTTTCTACTCTATATTCATACTTAATTCAATAGCAGAATTAAAACTCTTAGAACAGACAATAGATAAAAGTTTAATATGCCTACTTTTTACCAAGAACATGGCATCATTCATCAATCAACCTTTGTTGAAACACTTGAACAGAATAGAAGAGCTAAAAGAAAACATCAACATCTATTACATGTAGCTAGATCTCTCATGTTTCAATCCAAACTCACTTTAGCTTATTGGATGGATTGCATTCTCATAGCCACTCACTTAATGAATCGCACTTCTTCACTCACTCTACAAAATCAAACACTATATTCGATTCTATTCAACAAACCACCCACTTACAATTAATTCAAGGTATTCAGTTGTTTTTGTTTATGTTTTGTTAGCACATTCATACACAACAAATTCATACACAACAAAGGAAATTTTCAACCACAAGTCACAAAATGTATTTTTCTTGGTTATCTTCCTCACGTTAAAGGGTACAAAATGCTTGACTTAACAACATACAAAACCTTTATGTCTCACAATGTCATTTTTCATGAATTCATATTCCCACCTATTCTAAACACAATTCATACACCTTTTGTGTTTCCTGATTTCCCCTAATTTTTTTATTCTTTCCCTTGCCAACTCCTATCCATTATATTCTTCCTACACCATTGCCCTTACAATTGTTCCTTTAACTCCTTCTTTAAATCAACATCTTGTTTCCTAACTCAAAAGGTTTGAAAGGATTAAACAACCATTTAATTACTTATAACAGTACTATTGTGGCAATATGGCTCATATTCCTTCAATAGACCCAAGCTCTTTTGATTGCTTCCTTCCTGGTAAGCCATACTCAATCTTCTCTTTCTTATTTATTTCTAAATTATCTTTACCACAACAAGCCTTCACTTTTTTTTGTTTTCTTTGTTTCTTGAATCAAAGACTTACAGACAAGTTAGCCCTATTTCTCATTTGAAAAATGCTATAACTAATGAGATTATAACTCTTGAACAAAACCAAACTATAGATTTAGTACTTCTACCTCATGACAAATCTGTCATTGGATGTAAGTGAATATACAAAGTAAAGTTCCAAGCTGATGGAAAGTTTAAACATTACAAGGAAAAATTGGTAGCTAAGGGATACACATAATAAGAGGGAATTAATTTCTTTGACACTTATTCTCTTGTGGCCAAGATGACAACAATTAGAGTTTTTCTCACCATTGTTGCTGTTAATAATTGACATTTGCATCAACATGATACAGACAATGCTTTTTTGTATGATGATTTACATGAGAAAGTATATATGCAGTTGCCTCCTAATTATTCAACTCCCAATGATACTTGAGTTTGAGAACTCAAAATGAGCATATATGGTCTGGAACAAGCTCATAGACAATGGTTCTCTAAGCTATTTATCTCTCTATTACTTTTTGGATTTCTATAAGTAAAATAAAATTCTAACCTCTTCATCAGAAAAACTACCAACGACTTCATCGTAGTATTAATCTATGTTAATGATGTAATCATTACTTCCAACACTTTTCAGCAATCGACAAAGTTAAACAATTCCTTTGCATGACCTTCCTTATAAAATATTTGGGAAAATTGAAGTATTTTCTAGGCATTGAGGTTGCTTAGTTTGCAAAAAATATTGTTCCATTTTAGAGAAAGGATGCCTTAGATATACTAACAGATATTGGATTTTCTAGAGCTAAACTAGTCAGTTTTCCTATGGAATCCATAATGGAACTTAGTGCCTATGATGATAACCTCTTTCAGTTCGACCCTACATCTTATTGTAGACTCAATGGCAGACTTCTCTATCTCACAGTCATATGCCCAAACTTATCATATGCCATCCAAACTCTCAGTTAATTCATGTCCAATCCTTATACAATGTATGTGCAAGATGTAGAGAAAGTCCTTTGGTATTTTAAAGCAATACTAGGTCAAAGATTGCTTCTAAAAGATGATTCTACCTTCCATTTAAAAGCTTATGCTGACAGTGATGGGGGAAATTGCATTGTTACTAGAAAAAATGTCACTGAATATTAGGTTTTTCTTAAAGATTCATTTATCTCCTGGAAATTCAAGAAACAACCGATTAGTACTCAAAAGTGCATTTTTATCATGGTTTTATATCATCATTTTGCACTTAAAGTATCAATAACTCCTTAACTAAAGTACGTTTTATAATAATCTATCTAATAATATAAGATACCTTTAATTTATGATAAATATCCATTTTAAATTCAGGCATATCATATAAATGAAAGGATTGATTGATGATTTTAAGAACTTCAATTGCAAAGGCAAAGAGATGATCAAACATAGAAAAGAGATGTTGGTGCAATCCAAACCAGAACACTGTTCGGTAATTGAGTCATATCTGGAGCTATAGATCTCAGATTTAGGTTTACTTTATATGGATGGAAAGGTAAGACATAGGCCTAAAACTTTCATATGGAGCCCAAGATCTAAAAAGGCCATTTTCAAGTCCAAATTATTGCAACAACAAGGAAGCCCAAACCTGTCCTCCAGCCCAAGCACTATTCAGTATTTTAGCCATATCTGGAGTTCTAGAAGTCAAAATGAGCTGAATATTTTACACAAGAAAGCTGAGACAATTGCCTAGAACTTTCATGTTTCAAGTGGCTCTAATTTTGATATCATCAATGACGTTTTGTGCAGACAAGAGAAGATAAGGATTGTCACCAAGTCAAGGGTTGGCCATCTACTCATCAATTAGTCATCAAATCAATAGTCCCCAATTTTGGCTTATAAAAGGAGGCACTTGTCATGCATTTAGGCATTTTGGTGTCCAGATTAAGATCATGCTTTTGTTTTCTCTCTTTGTATTCTTTATGCTTTGTCTTCACTAATATCAAGTTTATGCCTTTCATTTCCTTTCCTTTCCTTAGTTAATTTTTATGTTCTTATTTTGTTTATCCATTTTTCTTTCTTCCACTATGTATTCTTAAGTCGGTTCTTTCAGTTTCCCAAAATAACTGATATCTGTATATACATTTATGCAATTCTTTGAATCTCTTTTCCAATTCTCATTTGAAAATGGACACTAATCTTGGAAAATTGAAAAAGTATTTTCCCGCTTTGCCTCAGAATGCGATTACAAAAATTTACCGTGCTAGATGTGCAAGATTGAGATTGTTAATGAATCATGGAATTCCTGAAGATATTCGCTGGTTGATTGAAGCAAAAGTCCGATTATCAGGTGAGTCCTCTAACTCCTTCATTTCACACATGCCTGGAACAGGTAAAAGCACTTTTGCAAAGAAACGTCGTGCAAAACGATTGAAAGTTTGTCATCGATGTGCTAGATGGACTTGTAATACACAATGCCGTTCTTTAGGAATGATATCTATAAACCTTGAAGATAAAATACAATTCATTAAGGATGGCTTGAGTAAGAAGTCTTTAGATAACCTTCTATTGACTCTTGAGACGCATCCCAGTGGAGATGTGCATCGTGCAATTCATGATTTATGGCCGCTATTTCATAAAGAACATGATCGACTTAGTCTTGGGAATTTGACTAAAAAAGACCCTATTTGCCAGTTTTTAAGAAAACTGGATGAGAAGCCTATCCCCGACCCATAGAGGGCGTTTAAGTCGTTCTTGGACGTAAAACCAAGGGAAGATATGAGCCACAATCACAACTACCTGTACATACACATGCTCTTTGTGTCTTTTGGTTTAATTATGGTGTTTTGTTATTACTTATATTTGTTTCAGTGTGTTTCAGGTTTGTCAGTGTTCGTTATTTCAGGTGATATCTTTTATACTTTATCTTTCTACCTTTAAAGATTGAGGACAATGTCTTGTTTTAGTTGGGGGGAGAGGGTAGTAGCTAAAAAAAATAATTGTGTTTTCTATTTCATAAAGCATGTGCAAAATGGTTGTTATTAGGATGATAGAGTAAAGAAGCTCTTTTGTTAAAGTGACTCTTGAGACGCATCTTAGTAACCATTCGTAACAAGGTCTATCATAATACTTCTTGAAATATTTAGATTTACAAACTTTTGCATTATTATCACTTAAGTCTGCTCATATACTTATTTAACATGTATTCTTAAACCTTAATTTATACACACACACACTTCAACATATAATTGTGGGTTGCATATTGGATTATTACATTATTTATGTTCTTTTGTTAAAGGTAAAAACTAAGGGAAAGGGATAATATACATAAAAAAACAAAAAAAAAAGAGAAAAAAAGATAAGAGAAAAAGAAAAAAAATGAATGATAATAATAAAAATATAGATAAGTTTGGTTTCGTAGCCTCCCCAACCTAAGCAATTAAGCCCGAAGGGGTGTTTTAACACCTAATACCCTAAAGTCAACTGACTTGGAAGCTATTGGCCCAAAACTTGTTACATGGGTTGAGGAGAAAAGCTTAAGGGAATCAAACATTGCACTATCTACATATCAGTATCTGCGACCCGAGTTACTAAGCTCGTAGGGGTGTCTTAACACCTAATGCCCTAAAACAAACTGGTCTGGGAGTCATTAGCTGAAAGCTCGTTACATGGGTTAAAGATGCATAATGTTTTAAATTATATGTATATATATATAAAAAAAAGATAAAAATAATAATCCCAGCCCAAGGAAGTTAACTTTAAACATTAGAACACAAATTTTGTTTTCTTCCAAGAAAAGCCCTATAATTATGTGTTGATACAATGAGCATAAAAGAAAGGTTTATGAATATCTTGTTAAGAGGTATTGAGCAGGTATATAAATATAACAAGAGTTTGTTTATCTGGATAGAGTAATGGAAGTTAAATGATGAATACCTTGCTTTGTGAAATTTGCAAATTGTTTTTCTATTTTAATGCTTTGATTACTAGGGACTAGTAATAAGCTAGTTGGGGGGTGTAATTAGTACTCAAAAGTGTATTTTTATCATGGTTTTATATCATCATTTTGCACTTAAAGTATCAATAACTTCTTAACTAAAGTATGTTTTATAATAATCTATCTAATAATATAAGATGCCTTTAATTTATGGTAAATGTTCATTTTAAATTCAAGCCTATCACATAAATGAAAGGATTGATTGATGATTTTAAGAACTTCAATTGCAAAGGCAAAGAGATGATCAAACATAGAAAAGAGATATCTGTGCAATCCAAACCGGAACACTGTTCGGTAATTGGGTCATATCTGGAGCTATAGATCTCAGATTTAGGTATACTTTATATGGATGGAAAGGTAAGACATAGGTCTACAACATTCATATGGAGCCCAAGATCTAAAAAGGCCATTTTCAAGTCCAAATTATTACAACAACAAGGAAGCCCGAATCTCTCCTCCAGCCCGAGCACTATTCAGTATTTTGGCCATATCTGAAGTCCTAGAAGTCGAAATGAGCTGAAGTTTTTACACAAGAAAGCTGAGACAATTGCCTAGAACTTTCATGTTTTCAAGTGGCTCTAATTTTGACATCATCAATGACGTTTTGGGCAGACAAGAGAAGATGAGCATTGTCACCAAGTCAAGGGTTGGCCATCTACTCATCAATTAGTCATCAAATCAATAGTCCCTAATTTTTGCCTATAAAAGGAGGCACTTGCCATGCATTTAGGCATCTTGGTGTTCAAATCAAGATCATGCTCTTGTTTTCTCTCTTTGTATTCTTTATACTTTGTCTTCATTAATATCAAGTTTATGCCTTTCATTTCCTTTCCTTTTCTTAGTTAACTTTTATGTTCTTATTTTGTTTATCCATTTTTCTTTCTTCCATTATGTCTAGCTAAGTTAATTATGTCAAGGTGAAAAGGTTACACTAATGGTGTAAGAATAAGTATGGTATAAACTTAATATGAACTTTAATGTTTAATACTAACATGTTTTATATTTGTTATCTTGTTTACTCTTTAATACTTTGCTTGTTAAATGACTAATTTTGATTTATGTTGTATAACAATTAGTACAACAAATGCTTGACACTTTCATAGCCCATACTGTATGGTATAACCGACACCTGAGCTATGAAAGGAACTTGATTTGTTGTTAACATAAGTTATAATCATGAATGCTTGACGAAATTTACAAGTGTTAGCATTAATTGAATAAGATGACTAATGTAATCATGTTAACAATCTATAATCTGATTGGAACCTCCTTTATGTGTGGTTTCCAACTGAACAATAAGAGTTTATACTATACTTGTTTGACACACCATTAGTGGAACCTCTAACCTTGACATTTGTTATTATCATTGTTAATCCTTACTTTAATATCTCATCATCTTCTTCTTTATCTTCTTCTTCTCTTTCTTTACTATAATACTACTACTACTATTATTATTATTATCATTGTTATTATTGTTGTTGTGGTATTGTTGTTATTTATAATTTGTACAATAACCTCCCTGTGGTTCGATCCCGGTCTTGCCAGGTTATTTATTACTTCGACACTCCTGCACTTGGGAGAAGACATCAATCTCTTTATCGTGTCAACAACCAACTGTCAGTCAATCCTCAGTAAAAACTGAATATTGAGCTTTGATAACTACATCATGTGAACTTTAATGGCTAGTTTATTTATTAGCTGATTTCCACATACAACACTTTTAGCCTGCCTTATTATACATTAAGAACAAATCTGCTTCAGAACTTGCCTCTAATCAGGTCCATTATGAACGCACTAAGCATATACAACTTGACTGTCATCTTATTTGAGAAAAATTACATGAAGGATTGCTTAACATCATTCATATCCCTTTTAGATTTCAACTAGCTAACACACTCACCAAACTGCTAGGTTATCTCACACTTACTCCTATTTTTAATAAGATGGGAATGATAAATATTCATTCTTATCTTGAGGGGGGATATTGGAATTTATAAAAGTTTATCAATATGCAAAAGGAACACATCAAGAAATCAGAGAAAGCCAAACAGTCTGCAGAAGAACTAACGCCCATAGCAGACCATAAACAAGCCATTCTATTCTTCTTCTGTAATCTTCATATATGTGTAAATACAGTTACAAAGTTAGTTATAATTATTAAGTTAGTTGAAAGCTGTTAGTTAGTTGAGAAAGTTAGTTAGAATATATGTGTATATATGCATTCATGTACTCTGATTCAAGTAAAAAAATAAAAAAAAGAAAATGCTGCATGCAAATTATTTCAGATGTAAAGAATTCTTCTCTTCCTTTCCAAGAATTCATTCTCTACTTCTCTTTTCACTTCTTCTACATATTTCATATTCCTTGTGTAGCAATTCTACACATGTTATGGTAATAATTCAAAATTTAAAAGATGTGGAAGATTTTACAGTAGAAGAATTGATGAGAACTTTGCAAGCCCATGAGTAGAAAATAAAATAAGAGAAGAAAGAAGATCACTAGAACAAGCTTTACAAATAAAGTTAAATATGAAAAGTAATTCTAAATCTAGTAATGGATCATTTTAAAGAGATAGATCGTTCTACTAAGGAGAAAGATCTTTCAAAAATCAACAAAATTATAGAGAAAGAAATCAAAGTTTCACTTTTAGAGGAAGTAGATGCAGATATCATGTACCATATTCAAATTGGAGGAATAATAATATGAATGCTCAATGTTCCAACTACAGGGAATATGGTCACTATACTTCAAATTATTCTCAAAATAAGTATGAAGATAAAAAGGTTAATTTTATATATAAAAAAAAAACTTGATTTTAATCAACCAGCTTTGTTACTGGCTTATAAAAAATCTAATTCCAATAATTATAGCACATGGTATCTAGATATTGAAGCATCTAATCACATTCATGGAATGAACAAAGTGTTGTTTGAATTGGATAAAATTTAAGAGCAACCCAGCCTCTTGATTTAGTGGATTTAATTGATGGCAACATGTGCTTTTTTACTTTTACAGATGGAAAAGTTTAGTAAATTTAAGGAGTTTAAAATCTTAATAAAAAAAAAGTGAATATAAATTGAAATACTTGAGAACAAATAAAAATGGTGAGTACACAACACATGAATTTAATGAGTATTATAGATAAAATAACATAATACATCAATTAATTGTGCCTCAAAAGCCTTAACAAAATAAGGTGTCTGAAAGAAAGAATAGAATCATTTTTAATACAGTTATATGTATATTAAAAGAGAGAAAATATTTTAAAGAATTTTCTACGAAAACTTGTTGTTAGCAAGTTCTCATCGAGAATTGTCATTTCATTGGCATTTTTTCAGTATTATTATTGTCGATGAATTATTTGGGCTAAAAAAATCAAAGTTCACCTTCTATTTTTTCTTTAACAAGTGCATTATAAATTCATTTTTGACATAATTTTTAGTCATGTATTCCATAAAAAATTCCAAAATCTTTTATAAATTTATGACAAAATAGAGAAGAAATTATAAATGAAATCACCAACAGAATATTCTTATCTGTTAGCAATCCTATTAGTGTTTTCATTATTTTTTTAGGTTTGATTATTATAATCATCTAACAAACCTAAATATACAAAAACAACAAAAACAACAACTGTGAAACCATTGAAACAATGAACGCATCTAAAAAAAAACATTAAACTTTATCTAACAAATATAAGTACAATGCCATATAAAGCACCAATAAATATCTAACATAATTTTAATTTTATTACATAATGAAATATCCTATCTAAATTAATTCAATGACAACAACAATATTTTTAATCAAACATAGCTAACAATAAAGGTTACAAGATATCTTGAAATTTACAATATAAACATGGTTAACTTAACTCTAGTTGGAAATCTAATAGATATAATAATACTAAATTCAACTAATGGAAGAAAAACACATTCAGCATGCTAGCTTTCACCATAAATATAAATCAAATATTTTATCCTTATCAATTGATTGTTTCTTTTTGCATACTTTCTAGTAATCCTAACTTGACCCAAACCCTATAATATTGGCTAAGAAAAAATATGAAAGGTAAAAAGGATAAAAAAAAAATAACAAATGAATACTTTCTTATAAAGTGCTCTTAATCATACAAGACAAAATATTAACAAGAAATTCCAAAATAAAATTTGATCTTAAAAATGATATATTTGTAATGAAAACCATTATCTAGCCATAAACATCATGAAATTCCAACATTTTAATGTGGCACATATTGATATCCTTGTCATCCAAACAAAAGTTCATTTCTTGAAGTGCCCGGGGAGCTTGTTCCTATGATATCTAAAGGAAAGAGTGATTTCATCAATTGAAAATATATTAATCATTAACAAATATATAATAGAAAAATACCATAGAGTGATTATTGGAATCTTACAAGTCACGATTCTAATCGTATGATTACTCTCCAACCACAGACAAAACAATGTTCGAAACTAAAATCAATTATAAATAAATTTTCACAAAAAAAGGAAAGAGGTGAATGAGAGCACATGTGCCCATGACAAGAAGAGTGACAATAGTGATAAAAAGAACAACATGTTTATATTTTAATAGCACTAATATGAGACAATAATTAATTATCAATTACAAATTTAATTTTGCATTAAAAATAAGTTTATAATCCAATAACTAATTATCAGTTCCACATAAATTTTATTTTCCATCAAAATATAAACTAAACAATAAAATTAAAAAAAAATATTTAAATATAAATGCCAATTTCAAGTAATATAAAACATAATAGATATATTTCCTTACTTCGTGCAGTGAAGGTTCATAAGAAATAGAACCAAGAGAGGGATGCTAACATTACTAATTGATATAGGTCGATGTCGACAGGGAAGGGGCGACTGAATTTGTTAATTAATTGGGAGAGAGATGCTACTGTTTTGAAAGAAAAGGAGGAGGAGGAGGAAGAAGAAATAGAGAAGAAGAGAGAACTAAGGGTTTTAAATTTATTTAAATTTGCTGATAAAATTTCAATTGAGGATTTCGTCGATATTCGTTAAATTGCTAATGAAATTTGTATTGATTTCTTTCCTTTTTCCATCATATTTTTCTTTAGAAATTATCAATTGAAATTATTCGTTGTTGTTTCTATTAAAATCTACCAATTGTATATTTTTTTAATTATTATTTATTAATTTTCTAGGAATGAATATGACTCTCCAGTATATAAAGAGAGCAATGACAGTGGCTAGAATAATGTTGAGCTTAGGCACTGTTAATAGTAGTGTTAAGTTCTTGATGGGTTGGAGTTGCTGGTGGGTTGAGGGTATTTATAGAAAAATTAGGGGTTTGCATGGTGAGGATGTGTTTACTTTTATTGTGTAAGATAGTGAGCTTGAGGTTAAATGTATGCATGAAGGGTTAAAAAGCAATGCAAATTAGTACAATAAACTAATTTTTTTTATTTTATTTTAATGATGGAAATATTTTTATTTTCAAGTAATTTATTATAATTTTATAATAACAATTTTGAAGTTATCTTTAAAAGTGATTTAGAGAAGTAAATGAAAAGCTCTCATAAAAATTCTCATAGAATTGAGAATTGAGTTTTCAATGTGTTGGTGAATTATTAATTACATTTAATCTTAAAATAAAAATTATTTTAAATTGTTTTAAATGAAATATTTTTGGAATTCTTATCCTTATCTCATAGTATCTTTTTCTTATTTATAAATGTTGAAATGTACTATATTTCCATTTAAAAAAACTAAAAATAAATCCTTAATTTTTTTAAGATGCGGTGGTGAAATTTATAAATATCCTATTTATTATTATATTTTAAAGTATTTTTGAAAGAATTTAAAAATTATTTATTTTTACTTTAAATTAATATTTTTTATGTTTTCAAATTATTTTAATATACCATTATTAAAGATAATTTTTTAAAAATAAAAAATATTATTTTATATATTTTAAATAAAAAATAATTTCTAAAACAACTATAACCATAGGCCAATATTTGGAGTACTACTAGGGCAAGAGAATGCAGAAGATTTGTGAGTTTTGAGCTATCATTTTTGTGGATTAATAAGAAAGGGAAAAAAAAGATATTGCAATAAACAAGTATAAAAAAATAAAGTAGTGAATTAAGGTGCGGATAACTATGTATATTTATTTATTGCGTTATAAATTTTTATTTTATCACTTAGTAAGTTAGCTTACATAATATGACTACTTGTGAATGATGTGGGAAAATTATGATTTCATTAAATATTATTTACGTTAAGAAAATTCAATTTATAACACTACCAACGATTAAATATAATATTTGCCTATTATGCCATTTGAAAATTTAACTAATTATATCTTAATTATGATAATTCTCATAACTTATTTTCTCAGAAATCCTTTGAAATTTTTCCAAAAAAAAATGCAAAAATACCAATTTCTTTAAAAGTATAATATTGTTTTTCACAATTTTTTTTATCATTTATCTCTCTTTTTTTATATTGATAAATTTTTCAAAAAGAAGAAAGATAGAGAAGGAAAAAAATACAGAAAGAAAAAACAAAAAAAAGTGAAAAAATAATAATGATTTATTTAGATTTTTTTGAATTATATAATATTTTTTAAAAGAGAATGAATTTTAAAAATTAGAAACTAGAAGGTAATATAAATTCTTGGAGAAATTATGAAAATTATAGATGATTGTGAAAGAATATACAGATTAAATATGAAAAGAATATTTTAGACACCCATCAACCAGCCTCTCTCGCTTCATTCTTGCTATGAGCCATCAAAGCCACCAGCCCTTCTTTCTAGCCCAACCAAAACCAGCATTTCATCGTAGCAGAGAAACCAACAGCATCGCAGCCTTGGGTCATAGACCCATCATCTTCTCTGGTTGCAGCCACCTCCAGTCAAACAAGATCAACCAGTATCCCCCCATGGCCTTAACCCAAAAATCAACTTTATCTCTCCTCCAGCCAAGAGCTTCCAAGACCACACATTCCAACAGTCCTTTAACCCGTGCCAATGACAGTAGTGGCAACCCGACACCGACGTGTATCCAAAACCTGCAGCGGAGAAGCAGATCCGTAGAGAAGAGGAAGAAATAGAACTGTTTGTTTGTGAAGTTTTCTCTTTTGCAGGTATTGTTTAGGCTCACCGCCGGCACGAGGAGGACGAGGAGGAGGAGAAACCAATCCAAAAAAAAATAAAAATTGTTTCCCCTTTGGTGACATGCGAATCCACGCGCTGTTAGTGGTTGTGGTGCGGAAGACCGCCACAATTCCTCCATTTCTTGCACTTGTCCCTTGGTTACGACATCCTCTGCAATATTTTTTAATCAGATTAATTCATAATATTAAATTATTTTTATTAATAAATTACTAAAATATGATAAAATTTAAAATAAAATGTTTATTCTTATGTATAATTTTTAGAATATTTGGATATTATTGATTTGTATTAATGTGTGTTTTTGTTGAGATGATTTGATAATTTATATTGGATTATGAGTTCATTTTTTTTGGGTTGTTATTACTAATTGAAAATTAAATATTCATTTATGGATTATGTTTGTGTTTATATTGATTTGAATATTAAATATTAATTATAGATTATGCTTGGGTTTAATCTTTTAAACTTGCAACTTGTCAAAAAATAGAATTCCAAAAATAATGATCAAATATAATAGGAAAAAAAATTGAGCATGAAATCATAAGAAATAATTAATTTCAAGAACTATTTCAAATAAAATAAATAAAAATTAAAAAAATATGAACTGAATCTAACAAATGAAAAAATTAATAAAATATAAAATTGAAAAAAAAATATTATAATTTTATGAATTATTTCAAATAAAAAAAATATAAATCAAAAGGAAAGGAATGAAATTAGAAAGAAAAAAAAATTAAAGAGTTGCTTTTAAAATTTCAAAAGTTAAGCATGAAAATTTAGAGAGAGAAAAAAAAATGTTGTCAATGTGAAAATAAAAATTTGTTAGCAAGAAGCTCTGTTTAAGGATGAAGAGGCAATTAAGATGATTTGAATGCTGCCTCGTAATCTACATTTTGGTTGGTGCAGTATCTTTCAGTAAGATTCAGATTTTGGAGTTAAAATTTTATATCATCTAGTTTTATACTATTAAAAATAATTTTAAATTAAATTATTAGATCAAATTAAAACTTTACTCAAAGATTTTAAAAATATTTTTATATGTTGAATAAATATTTAAGTGAATCAAAGTTTGATAAAATTTTTTAAAATAGGTTAGAATAAATTATATGAATTTTGTTATTTATTTTTTTTTAACTTGTAAATTTCTATTTAAAAAGGATCATTTTTCTATAAGGATATAACTGTTTATTTTAGAAATTTTTTTATTTTTACAAGGATTTTTAATAGGTTACAATATAATTTCTATATCAATGATTCATTGATGTTTCAAAATATTTTTCTAACATAAATTCTTTATTCATCGTAGCTATATATAAAAAAAAATTAGTGATGTTTAATGATATATTAGGTAGCATTGTAGGGTATAAATAAGCTTTATAACATATTTGTATTGTTTGATTATTATTTTTTTTATCTTCTCACAGGAATTACCTTACAAATTTTATTTTTATTGTTTTAGCTATAACCCAAGTTTGCTTAAATTAAAGTTTGTGTATACTAGTATAGGTGTTTTATGTCAATTTTAAAAGTAGATCAATCCATCCCATAAATATAAATTAATTAGAGTTAATTTTTTAAAAGTACTTAAACTCCTATAAGTCTAAGTTTCGACAATCTTTTATAAATAACACTTTTGAACTTTTTTTAGTTTAATGTGTAATAGAGATTTTTATATTATTTGGTTCTTAAATAAACTAAATCTTACTTATTGAAGATTAACTAATTTTATAGCATCATTTGACTTCATTCCAATAATATTAATATTATAAAACAAGTTTTTATTATGTCATGTTCTGATCAAACCTTTTTTAGTTTTTTAAAATCATATATTAATTTTAATTATGAATTGCATAACTGTATGATGATGATATTTGAATCAACTATATGCTTTAAAAAGCTAATTTTTTTTTTAACCTCCAGTTAGTTTGGTTGATCTGCAATAACTAATGAATTATAACAAAAAAAACTGCATCACTTTCAATAAAAAGTTTAATATTTTTTCTAGAAAGACAAAATAATAATTTCATACTCAAAACTATAATTATATGTATTAGAAAATCTAATATCTTATTTCTTTTTAATGAATGATGGTATATATTAAACCTTACTAATACAGCAAGACCATATAATTTGATGGCATTATGCACGGTTGGTATGTAATATTTAGTTGAGCATGTTTTGTTATTAATTTAAATCTGATAAAATGCAATATTTCATACTATTTGATTTTTAAAGATAATACAAGAAAAAAAAATCATTTGAGATGCCCATAAAAAATTGAAATTTATGATAAAAAAACTCACAACATTAAACATAAGACAATAAACTTTTTACAACATGTGTATTGGCTTTGCAGTCAATGTAATGCTGAGTAGAAATTATTTAAATAAGAAAAGTTTTTGAAATAGAATTGATAACTTGAAAATAATTATAGGATTAATCAATGTTTAAAGAAAAATTATTAGTTATTTATAATATATTATTCTTTCACTCACATGAAAATAAAACTCGACAGATATTCTAGTTTTTAATGCTAGTAATAAATAGTATCAAAAATCTTTTTAAAATATTATTATGATTGCATCCCACAGTAATTTTTAAGAGAAGTTTTAATTTAAAATATATTAAAATAATATTTTTAATTTTTTTTTAAATTAATTTTTAACATCAATAAATTAAAATAATTTTAAAAAATAAAAAAATATTTTTTAAAACAAACGTTAGCCGATATCTGTTTCGACCTCCTCTGAAACAAAGGCTGAGTGCATAAACCCAGATGTCCAAATGTCCCAGTCAGAAGTCCTTGCCTCATCAGTTATGCCATATCATATAATAATAATAAAAATAAAATAAAATTATCTTCTTAGGCCTTGGTTTCATCAGCATTTTTGTTTCTGTCATCCCTGTATGAACATTTGAATATTCAAACCCCTGGGAAGCAATGAAGCTTGTTCTCATTGCTTGCTGCACAAAGTGACAGACGCCAAGCTCCTAGCTACAAAATCATGGCTGGTCCATCGTTTCTCAGCACACATCCATGGAAATGTACAAGAACAACCTTTATTAATGAGCTAACGTGGCGTTGACGAAACGTGACTTTCTTTTTCGTTGGTGGTTTTTTTTATCGGTAAAGGACGATTTTCCAAACATAATTTAGATTGATTTTCAGTATTAACTTTTAAATCCGTTTTGTATTTTTTTTATTTTCTTAATAAAGGTCTTATATTTTAATATTTATTTTGATTCCTTGTTTATTGTGCATGTAATTTTGTCGAAATTAATATGCTCTTTTTTTCTTTATCATAGTTTTTTTTTATCTAGTTTTGGTAAAACAATATTGATCTTGTTATTATATAATATATATTGAATTTTTTTATATATAAATTTAGTATCTTTTTTTTTCCTGATAAGATAATATTATAGCTAATGATACACACAAAAAATTCACAAATATTTCATATAATATACACACCTCCATAAATATCACTATAAATATATTCTAAATATTTATGAGATATTTGTATTTAATATCTTAAATACATCTTAAGATATTTATTTTAAAAAAATCTATATAAACAAAATTTTATTTCTCTATATGAGAGGTGTAGTGTTCAATTTCTCTAAACAACATAAATCTAAAAAAACAATATGTTTGATAAAAGATTTAAATAACACTTAAAAAATATTTAAGTCTAAAGAATATTTATTCTTAACATCACCTAAATAAATACTATATTGATTTGAGTTTCAAAGTGTTTTTCTTGTAAGAATTTTTCCAGCCCCATCAATAGCTAAATTTATATAACATTCCATAACTCTTTTTTTTTTTTAACAAAAACAAGATTGATTGCTTCACTTCTTCTTTTTTCTTGATGGAAAAATTATAACCAATCACCTTCTACAAAATTATCAACAAAGAAAGAAAAACTTAAAATTAAAATGTTTAGAAAGAATTTTTGAATTATTTATCGTAAAAACCTTTTTGTATTTATCTTGTTAAATTCTAAGTTTGTATTATAGTTTTTCTCTGATCTGTCACTTGACTTCTTCTTTTTTTCATTCTATAACTTACATCCTAATTTTATTGATTTTATATAAAGGGAATTCAAGAAATCACATGCATACATACTAAATGAGAAAGAGATTAGGTTTTATATATATATATATATATATATAATGAAAGAGTTGAAATAGGTAATATTTTAAAATATATGCTTTGATGTTGGTAGTATATAAAAGGAAATAGATTTGATAAAATTTGAAATTTAAAAGAAAGTAGATTTTGTTAAGTAAGAGAAAATATCCAAATAAAATCTTTGGTTTTCGCAGGCGTGCGTGTATTGTACGATTTGTATTCCATTTCATGAAAAAAGAAGAAGAGAGCAATCCACAGGTTATACATCCTAAGCCACCGATTTCAATTTAGAATAGCTTTCATTTCATTATAATATATAGTAGAATAAGACAAGATACTGAACAAGTTCACAGTAAAGGGTTAAGGATCTTTATGTCTTGACTTGTGATGTATTGTCTTCTGTTTGAATGTGGATTTTGGATACTCTATAAAATGCAGGAAAACAGAAGTGTAATTGGTGTAGTTTGTAACTAAATTTTAAATGGCCGAGACTTTAGCCACCCAAATTCTAGCGATCGTATTCTGTGTAACGGCAGCTGCGGCAGCAGCACGAGCAAAGGTTTATTCCTTCAATAATCAGGGTAGCACATATGTGTCATCCCTGAATGCCAGTGATGGTATTTGCAAATCGTTGGTGGAGCCACAAGGCTACGCCTGCCAGGAACATACGGTACAGGAGGCTAATTTTTGCTAGCTCAGCTTCAATAACGGACTAAGAGTCATTATGCTTTAGAAACTTGAGCACATTTTTCAAACTCTGGATGGATTATTGCAGGTTACAACAAAAGATGGTTATATTCTTAGCCTTCAGAGAATGCCTTCTGGGCTGTCCGGTAAGGCAGCAGACAAGCCGCCAGTTCTGCTACAACATGGGCTAATGATGGTCCGTAGTAGCTAGCTAATTCTTCATTGATCTCTAATGTTTTTGGCTGCGATTTAAATGAAAACGAAAAATAACATTACCGGATTGACGGCAGGATGGCGTAACGTGGCTGATGAATCTTCCTGATGAATCTTTAGCATTCATATTGGCGGATAATGGTTATGATGTGTGGATTGCCAACAGTCGTGGGACTAGATTTAGCCGGGGCCACGCATCACTCCATCCCAATGATTCGGTACTTTTGAGTCTTTATATTTTCCTTCATTAGGCGACCCTGAATCTTTTTTAACAATCGAACATTTTATCTTGTTTCATGGCAGGCTTATTGGGATTGGACCTGGGATGAGTTAGCTGCCTATGATCTTCCTGCTACATTTCAGTATGTGCATGACCAGACAGGGCAAAACCTACACTATGTTGGGCATTCGCAGGTGAATATTGCACTGTGTTTGCTTTCACTGTTTTTTTGTTGTTCCTGGGACATTAATTATTATCGTTGTAGAATTTTGTTCTGCATTTATTTATGTAGCTTTTGACTTCTTTTCAGGGGACTTTGATTGCTTTTGCTGCATTTTCTCAAGAAAAGTTATTGAACATGTTAAGATCGGCTGTTTTGCTCAGTCCAATAGCTTATCTTAACCAGATTCCATCACCGCTTGCAAGAGGTGCTGCCGATTTATTTCTAGCTGAGGTAAAACCAAATGAGTGGATCTTCCCTGTTCAAAAAAATGAATTTCCAAATTTAAATTTAAAGGAAAACAATTCCCTTACCTTCTTACTTCGCATCCTGTCTCTTTATTGCACAGGACTTATACTGGTTAGGACTCCATGAATTTGTTCCTCGAGGGTGAGAAAGCAACTATTCTTCTTCTTCCTTTCCTTTCCTTTTTCTTTTTCATATCTCCAAGTTAATCAATGACTAAAACTTACCTTTATAAAAATATTTCCTTAAATATTTACCTGAGAGGTCCAAGAGAAAAAGGTATTAAGTTGCTAAATGAAATAGTAATCATTGTGATTTCTTACTGCACAGGCAGGCTGCGAACAAGCTTCTGGAAAATATCTGCAGTAAGCCTGGGATCAATTGCACTGATTTCATGACAGCTTTCACTGGTATGTAGGCTTGTTCATTAAACCTGGACACCCAAAAGTTTATTAGTTAATCAATGCTGATTGACCAGCCAACATGTTTTAGGCCCGAATTGCTGCCTGAATTCTTCTAGGACAAATGAATTTCTTGATCATGAACCTCAATCAACAGCAACCAAGAATATGATCCACCTGGCACAGAGTAAGTGTTTCTAAATTCCGATTTACTAACTCTTTTATAAGACAAATCAAGAAGGGTATTTGAACAACAAAAGCAACCAATATGGTTCTGCATAACAATTAGGAAATTATCTCAAACATTGTTTTCGATGAATGAGAAGGAAATGGGATACCTTATTCGAGTAAAATCCAAACAGAAAATTGTTGAACTTTAGAAGTTTGCTTTATTCATTACTCTCTGATTCCGTGTTTCTATGTAGTGATTAGGATGGGAACGATAGCGATGTATGATTATGGTAATGAAAATGACAACATGGATCATTACGGGCAGCCTACTCCTCCAACGTATAACATGACTAGCATCCCTAATGACCTTCCTCTTTTTCTTGGGTATGGAGGGAAGGACTATCTCTCTGATGTGAAGGATGTACAAGTTCTACTAGACAAACTCAAAGATCACAATGGCGACAAGCTGGTGGTACAATACACCGATGAATATGCTCATGCAGATTTTGTTTTTGCCGTGAATGCTAATCAGATTGTCTATGATCGTTTAATAGCCTTCTTTAAGATCAACTGATCAGTCAGAGAACTCTGTTTGTGGACAATAGCAGGATCTGTTTATAGCTGCTTTTCCATGTAGATAGGCCTATAATATCCATGTTTACTGCAAATATTCAATCTCATGATTGAATGTAAAGGTCATGTACTGCTTAAATAGTTTTGATTTCCTTGGTTAACTTCATTCACTACCGCAAAATTAACAAATATAAATAGAAACATTAAAAAAAAATTATTGCTATATATCAAAGGAAGGAATAATGAAGGGTATTATAATGAATTTTTTTTAAAAAAATCATCCCCATTGTATTTTTATTAATGGAGTTATTAATAGAATAATTTTATCAATAATATAATTAGTGATATTTAATTTATAATCGCACTAGTGGTGGGGTAATTACCCTTAATTTTTTTATTTAAATACTTTTTATATTAAAATATTAATAATATCTTAAAAGATTTTATTTTTTTGTTGGCTGCTAGTTGACTCAAGTTAGCTTTTGTTAACTTATAGCATAATATAATATAGAATATATATTTTTATAACATTTCACTAAACTATTTTTTTTCTAGGAGGTTTTTGTTTTTGAGCTATTATCCTCCTCGCTTCTCTCTCTTCTATAATTTTTTTTTTCAAGTCCTAAGAATGAATTAATTAAGTAAATAACCTCTTTATGGTTTAGGTAAATTTTCTTTATCTTTTCTATTTATTGCATTATCTAATTTTAGTTTTATTCATTTATAATTAGTTATTGAAAATTATTGGGTTTATAATAATTTAAAGATTTGTTGAATTAATACGTGTATGAGTAATATTATATGCATAGGGATATAAATTGAAATGAGTTTTGATAAATTGATAAGTATTTTGCTTTAAATTTCATATAAAAAATGGATGGTAATAAACTTACTAATGATGAAAAATGAAGTATAGGATAAAAAAATGAGGGACACAATAGAAAAATAAAAAAAAAAACATTTAACATTTATGCTTAACCTCCTTGTAGAAAACAATAAGTCAGCAATAACAACATTAATTTGTCATAACAATCATTTTAAGCTATGGTTTTAAATACTCTTTACCATATGTCAACATAGAAGTGTTGTTAAAAATTTCATTAGTCCTTGGAAGATTTAGAAAACACAAGCATTGAACCCACCTTAAATTAAAAATAGATAAATGACAATTTGGTTGTATATATTAAAAAAAAATCTTTGATGAGATTGATAATAAAATTATCATGAAGTGGTTGTAAAATATGAAACTTAAATAAAACAATTATAACATAAGTTTTATCATTTTAAAAGTATTCTTAAATTAATTTTGTTTGATATGAGTTGGTACATATATTTCTAATTGATTTATCTATATAATGCATGTTTACATAATAAATAATATCAAGCATTTGTTAGTAATTTTCCCCCTCATTTAAAAAGTTCTAACTCCACCACTGGACCAGATCGACCCTCATCTCTCTTCCATTTCTTTTTTTTTTCTTATACATTTTTTTCTACAACAATAACCCCCTTCCCCTACAATCTCAATATAATTCAACCTCCCACAACAAATTTGGCCACTATAACATTCAATTTGCCAGCATGCATGTTTTGATTCCAATTTTATTAAGGATTCTCCACTTTAAATAAGCAAATTCATCTTCTTCTTTTTTTAATTTAAACTCAATTTTAAAATGTTGATTTTTTTTTTGCATATTTTTTATAGCATATGTATTTAATTTTGTTATTTACTTGTTTTATAATTTTTTATTATACAAATTTATTTTATGAATTTATGATTTGTACATGTCAGAGTTTGTTTTAGATTTTGTAACATTATATTTGTTTGTACATTGATGAAACTTATGTCAAATTTCATACTTAGAGTTTTATGATGAAATCAATAGAAGTTTTATTTAATGAGTTTATTTTATATTTTATCACCGAGTTGAAATTTTTGATAAATGTGTACAAATTTGAGTTTATGTAGATAATTAATAATAAATTAAAAGCACTATTAAAATAGATTGAATAAGTTTGAATTAAACCAATCTTTTTGCAAATTATTTAGTTAATGTAAATAATTAATATATGTTGTAATCATTATTTTATATAGGTTTTTATATAAGTAATGAATGATTGTATATGAATATATAGAGATTCACCCCAAGGATTATGAATTATAAATTATTGTAATAGGATTCAAGGCTTTATTAATTATGTACTACTAAATACTAGAAATATTAATGAAATGGGGATTAGATATCCATGCAAGTGGTATAAAAATAAAAAGTCTCTTAATTTAGATGTTGTAATGATATATCTTCTACAAAAAGGATTTAGAAAAAATATATATGTGTTGGTATGTATATGAAGAACCATATGTTTCTCACGATATCATGGTAGAAAAGATGATTAACTCAACTTCTAATTGTAGCAATTTACATGGAGTTGTAGATGACACTAGTAATGCTTATTAGAATATATTTATAGATGTAGTGGAAAAGAATCAGGGTCATGCCAGTTAATGTGCAATTATAGATGAAAAACTTAATGCAAACACGATTAGGTTTTTTAATCTTTTGAAAGGTTTTGACGAACCATTATGGGATGGTTGCATAAATCACAATAAATTAAATATCATTGTATAGGTGTTCAACATCAAGTTGGATCACGAGTTGAGTGAGGGCGATTATGATAGAATTATCAAATGAGCTAGAAGTATTTTACTTGAAGGGAACAAGTTGAAAAAAAACTTTTATACTACTAAGTTTATGGTGAAACCTCTTGGTCTAGGATATTAAAAAAATTAACATATGTCTAAATTTTTGCATGTTGTACTACCTTGAAAATGCAAAGTTGACTAAATAAAAAACACGTAGTCATTCTTGTTATAAACTCATTACTGACAGGGAAAGGTCTTTTGTTGCTAAAAAAAAAACTTAGATACTTCTCAATCACATCTAAATTGTAGAGGTTATTCATGTTACCAAATACTATTTTCATTGAGAATGTGTATAAGGCTGGAGTTTATATTTTTATTTACGGTTCTATCAAGTCCTATTAGTCCAAGTTAGAATATAGATGTTTGTATTCAACTATTGATTAATAAGTTAAAGTAGTTGCGGTCATCCAAGGCTCTAACTTATAATGTATCAAAGAAACAAAATTATTTTATAAAGGCAGTTTTAATGTAGATTTTTAATAATTTTCTATCTTATGAAATGACTTCTAGTTGGATCACACATGAAAAACTAATGTGTCTATATTATATGAAAAATGACAAGGCATTC
This sequence comes from Populus ilicifolia, assembly GCA_015708895.1. Taxonomy (NCBI): domain Eukaryota; kingdom Viridiplantae; phylum Streptophyta; class Magnoliopsida; order Malpighiales; family Salicaceae; genus Populus; species Populus ilicifolia. The sequence continues at coordinate 577,391 of SRLM01000082.1, read as the reverse complement.
ATGTCAACAAACAATGGTAAAATATCTTTTTATGTTATTGCCACTAATGGTTTTTACCAATAGATCACAGCTTTTAAAAGAAAAAAAATGATGTCTATTGGTAGAGTTGAAAAGAATGTTGCATCATTGCTTTTTTCAAATGAAGAATTGTATAACGTGATGTTGAAGTACAATGACATTGTGTTTGGATTTTAATATAGTAATAAAAAGTTTTCTAATTTTGGTTTGACTCATAATTGAATAAAGCATAGTATTCTCTGAGAGCTTCCCTATTAGAAGACCAATCATCTCTGCCATAACTTTGATGTCATACACATAGAAAAGAATGCACTAGAAAACATTTTCAACATAGTTTTGGATATAAGGAGAAGATAAAGTACAACATCAAAGTTAGAATGAATATAATTTTGTTTTGTCACCATAAAAATATAAAGTTGATTTATACTCAGTCATAGGTCACAAAACTTAAAGTCAGTTTTGCTTTAGATAAGAATGCACAATTACTTATCTACCAATGACTTAAAATCCATGTTTTCTTGATAGATATGTCTCAAACATATCAAGGTTGGTGAATATAAAATATTGCAAATTGTATGGAATTAAGAGCCATAAATACTACATATTTATGCAAACACTTATTCCATAAGTTTACTAGAATTTATTACTAAAAGGGATGTAAGATGCATGCACAAAGATCAATCACTTATTTAAAGATATATGCTTCAACAAGTTGCATACACAACATAAGGAAAGGCTTGAAACAAATATTATTCAGATAATATATAAACTTGAGATGATATTTTCTCTATTATTTTTTTACTCAATTGAGCATCTATCCATATATTTATCATTTAAGGCAAAAGTTAGAGACCCAGTTCAATATAGATAAATGTGTCTATTCTAGAGGTTAGTGTTTATACATGCATCATAATTACAATTTTATTTTATTTCTTTATATATTTTTAAAAAATTATTTAATTCCATGTAGGTATTTGTTCAAGTTTAAGAGAAAAGTAATAAATAAAGAACATATTGAAGTTTTGATATGTAAGATAGATATTGTTGAACATATCTTTATATTTATGTTGTACTATTCCAAGACTTAGTTAAAAACAAGAATCAACCATGTTACAAAGTATGACAATAGTAAAGAAGAGCCTTTGAGTGAGAACTTGTCAATATTCTCTCATATTCTCTCATTTTAGATGGCTCATATCATAAAAATATTATGAAAAAAAGATATTTGTCAGAAATAGAATTCAAATAAGCACATAATTATATGTGTATTTAACTGTGATGAACTAAGATATTTTATTTAATAAGTATACTACTGAATAAGTTGTTATTTGTTTTAACAATTTATCTCTTATAATATTATAAACTGATACATTATTGAATTTCTCGCAGGCAACATTATCAATACTTACTATCATAAATTTTTCAATTAAAACATGAATAATTTTTCACATAGTTTAGAACATATGTAAATACTAATTAATTATTCTTATCCCCTGGGATTTTTAATTTCATTACATATTTTTTATTAACTATTCATGGTTGTACTTTATATACAAAGTTTATCAATCATTAAAGAATGCTAGTGTTACTTTGTCTTTACTAAGTCTCAATCCTGAAAGAAAGGTGAAATGCTATAATGGGTATTTCATTAATGGACATATATTTTACATTGAATAATATGGGCAGGGCAGAAAGATATATAATAATGGAGTTAGTGTTAAGAAATCCACTTCTAATGAGTTTGAAGTTCACTATTATATAAAGTTGAAAGAAATTATTGAATTGTAATATCATAGTGAGTAAAATAAAGTATTTTTATTCAAATATTATTGTTATGATACCACTGATAAAGAAATCAAAGTAGATCTCCATCATGATTTGATTGAAATTAATTCAAAGGCTATACTTTGCAACGTCGATCTTGTCTTTATTTTCGCCAAGCAATGTTATAAGTTTATTATACTTACAATCATTTCCTTAAAAAGATTATTCAAGAGCTGATTGGTTACCATAGTGAAAACCAAACTTAGGGGTCGTGTTAAAGTTGTTCAGAATGATAATAATAAATTAACTATGGGAGATGATGTCCTTTCAACCTAGTAAGTTTGTTGATTTATAGCAAATTGCTCTATTTAATGACTTGGAATAAAATTTAAATTTTTGTATTACTGAGAATATTTTTATTGATGTTGATGTTGAGGAGTTAAGACGAAATAAACATACAAGAATGAGATGAAAATGAGGATAAGTCAATTGATGAAGAAGAAGAGAATTCTGATTAATGTATTGTGTGTTATTTTTTGAATTCAAATACTTGTAAGATGGACAAATAGAGAATATAATTACAATTTGTCATCGCATACTTTTCTGTCATCAGACACATTACATATGGATATACTGATGAAATGTGATTGCAAGTATATTTTAATGATCATGGGAACTATTCACTTTTCAATGACACTGTTCATGATGTTCATCATATACTAGTACACTGATAGAATGTGTCCGTCGATAAATTCCAGATACCAAGAGAATTGTTTCTCTTCACTATAGTACTATTTATGGTGTTCATTATATACAGGTATACCAATGAAATATTTTTATTTGCAAATTCAATAGGAACTATTCACTTTTTGATATGGTGATAATTTATGATTTTTTGACTATTTACTTTTTTTACCAACAAAATCACTGATATAATAAAAAATCATCGGTAATATTTGAAGGGGCTTTCTAAAAATTTTGACGCAAGTTAAAAATTTTCATTTCACTTTACAAATAGAATCACCAACAAAAATATTAAAAATAAATATTTAATTTTCTACTTATGATTATATTGGTAAAAAATTGTCCAGATACCAAAACCATTAAATTTCAATTTGACTTTACAAACAGAATCATCGACAAAAAATATTAATATTAAATATTGCATCAATAATCCAGTCAATAAAAACTAAATAAAAAAAAACTTGAATTATGATAGATTTGGGCTTGATCTTCTTTTCAAACACCCTCATTTCTCTCTCTTTCTCTTCTCTCTCTCCTTTAAACTTGAGATCAAGCATTCTCTTCTCTTCTGACCCTAAGGTATAATGTTTTTCTTCTTAGGTTTTTTTTATTAACAATGTCTTTTTTTATTATTTTAATTAAGAGTCAAAATCAATTTTGTGTTTTTTTTTCATTATTTGTTTTTGTGTCATTATTTTAGTTTAATTTTGTGTTTTTAATAATTTTATGAATTAATAAATTTGTTGCATTTCAGTTGTTATTGAAATAATTTTTGCATTATTTTTTTTCAATTTTTTTTGTCAAATTTAATTAAATATATGGTATTGATTTTAATTATTATTTTATATTTATTCCATTTATAATATTTTTTTTTGTAAATTTAGGCTTAAAAGTACTATCACTTAGAAATAATTGTGTTGAATTTTAGTTGTTATTGTAATAATTTTATTATTATTTTGTTGAATTTTAGTTGTTTTATAATTCAATTTGTTGTTTAGTTTTAATTAAATGTGTAGGATTAATTTTAATTATTAATTTTAATTTTCATAAATTTATTATAATTTTTTGTAAATTTATGATTAAAAATATTATCACATATAAAATGAAAATTTTCTAGAAAATTGAATTATGCTAATTTGTTAGAAAAATTGAATAAAATCATATGGTTTGTGGCATGTGTATTTTGTATTTGCAAGTTTAAAATTTTTTGGTAATCTCCTGTACAGGGGAGATGTTGCTGATGTCTTTTTAAAATAGAAATTATTTAATTTTTTTATTAATTTATGTAGATGCCTAGAAGAAAGTCTATTGCATGCCGCGAGGACATGATCACTACTAGTTCTTCTACCAATAATGTTGAGGATCATAAGTCATTAAATGCGAATCAAGAACATGCACCTGAGGCACAAGCATTTACTTATAACAAGGGTTTGTCGAGTGTAATGTTGCAATGTCAAGAGGGATCCCTTTACATCAAAATTTATTTATTTACAAGTATGAGGCCTCGTGGAAGGATGCCTTTTTAATGTAAGTTTGCTTTTCTTTCATCACGATATATTTAATAATTTTTGAAAAAAAATAATATCATTTAACAAACATAATTTAAGATTTACAAACATTGGGATTGCTAAAACAATAAAATCAGCCTTAAAATCATCAGCGGAAAGTCTATTGTTTCAATAGAGCTAAGTTTCCAAACATTCTGAATGAAAACTATCAGTGGATACATGATTTTCAAGGTTGAATATTAATATTAATTGAGATTTTTTTATTTTAATTTGGATCGTTTATTTAAATATTTATTTTAAGGAAAAATTTGAATGGAAGAGAGCTGATAATAATGTTGTGAAGAGGAGTTTGAGAGAATCATATTGCAATTAGATAAAATAGAATTTATGATATATCTTTTTAAATATTAAAATTTTATTTTTATTTATTGACATAAAATTACTTTATACTATATACGTTGCGTGATTTTTGGCACAAGATGTAAAAAACCAAAAAATATGTGAAAGAAAGAGAGCTTCCAAGCTGAAATGACCTGACAGTTTAAAAAGATTTTAGATCGTTGTACATTTTAGAGGTTGTATAGGCAGAATACGTTTAACAAATGATGTTCGTGTGTTTCACTCGACAATCACAATCTGATACAGCAAATCAAAACCAGCATGTTCATGGTTTAGTTATCATACACATTGACGACTTCATTCCGTTCGTTTCACATGCAAAGCAGATGATGAGATTTTTTTATCATGTCCATTTTTTTATTATTAGTTTTTTATATAAATATATTTAACTATTTTTTTTTAATTGTAGGCCACAGTCCTTGTATGTGAGCCAAGCCTAATGAAACTTTTTGTTGAAATGCATGTATAGAGTGATTACCGTTAAAAAGGGATACAACAATTCATTGATAATTGAGCTCAACACTTTATGATATGTTAGTTTTCAATTACTTTTTTTTCTTAAGTTATTATTTCTTTAAAATTGATGAATTTATTTTTTCTTTCTAGGAAACATATAACAGTCGGTTCAAAGAAAAATACGTAAACGATCCTTTGACTCATCTGGATATTGATCCAAATTTGTTATTAGAGGTAGGATTATTTGGTGAGCCTCATAAAAATAAGATATGTAAATTTTCTAACACCATGACTTGTTGTTATAGGATAAGAACAAAGGTGTGCAAGCTGAAGAAAGTTTTTTATAAGCTTAAACAAACACTAAGAGCATGATATTCAAGAATTGATAGCTATCTCACATAGAATGATTTTTTCAAATGTCCTTATAAACATGCCTTATATGTGAAAAAGAATTTATAAGACAATTTGATGTTTATCTATTTGTATGTAAATGATTTGATTTTTACAAGTGTTGAAGAATTCAAGTAGCTTATGGTGAAGGGATTCAAAATGATAGAGATGGGTCTTATGGCCTATTTCCTATGAATTGAAGCAAAACAGTGTAGTAGTGGAATTTTTATTTCACAAGCTAAGTATGCAGTAGAGATTTTGAGAAAGTTTGGTCCGAAAGATTGTCACCCCGTAGATACTCTAGTTGAGTGTGAAATCAAGCAAGGTAAAAAAGGAGGAGCACGAGAGAATCCAACATATTATAAAAGCTTTACGGGGATATTTGTGATATCTAACTTGTAATAGATCATATATTTTGTTTAGAGTTTGTTTAATTAGCAAGTACATAGAACAAACAAGGAGTTTGCATTTCAAGGCATGCGACTAAAAGGATTATATGTTTTGTTAAAAAATCCTTAAACTATAATTTATTTTATTTATCTTCATAAAATTTCAAGATCACTACTTATATTGATCGTAACTAGACTAGAAATTTTAGAAATAAAAAAACACACGATTGATTGCGTTGTTTGTTTTATTTAGAAGAAATGATTTTTACATGTTATCTAAGAAACAATCAATTGTTGCATTATCAATATATGAACATCTTTTTTTGTATGTCATACAATTTAGTTGAGGAATTGAAAGAACTACAACAAGAGCAGAGAAAAGCTATATGAATATTTGTTGACAACAAGTCTGTAATTGCTCAGTAAAAAATCCAGTCCATCATGAACATTCAAAGCATATTGATACACATTTCCATTTCATAAGAGAGAGCATGTAAAAGAAAAAAGTGGAGCTGTTTAATGTGAGAACAAATGAACAAGTTGTTGATATTTTTATAAAACCATTGAAGACATAACGTTTTGTTACTTGCAGAAGAAACTTGAAATTAGGATGATTGAAGAAACAAGTTTAAGAAGGGAGAATGTTGAAAATTAAACTTGTTTTTGTGGAAAACTAAGAATTTTTAAGTTAGTGATGTCATGAAGTTAGTGTTATCACAATTAAATCAATAGTTTTATTTAAATCCCTTGAGATATTGAATGTCTATATAGATGTAAGTGGTCTGTTAATGAAAGTGTGATCAGAGTGACAATAACAGTTATTACAATTTCTTGTATTTCACCCTATCGTGTTTGTGTGAGCCTGCAAGTGAATGTCTCTGTGTTTTCCTTGTTTTTAGGTGAGTTCTTCCAACAAATACTGGATTTTTTGCTACACAGAAGCATTTGAGCCCATGATTTGCAACATCTAGCTGTGATATCAAATCATGTTATTAAATAAGAAGAAAAATTGATGTTAGGACAATCTCTTTAATCATGTAATTTGTTGTCAATTGACAAGACACCACAGTTTGCAGTGTACATGTGATCGAGCAAGAAGTGCAGTGATAGCCCTCAACATCTTGCAAGCAGAAACAGATGACACTAAGAGGATCAACAATTAACAGTTCTGCATGTCTCTCTGTCTCCCTTTCAAATATAGATGTTTGGCCTAAAAGTGAAGTGATTCTGGGCTGCAATATGAGCTGGTATAAAAGGATCATGATCATCGCCATCATTTATTCTATGACCATTTTGTACTCCTGATGACAAGAAGAGCTCCTCGCAGGCAACAGCACGAAGAGAAGACACTGAATAATTTACTATTTCAGAATTACTGCCTTTTTCAAGGGACTCGAAAATTCTCTTCAACTTTCTAGCACATTTGGCGAGTTTCTCCATCATTCTCTTTGGCTTCTGAGCTGCTGTACTTCCCAGTCCTCTCTATATATAGAAGAATAGGAGCGACAAAGAACATGGCATGATCACATGGATCATGAGTAAATAATTAAAGGGAGGTGTGCGTTTTTCATGAAGTTTTGGTTGCTTAATTTCATTTGTATTTAGCTTCTTAAATAAGGTAGGATCCCTTCTCATCATTATTGTCGTTTTCTTGCTTGGCCAGTTTGTAACAGAGAGAGAGAGAGGGTTTTTCTGGTTATGAAGCACCATCCGCAACATCTTTATAGAAATTTTTGGATAATATATATATATA
>SRLM01000082.1:533478-562602 GCA_015708895.1 Populus ilicifolia | reverse complement strand
TAAAGTACAATGAGTCAGAAGTTTTTAAAGAACATGCAGGCATCTCTTTCTGAGCCGGTGTCGATTCATTGCAACCGGTCCCATCCATCACATCCTGCCTGATGGGTTTAGAAATATAATTATAATTATTTTTTAAATATTTTTTTTATTAAAATAATACATATTAATAATATTTTTTTATTTTTAAAAAATTATTTTTAATATCAATATATCAAAATAATTTGAAATAATAAAAATATATTAATTTAAAATTAATAAAAAAATTCAAATATTTTCAAAAATAATTTTAAATCCAAAAAGATATGTGATTGTTTTATGGTTTAAACTTTTTTTTTTTAAAAAAATTTCATTATAAAAAATTATTAAATTATTTTTTTTTAAAATAAAAGTACCGATAATTTTTTTTATTTATATATTATAATAACCTTTATTAAAAAAACTTTTATTTTTATATCCATTAATAAACAGACATAAAAATATTCTCGGTATATAATAATAAGAAAATTATAATGATAAAATATATATATAAAAAAGAAACAATATAATAGAGTAATAAAAGTAAACAATAAAGGATACTCATAAATATATCAATATAAAACTTTTTTTAATATATACAAAAGTATTATTATAGGATTTAAAAAAAAGATACTTTTTTAGTGATAGAATAATTAATAAAATTATTAACAAAATAATTATATCAATAATGCATATCATTATTAAATATTATTTAATGTATGACCTGATCAACCATTCTCCCTCATTTCTAAATATCATATGATCGTGCCTTTCAGGATTCTTGCCTTCTATTGTAACCTGAGTTTAATTGCAAGATATAAGTAATTAATTATTGAAAAACAATATTAAGAGTTTTTAAATAATGGTTTATTAAAATTTCAACTGCAAATAACAGTCTTTACTCGACTTTTCGTAATCTTTATTTATGACGTAAACTCACGTATCATTATTGTAAAATTTCTAGAAGTTATATTTGAAAGGGGAAAAGAATGAATGCATGCATGACTGCAAGAAGTTAGAAAAGGCATAAGGAGCACCAGCAACTTACCAAACAGTGAGGGTCTTCTTATGATTTGCATGAAAATGAAGTAAGGATTTGAAAACACCAAGTTGATCCCTGGAAGTTCCTTGTTTAGTCTCGTCACCAGCTTGCTTAACTTGTCATTGAAGTCCAAAGCCACTGTGTTATAACTCTGCACACAATCACGCCCACCCATTAAATTCGAGTTTCTTTCCAATGGCATACAACCCATCGGAGGGAGCCCCCCGAGGGATATTTTTCGAGCACCTAGACCATAGAGCTCCTTGACAAAGTTTTCGGCAATTCCTGATAGGAATTTTTCATATTCCGAGATGGTGTACTGTCTTGATCGGCGGCCTCCGGGAAAGGCATAGTAGTTCTCCAGGAAGTCATTTGTTCCTATGCTTATCATGTGTATACCCTCGTTTATAATTTGATTAGCCCGAATTTCTCCAAGATAGGCCCTCAGTTTCATCTGATAGTCCTTGTAGAACAACATTTGCTTCCACAGTGGTATCACAGACTGCAAGACAAACAATATCGTGCCATGACAGATGAAGTTAATTGTGTTCATGGGATAATCATGATGACCGCAAGCTCCTACAGTGACTTAAAAACTGTGACTTAGCCATAAATGTCGCACGGTGTAGTGCAATTAGCTAGGGACAAATTGGTATAGACTGTTCATAAATGACGAAGTAACACATACATACATACAGACAGACAGACAGACAGACATACAAACATACATATATCTGTGCGCGAGCGCGCCACGAAAACTGGAACTTGATTGGCACTTACTAGCAAATCACTAGTTTCATTATCGTAGCCAGTTGCAGCAGAAGCAAAGGTAACTCCAACAGAAAAATCTGATATGTTATATGCTGGATCCAAGTAGGCTGGAACTGCTGACCTGAGTCCTAGAGCCTGAGAGATAAAATCGGTGGCGATTCGACCATTTGAGAACCTCCCGGTAGGACGACCCCCAGTGAAGTCACGACCATAGGGCGCAAAATTGCTCCGAGCAACCGTTGGAATGAAATTGTTATTTCCAGCATCAACAGAGGAGTCCCCAAAGACGATAACAGCCGGAATTTTTGCCTGAATTGTTATGACCAGAGTTAAAAATTGAGCCAACGATAGGAACCATGAAATGAACAGCACGTTTGCCATATTTTTCTCCCTTATCTAGCTAGCTAGCTTGCCTGTTTCTGTCTCACTACAACTCGGAATAGCTAGCGAGAAGCTTGCGATGCATAAATACTAGGAGTAGTGTTTGCTGGAAAGTAAATGACTAGGCTGACTTCCAAGGGTTTGTGGAGAAGGTCGTTGGCTATCTTAATTGCGACCAGAGATGGTGAGATTCATAATTACGCGTGGGGGCAGAATGGCAGGGCTTCATGCTTTTTCTTCCCTTTCTTTGGACTCGAGGGATATAATTGAAAGAATATATATTAATTTGCCTTGCGCAATGTTTGCGGGATTTAATTTTATTTACTTCAGATGTAATGAAAATAAATGTTTATAAGAAAGATCAATAATGATTTAAGTTCTAAAAAAATATATTTTATTAGATGAGCTTTTATTTTTTTATTCTTACAAAAACATATATTTTTCATTAGCAACATGTTTTTTTTAATAAAAAACTACAGCTCATTAAATAATATTCATAAAAATCTCAATTAATTGAATTTAGTTGAATTGAGGAGGGAAAATTGTATCTCTTCAATCAAAACTCCTTTTCTTGTTCATTTATTTCTTTTTTGTTATGAAAAATATTTGTTTGTTTTTCTACAAGAATCATTGTTCTTTAAACATAAACTTAATTATCATGATCTAAAAAGAAATATTCAATAAAAAAATAATGACTTGATAATTTGCATGAGATAAAAAGAAAAAATAAAAGAATATTTAATATGAAAAAAATAGATTTAATTTGAAGGATAAAATAAAAAAATATTATTATTATTATTAAATTTGTAAAAAGAATATTATCACTATTAGAAAAAGACAATAATAAGACTTAGTATGGTTCCAAACCCAAGACCACTAGGGTCTTATTACAATTATAAATATTATTAATAATAATATAATTATTAAAAAATTAAAAAAATATTATCACTATTAAAAAATCATAAATTTAATTTGAAGGGTAAAATTAAAATTTATTATTATTATTATTATTAATAATTTTTAAAAAAAATTATTGTTATTGAAGAAAAACCATAAATTTGACATGAAAGTAAAAATTAAAAATTATAAGAACTTAGGTCATGCATGTTTAATATTATTATTAATAATAATATTAATATATTTTTAATAAATTAAAAAAATATTATTACTATTAAAAAATAATTGATTTGATTTGAAGGGTAAAATTATTATTGTTGTTTCTATTGTTGTTTTTAATATTATTCACATAATTATTAAAAAAATTAAAAATATTACTCTTATTAAAAAAAAATGAATAAAATCTAGCATGGTTGTTAAATTTAAGGATGCTTGAGTCTAACTTGCTTACCAGATCCAAGAAGCTTAAGTCTAACATATTTAATATTATTATTATTATTGAAAAAAAACTATAAATTTGATTTGAAGGGTAAAATTAAATTTTATTATTATTATTATTATTATTATTATTATTATTTAAAAATCTTATTATTGTCAAAGAAAAGCCATAAATTTTATTTGAAGGGTAAAATGAAAAACCATTAGAACTTGGATCAAACATTTTTAATATTATTTTTAATATTATAAATATTATTATAGTCATTATTATTAATAATTTTAAAAAATATTATTACTATTGTAAAAAAACAATAAATTTGATTTGAAGAGTAAAATTAAAAATTATTATTATGATTTTCATTATTGTTTATATTATTTACATAATTATTAGTAAAGTTTTTAAAAAATATATTATTACTATTAAAAAAAAGGTAGTAATAAGGTCTAGCTACTATTAAAAATTAGTAATAAGATCTAATATGTTCCCAAACCTAAGGGCGTTTGAGTGTGACATAACTGCTAGATCAAAGAATCTTGGATTTAGCTTGGCCATTAAACCTAAAAAGTCTATAAAAAATAAAATAAAATAAAAATAATTAATTAGGATTCTATTTTTGATATTCAAAAATAGTTTAAATATTTTGTTATAAAAAATAAATAATTTATAAAAAAATTAATTAGAATTTTTATTTAGGATACTTTAAGAATAATTTAAATTTTTTTATATACAAAAAAATTATTTAGAATTTCTATTTAGAACACTTCAAGAGTAGTTTAAATGTTTTTTCATAAAAAGTAAAACAAATTATTAAAAAAAATTAATTAGGCATGAAAATTATATCCAAGGCACTTGGATCTGTTTGGCATTGCTGCTAGACCTATAGTGTTGGGGTTTGGCTAGGTTGTCAGACCTAAAAACATTAAAATATTTTATATACTTTTAATATTTTTTTGACATTATAAATATATGATATCGATTCACTATGAAATGCGAGCTAACATACTAGTGAGACACTAAGAGATTCCTAAAAAATAAAAAAGAAGATTGAATAAATTGAAAAGGAAAGACAAAAAGCTTCTCTCTCCTAAAAAAAAACATCGATAGATAAAAAAACTCCTTCCCTGTCACCTCTCTTCAACTTCTATTAGTCTTTCCCTGTCATCATAGATAGCCTAAAAGAAATGCAGCAACTCCTTCAATCTTTATAGTTGATCACCGACACAATACCATGAACCCTCTCTTTTCTTATCAATAAGTCTATTCTCGGTGCTAAAGCTTCACAATGGGGTTATATTATTTTTTTTTACATAAAAAAATCATGTTCGTCTATTACAAGTGTGTTGTAACATCTCATATAGAAAGAAATGTGTCGAAAGCCAAGTTATATTAAAATATTTGGCACCTAACCTTATAAGACACGTTTAAAACCCTAAGGGGAACCTAGGTGAAAGCCATGAGAATGGGTGAACTGGGAGGCCCAAAAGGAACAATATCTAACAAGATGAGTGTGTTGCGCTACTCTAAAAGACGTGTTTTGGACTTGTAGGCTGCTAAAAACAAAACTGTGAAACATGAAAGCTAGGTTAGGCTGAGCTATAACAAACAATATTTTACAAGGAAATAAGTTGGGCCTTACATATGGTATCAAAGTCAAGGATGACACATTCTTAAGGTGAGGGAATGGGGGAATTGTAACATCTCACATAAAAAAAAAAAAAAGAGTGTCTAGAGATAAGACATATTAAGATCATTGTCACCTAACCTTGTAAGATGTGTTTAAAAACCTGAAGGGGACCTGGGTGGAAACCCTGAGAATGGGTGGACTGGGAGGCCCAACGAGGATAATATTTGACAGGGTAAGTGTGCTGCGCTACTCTAAAGTACACGTTTCAGGTTTGTAGGCTGTTAAGAACAAAACCATGAGGCGTGAAAGCCAGGTTGGGCTGAGCTATAACGTATAATATTCTACAAGGGAGAGTGGACCGGGCCTTATATGTGTTTTATAAAAGAAAAAAAATATGTTACTTGCATCATAAATCTAATTGCTTTAAGCAAACTAACTTTAATTCAATTAGATGGGGGAAAAAAAGAAGAAATAACATTAAATTGATACAACCCATTAAATATAGAAGAATGAAATGGGGTAAAAAGAAAAACATAAAAAAATCAATCTTGGTTAACTCAAGTTGGCATGACAAACTTGTAATATGGACAATCAAAGTTTAGCCAACCCAAAATATTACGCCAAACCCACAACCCAAATCATAAGATTTCAAAACCTCAAAAAAAAAAATAAAGAGGATTATAAAGCATTTTATATATAAAAAAAAAACTATGTTAACTTTTCAAACTTGTGAGTCATATTATTAGACCCAATTTGAAAAAACCATGAGTTTATTTTCCAATTAATCAAATAATAAACAATGAAATTTTAAAAAAATAATTATACAAAAGGATTTTAAAAAAATAGTAATTAAAAAAACAAGGATCAAAATTGAAAAAAAAATATTTGATTGAATGATGGAATTGGAAAGAAAAATTAATTTAGCAAATAGACCAAAAAGAATGAAGATCAAAATTAATATAAAAAATAAAAACATTATTTTGATTAAAAGGTGAAATTGAAAGAATAATAATTTTTACAAAATGGTCAAGAAAACAATTTGAAATAAAAAAGGTATCAAATTAAAAAAATATAATATCATCAATTTAAATTGAACATTGAAATTAAAAACTAATAAAACTTTTAGAAAAAAAAACTAAGGAAAAAAATAAAAATCAAAAGAATAAGAACTAGATTGGAGAATATAATATTTAGTAAATTAGGATTGAATAATAAAATTAAAAACAAAGAAAATTTCTAAAAAGAGCTAAGATAAAAAAAATTAAAAATAAAATGAATGAGAGCTAAAATTGAAATATCAATAATAAATAATAAATAATAAATAGGATCAATTTTCAATTTATAATAAAAATAAAGATATACCACGAAAAATTAAATTACTACTAGAGATATACACAACATCAATAGAAAAAAGAAACACCAACACTTCCAACAAAATGATAAAATAACATTTTTAAACATCAAAAGGCACACTATATGTACTGAATAAAAGACAAGAGTGTCTCCTACACGTTCCTGAGAGGTGTACAAGCGTGCTCATTTTTTTTTTTTGATAAATATAAAATGACCCTAACTTGATAATTATAAAAAAATTAAAAAATTATGAAAACACAAGAATGCCCCTTGCCTCTATGTTTAATTTTTTTTCTTTATTTTAAGTATATTTTGGTTGTTTCATTATGAATGTTAATTGCTTATTATTTTTTTATATTTAGTTAAATATCAAATCCGCTCAACTTAAATTATAACAATGAAAAAAGCCATTTTGAAAATATAAAATAGTCTTTACATCATCCTTAATTTTTTTTCCTTATAAGGATATTTTAATTATTTTACTATATAATTAATATAGAAAAACACTTGTTTGTTTTTGATAAATTAAAAAATAATAAATAAACCATATAAAAATATTTAAATATCTTTGAAGTTACAAAAACATCATTACACTGTTGTCATGCCTATTATTCTAGAGTTAAAATATTTTTCTAAGAGATATTAATTTTTTTATTACTCTGATCATCCAGTAAACAATGCTTAAATTTAGAGTCGAAGTGTTTTTCAAAAAGGTTTTGGTTTCTTTTAATAACTAGCCCATTCCTTAAAACATAAAAAATCTAGGAAGGTTTTCTTGTTACAATAAATAGGTAACAATTTTATTTTATTTTTTCACTTTTAATTTATAGAGATATCCCCGTTGACATCCCATGAACACTTAATTCTTATATGCTGAAATTTAATTTCTAAAACTTAACTCTATTAAGTTGTCAAACCATAACAATGTACCAATGTTTCCATATACGATTAATTTGGGAAGGAGACATATTATATAAAGGCAAGGAACAAACAATATTGGTTAAAAAGATAAAATTACATTTTTGTTAAATAAGAAAAGATAAATATAGCCAAAATTACATCTTAATCAAACATATTTTTTTTCTTCTCTTTTTTATTTTTTCTTTATATTCTCCTTAATTAACAATAGCATATCGAGGAGAGGAGATCTTTCTTCGTCTTCTCATAAATGTTTATTCCAATAAAAATTATTTTTAATATGAGATTTATTAGGGATTTAGATTTATAATTTATTTTAATTTATTTTTTATAAGACTATTTTAATTTTAAGATTCAAGTTATGAATTTTACGAGTTAATTTAATTGACTCAAGTTTTTTTTAGTTCTTTTTATAATTATTTTTTATAATTTTATTCTTTACTATTTAGATCGATTAAAAATTAAATTTTATAATTTATTTTAGTCTTATTACTTGAGTCAAGAGTGTGGTGATTAAACCAGGTTGATTAAGGGTTTTTATTTTATTTTTTTTAGTTTCATCCTTCATTATCAAATTTATTAGGAATTGAGCTTCATAATTTATTTTGATTTTATTCTTATGAGGTTTTCTTAGTCTCGTCATCTAAGTTTGACAGATTAAATTGATTTTTTATTTTATTTTAAGGTCTGATAATCTAAGT
Organism: Populus ilicifolia; assembly: GCA_015708895.1. Lineage (NCBI taxonomy): Eukaryota > Viridiplantae > Streptophyta > Magnoliopsida > Malpighiales > Salicaceae > Populus > Populus ilicifolia. Next base: position 554,461 of record SRLM01000082.1, on the reverse strand, counting down.
TGTGGATTTTATATTTTAACATAAATTAACTTATATCAAATCAAAATAATATGTTGTTGTTCTAATATATAAAATAAAGATGTTATCTTAATTTCTTTTAGTTAAATTATGCCTCTTTTGTTTTATGGATGTTCAAATTATATTTAGATTTATTAAGTTAAACAAGTCACAAGAAGTTAATATTTACTCAATTTATTTTTTTTTCTTTTTCATGAAAATATGTTAGTAATGTATAATATTTTTTTAATAAAAAATTAATACGAACCGCAGGAAAATAATTCAATATGATCTGTAGACATTGCGAGTAATACTATAAGAAAATTGTGGATATCAGTTAAGCAATATATTTTCCTAGCTGGGAGATACCTAAGTTTGAACTACAAAAAGTATGAGGCTAGCTACCCAGGCCATCCGTGATTAGAATTAAATTATTAATTTTTACAATAAATTAAACATCTATTTTCATGCACACGTGACACTCCAAATGCATGAGAAGTCAAGATTTAAGATTGGAGAACCACGTATGTCGAGATGCCATTGGCAGCTGTTAGATTTTGCCACCGAAAGGTATGTAGTGGCTGAGCGGGGAGGGAATTAATGCAGCAAAAAATGGTTGCGACAGCCCTCGAAAGTCGAGAGAGACGACTTCTTCCTTCACTGGACAAGGGCATTGAAAGCTTAATTTCCAACAGAAAAGGAGGCGCTGCGCCTTAGTGACATTAATGCTCGATGCATCTTCATGAGAGATTTGCTCCCGCTGTCCCCTTAAATCTCCCTACGGCCGGAGCTTTCCTGATAGTTACAAGCTTTCCTGATAGTAACGGAACAAATTTCAAAAACTTAATATTTTTTTTTTTAATTAACGTGGGGTGTCCGGGCCAGCTTACGCGCACTACGACTAATCCNGAGCTTTCCTGATAGTTACAAGCTTTCCTGATAGTAACGGAACAAATTTCAAAAACTTAATATTTTTTTTTTTAATTAACGTGGGGTGTCCGGGCAGCTTACGCGCACTACGACTAATCCCCACGGCCTACTGAACACCCTGCAAACCCAGCAGACAGGTAAGGCAGCGCGGAACTAACAAGCATGCAACTCCAAGGCTCGAATCTATAGCAGCAGAAGGTGCAGGACGCCTACCACCGCTGGCCAATGCCTTGGGTGCAAAAAACTTAATATTATTTTTATAGGTCAATGTCACTTGAATTATTCTGGGAAAACAAAAAAAAATTGTGTCGAGAGATGTTCAGGGGTGCAGCCAAGTTCGAGTTGCTAGGGTCAGCTTCATTTAATATAAGCATTCGGTTATCATACTACAAGTTGACTATGTAATTGCAAGGTAAAGTTGCGCGTGTAGAACACTTAGCTCGTTCTTAGGGGGTTTGTTTTTTTTTTTTTTTGGAATTTATCATATTGAAAAGGAAGATTGAAAAATAACATAATTAAAAAATATTTATGAAGATAATACAGTTTAGTGAGTGAAATATGTAAGTCTCATCTCTTTTAAACTTTAAATGGCCTAACACACATTATAATAAATAAATAAAAAATGAAAGAGAAGACAGAAAGAATAAAAAAAACAAAAAATCTAAAAGTTATACCAAAATTTAAAGGATGACATCAGCAGTATCATTAAAAAAAATATAAAATTAATTCAATAATATTAAAAAAATCATCCATAATTGTTGAAGTAGAATTTTAAATAAGATATATATACACACTTCTTAAATGTGGTATTTATGTGTTTTAATAATTAACTCACACTTACACCATAAAGAAGTCAAGCATCCATGAAATTCTTCTTAAATTAAAAACAAAACAAAAAAAAATGAAAGAAGGAGAAGATGAAGAGGCTATGGTTTTTCTTCCCTCTTATTCCAATTTGAACGTCAACCTTTACAAGGATAGAGAAGAAGAACTTGGCCAAATGACAAAAATATCCTTAAAGAGTCCATTGGTCACTTTTTGGTATCATCGAAGTGTTAGCATGTTTGTAAAACCTTTCTTACCTCTAATTAACCTATATTTTTAACCTAATTTATAAAATTACATACAACTTCTTTTAAAATTTTAGTTCGATCTATAAGTTATATTAAAAGTTATATTCAATTACACAAAACTAGACAACATGTAATTTATACTAATTTTCAAAATTTTCAATGTTTTTATTTTATTAAATCATCAATATTTTCAAAATAATTTATTTGTGACTTTCATCCTAATTTATAATACAAAATTTCCTCCAACTTTATTCTCTTTTAAGTAAAAAATTATGTGATTATATATAGAGCTTATTATGTTAGCGGTCTGGATCATTCGCACATAAAATCATACATTAATTTATTTAAAAAATTTATAAATTTTTTCTCCTCAAATTTATAAAAATTATACATATTTATCTCTAGTTTATCAAGTTTTAGACAACGAGTTTATATTATACTATTTATGTTTATAGGTCACATTTTTAAAATTAAAACATATTTTTAGTACTAAGTTTAAATTGACCGTATCAAATTTCATTAAATCATATCCCAAAATATTTCTTTCCTTTTTTATATCTTCATTTAGGTGTTTATCTATTTTTCTTTGTTTTTCATTTTCCCAATATCTTTCATAGTTCTATTTTTAAATTAATATAGGAACTTTTTATTTCAAATTCCTAAAATATAAAATCACCTTCTTAATTAAAATATTCAATTTACTCATTTAATATAGTATTTTTTTTATTAATTTTATGAATTTTATCCAAGGGTTTACAGTAAAAAATTCAATAAATCTCTAAGCTTTTTCCTCGTTGATAATGGATTGAGCTTGTATTTTTAGGATTGTGATTAGAACATAAAAATATATTTTTATCAAGGTTTTATATCATTATATTGCTTTTAAAGTATGTTTTATAATAATAAATATAATAATATAAGATAATTTTAATTTATGTTAAATGCTCATTTTAAATACAACATATCTCACAGTTTTAAAGGATTGATTGATATAATTGCAAGTGAAAAAATAAAAAGATGGCTAAACTTAGAAAAGAGATACTGGTTCAGTTTAAATTGGAACACCATTCAATTATTAGATCATATCTAGAGCTGTAGAATTTGGATTTGGATTTGCTCTATATGGATGGAAAGCTAAAACATAGGCCTAAAACTTTCATGCGTAGTCCAAAATTTAAAAATATCATTTTCAAGTTCAAATTGTATCAATAACTGAAAAGTCAAAATCTATCTTGCAGCTCAGATACTATTCAATGCTCAGCTTATATCTTGAGTTCTAGAAGCCCAAATAACCTTTTTCTTTTTTTTGTTGAAAAGCTGAGATAATTTTCTAAAAATTTTATACAGATGGTTTGTTTAAATTATTATGTTAGCAATGACGTTTTATTCAAACAAAAAAATAAGGATTGTCACCAAGTCAAGTTGTGGTCATCCACTCAACAATTAGTTAACAAATTAAAAGTTTTAAATTTTAAAGATTTTTAGCAAATCAAGAATAGTTTCAAATGTTGGCCTGTAAAGGAAGATATTTACCATGCATTTAGGCATATTAATTTTCAGATCAAAATCATGTTCTTACTTTATATATATATATATATATGTAATGATTAAGTTTTGCTTATATTAATCTCTTGTTTATGCTTTTCATTTCATGTCTTTTGCTTAATTAACTTATATTTTATTTATATTCTTATCTTGTTTATTTATGTTTCTCTCTTTTATTATGTTTTATTAAGTTTATTATGTCAAGGTGAAAAAAGTCACACTAATGGTGTAAGAACAATAACCCAATATAAACTTTAATGTTTGATGCTAACATGTTTTATATTTGTTATCTTGTTCATTTTTAATACTTTACTTATTAAATGATTAATCTAAACTTATGTTGTATAACCTTTGTACAACAAATACTTGGCATTTTTATGGCTCAAACGTATGGTATAACCGACATCTATGCTATAAAAGAACTTGATTTGTTATTAACATAATTTATAATCATGAATCTTAACAACATTTACAAGTATTAGCATTATTCAAATATGATAACTAATATAATTATGTTAATAATTTATAATCTGATTAGAACCTTCTTTGTGTGTGCTTTCTAGTTGAATACTAAAAAGAATTTATACTATACTTATTTGAAATACCATTAGTGGATCCTTGTTGTGATGTCGCGGTCGTATAAATTAATTACCCTAGCTTAAAACACACAAGATAGCATAGAGCAAGCAAGGGGTTGATCCCACCAAAAAGTTTCAAGTCAGATTATTATATGTATGTTATATAATTGGGGGGATTTGGTTTGTTATTATCTAAATTATTGCAGTAATTAAACAAGCAAACAAAATCAATTAAAACCAAAATTTATCAAGAAAACAAATCTTAATCGCAAGGACACATCCACTTACAGAAATCAGAACTGATTAAGAAAACATAACATCAATTTATATTATGAATATTTATCTCTTCTTAACATTGGTTAGTTAACAGATCCGCCGTATAACTAACCATAACCATCAAACAACCACAGTATTCGTACTGGTAATTTAATTTAATGGCAGTTTTAAGAACTAGATATGTTGATTAATTAAGAAAACATAACTGTCCACAGTTTATGTTTGATTTGATTGAATATTCTCTCTAAGATTAATAACACAAATCCGCCATAATTATTAAACTCAGTTGTTTCACAAGTTCAAATACCACAACTTTGGTTTTGATGTCAAACTTAGCAATAGATTATCTACAATAATAACTTAGAGTTTGCTCTAGCAATTAAAATAAACAATCATAGAAAAAATAAGCATAAAAGAACAAATATATTTATCATATAAACTGAAAAAAAAAGGTAAAATAAATCTCACAATTCTTTAAATTTGAAGGTTTCCGTGTCTTTGCAACCAAGAAAAAGTGTTTAGCCTTGCATGTTTGTTAAACAACTAATAAAAAAAAAAGGAAGAATGCATAATTTCGAGTTTCTTAGAGGAGGGGGTGTTTTTCTCCTCTTAGCTGGCTGCCCCCCTTCTCTTCTCTCATTATTTTTATATGCTAGGAAACCCTAGTCTCTATTTTACAAAATAATCCTCCCTTAAATAGACAGCTTACATTTAAGTACTTCAATAACTATTTTCCTAAAAAAAAGAAATAGTCTTGCATGAAATCTTCAAACTTTGACTTAGAGGAGCTAAATTTCTAAAATAAAAACTTGGATATCGTTTAGATGCTTTGAAATGTAACTTGGACTCATTTCTTCATGAAACCTGTTTACTGGCAGAATTCAGTTGTCATCTTGAAAAAATCATATCTCTCTCATATGAAATTATTTATGGATAAAAATTTAAGTGTATACACCTTTTAGTTAGGAATCCAATAAAATTGAGTGTGCATAAATTTGACTTCTGTGGCTCTAGATATTAAAGTTAAAATGGCCAAAGGTCAACATTGACAAATTGCGAGATTTGACTTTGAAAGATGCGATTTCCATGCTCTTCCTTATGTTATTTACTTACCTTAGATGTCTAGAAAGGTATAGATGTTATCTTTTTAATACCACTAGAATTATTTCTTTTTGACCTCTAGAGCTCACGCTCTGCACAAAATATCAACTGGATGTCAAATTTGTCAATTACCTCTAATTTACTCTTTTTTACATCTTTCATCCAAAAGTTCCTTCAAAACATAAAATAAAGAATATCAAGGCATTTTATATATAAAAAATAGGCAAAACACTAGTTAAATGTGGGTGAAACTATTAAATAATATGGTTGCATTAATCCTCTAACCTTGATAATTGTTTTTATCATTGTTTAATCCTTATATTAATCTTACATCTCAAAGGCTTCCTCATCCTCATCATCAAAATCATCATCATCATTATTTATAATTTATAAGTTAACCTCCCTATAGTTCGACCCTAGTCTTGCTGGGTTATTTATTACTTTAATACTCTTACACTTGGGAGAAGACATCAATCTTTTTATCGCGTCAAATTAGAATTAGATGCAAAGAAAAAAACTCACATACTTAAGTCAATTTTAATATTTTTTGTTAAAATGTTAAGCATGTAAAGATTTCTTTGGGAAATTAAAAAAGATGAATTGTTTTTTTAGGTTGGGTATCGAATCCCCTCACCTCCCTCCGGTCCTTGAGTTTTTATGGAAAAAACTTGTTACATTTACCTTTTCTAATAAATGATGTCAAACATTGAGCAACATAACTATTTGTAACTCATTGTGTGGAAACATTCTTGTGAAATGATAATAGATAAGGTTATTGGTTTCTAAGGCAATACTTGATTAGTTATATAGGTTGTCCAATAAAATAACTTGAATTGAATTTATTGAATTATGCAATAAATTATATGGTGAAGTAACCAGTAATAATTTTATAGGATTGTGTGAAAATATTCATATAGATAATAGAAAAAATAAACATAAATATGTGAAAAAATATCCAAAAGGAGCTGGAGACACCTGATGGCTCAATTAACTCGCCTGTTTTTTTTTTCCCACCAATATTTCCCCAAAGTTGTTTTTAATATAACGTGTTAGAAGTAACTTATCCGATGTAACATCAAGAGAAAGAAAAAAAAAAGACAAATCCATTTATGAATCAAAATTTTCTTCCTATAAAATCAGGTTGTAAATTTAAATTTGGTGTCATGCATATAAGGAACCATGGTTTATATGCAAATCTTGGAAAAAGAGAGACATGATTTGTATTAATTGGTGTTGAATGCATGGTTTTTTTTATTAGTGTGCAAGGAAAGTGAAGGGTAAGTGATGAGTTATAAGCTATGCAAAATGTTTTAGTATATAAGTTGGCAATTATGCATTTTGTTTGGATAGGAGAATGATAGTTTGCATCTATAAGATCAAGAAAGATATAGAAATGAAAAAAAAAATAAAAAAGGAATGTAAATTTTGTTTGGGTGGTCTAGTGACTACTAACATTTGTTTTTATGATTCATGACATGGTTCTATAAGCTAACATGTGTTCTTATACACACAAAGAGCTTACAAGGTGTAGTTGACTGGAGAAGTAACGTGAAAGCATGACATATGAAAGGGGTGATGCATGGGAATGGTTATGAATTATAGTTAACCTGGAAGTTTATCCCCCTACTAAAAATTTAACATGAACTTGTAACTGCCTTTCCTTAGTTTGTTTTTCCTTATTGTCTTGGTGTTTTTTTTTTTGTTAACAAGTGTAATATTTTATATTTGCATTAACATGTTTATCTTTAAGTTTTCTCCCGCCAAGTATTTTAGAAAGCTTTTGCATGGTAATAAAAATTATCACGAGTGTATCCTTAACATCATCCTTGTCCCTAGTTCCATATAATGATATGTCTCAAAGCATATAACTACCCATATGTTAAATGTAATTACAAACAAAATTCTAGGTGTGAGTTATAAGGCTAGGTTCCCTCACAGTGAAGAGAGAATTAATGGGAATGATCAACATTGTGGAAAATCCAAAATCACCATGTCATTTTACATGTTTAGGTGTGGCCATAATTTCCCCCTTAATAGTTTTTTGAAAGCCATATTCATGAATTATAGAATATGTCTAAGTCAACTTCATCTTAATGGTTAGAATATATTTATAACTTTTTTCAATGAAACTCCTTCACTATATCTTTTTAGAACCTATTATGAGTTAACAAGGATGCATTAAAGGTAATAAAGACATTACTTAGTTCTTTACTTTTCATCATTAACCACCCAATCTTTTAAATAATATATTTCAATAAAGGCTAAAGTATATACCTAATTGACGAGGTGAATGGATAATTAATAGGTACACTAGAAGTGTGATATTGATAAAAGAGTATAGGTGTCGTGGGGTGCGCAAGCATCTGATGATGATAGAGACTCTTATCGTGCCTCCTGTATTAGGTTTTATGTGTTGGAAAGAGTTTTAAATTTAATCATAAAATTATAATTAATATTTAGGAGTTGCCACCTAGTATTATGGTCTCTAGGAACCTATGGTCTGCGAGAGTTTAAGAAAGGGACTGGTTGTGTAAGGGGAAGACACATCACCCCCAGTGTACCCTACCTAAGATAAACTGCATTGTTGTTTGATTTTTTTTTGAGTCAGGTATCAATCGGTCTTTTATAAGGCTCAAGGCAGATTTATCTTCGTGAGAGAGTCTCTACCTTATTGGGTTAAATCCTAACTGTTCTAAAGTCTAAATTTTGACATCGCATTTATTTATATCTTGTATCTTTAATACCTGAGGGTGTATTTTATCGTATAATTTTATACCCCATAAATATTAAACTATACATCTAGATCCTAAAATATTGAAAAAAGATTTTTGACATGTTGGCCAAATCTTAATGGATAATCATAAATTGGTTATGATATCCATTTTTGGATTATAAAAAAAAACATGAAAAAGATACAATTTTTATTTTTTACAAAAAAATAAGCTTGAAAAATTTCAGGATTTGGCCATATGCAACAAAATATGTTTTTGTTTTTTGAAAATGGAGATTGATTTAAAAGTTTTTTGAGATTTTTTAAAAATGTTTTGAATTTTTAAATAATTTTAAAGAAAACTAGGTATTTTAATATCGGATTTGTATTTTATTGTGTAAGTATACAACCCGATATTATTTAAAATTGATAGAAAAAATATGCAAGAAAATCATAATTATTTTGAATTATTTAAAAAATACATATTTTTTTAATAAAAGGATAGTCCACTATATGATCAGTGGACGTGAATTATAATTCATGCCACTGTTTATATGTGAACAGTAAGACGTGAATTATAATTCACATCCTTTGTTCACAGAACAGAGGCAACGAAGAGGAGGAGGAAGAAGAAGAAGGGAAAGGGAAAAAGAAAGGGGAGAGAGGGCAAACAACCTGGCGTGGTGTTCGTCTGGCCAAGGATGACGGTGTGCTGCCGATGATCGCAATGATGGAGCTCAGCGTCAGCTACAGGAGGAAGAAGAAAAAGTTGCAGTGGAGAGAGAAAACATAAAGGGAGAGGAGGGAGAAGGTTGTTGCGGCTATGCCTATCACCGAAAAGGATTTGGGTTCATGGGAAGGTTGACACGTTGTTTGTTGGTTGAGGAGGAATGTTTCTATAAGGTCTACAGGGGCTGAAAAAGGCAACAGGAGAGAAAGAAAGAAGAGAGGATGGTGACTGGAAGAAAAAAAACAGAGGAGAAATTGATTTTTTGGCTTATTTTGGACCCGATTTTCTCCTCCCTTAAGCCATCAAATCCATCTCTATTTATAGGCAGTGGAAAAGGATAATCTTATCGAAGCTGGAGAAAAATTTCAACCCTTAATTCAAATGAAAAAGATCCCAACTGTTGGCTTAAAGTAGGCATGGTGCACTATTAAATTGTCAAATCTGCAGTTACAAACTGCCTGAGTTAGCATCTTTGGGGTAGTGTCATATTCGTTTATTTACCAGTGAGCTCGTGCCGACCATAACAGAACATAGAGGGATGTTTGGTGATCAGATTCGTGTAAATTTTGGCAAATTTAGTGAACATTAGGTATATTAAATACAGTTGTAAAGTAGGTAATCAGACCAACTATTTCAGAGATTTAAAGAAGAAAATGAACAGTGCCAAAATCTTGTTTTTAACCAAAATTCATTTCAATCCTTTCTCTTTTAATTACTTTTAATTGAACCCCTAATTGACCTTAAAATTTTTCAATCAAGGCCCTGATGAACTTTAATTGGAGCCCCGAAGTTACATGGCTATTACGATATCATCCCTGGTCTCGGATTTCTTCAATTTAGCCCCTAATTGACCCTCAAACTTCAATTTTCTTGTAATTTGGCCTATAATTTCTATCAATTAACTTGATAAAAATTAAATTTGGTCTCTTAAGTTTTCAATCTTTTCAATTAAGCTAAAATTAGGCCTCCAAACTTAATTTTTCACTAATTAAGCCCTAAATAAAATTAATTTGACCCATTTAAAGTATAATTAAGTCCTTGCGTTTAATTAAATTCTTCAATTGGACCCAAATTAATTTTTAAACATAATTAAAATTTAATTTGACCTATAATTAAATCAAATTAATTAAAATTTTAATTATATCCTTGGACTTAATTTTTATGCAAATTCATCCAATAATCATTTAATCTGACCTTGAATTTGCAATTTGTTTTCTTCATTTTAGGCACAATGGGATATAATTAGATGCTAAACTTTCTTTAAAAATTGCGGTTTGATTCCCCGGCCTAGATTCTCCACGCTACCAGCCTTTATTTTATTTTTTGATTTTTGAATTTGAAAAAAAAATAATTTTAAAGGAATAACCCGGAATTGGGTTATGACAATAGAAAATAAGGGTCTTTTTTTACTTGAAGAGTTCCCACACCATACTATAATATTGTTCATATTTTGACCAACTTTGAAAGATATTTTATGACCAACTCCATATTACCCAAAATATATATGACATAATGCTTTTGTTTAGTTAAGAGCTAGTTGAGAAATATATTTGGGGTATGAATAATGATTTTAATGTGTTTTGATCTTTCTAGCTTTATTATGTTTTTTTTTTCAAGAGGACATGCAAGTAGTTCTAATGGGAGTAGAAAAAGGTTGAAAAAAGCGATAGATGTGAGTGATAGTGAGGAGACCGAGGAGTTAGGTAATTTTTCTAGTAAGATAAATCTAGCTTTAATATTGTTTCTTTTGGTCTATCTACCACTCTCATATCCTTTACTCATGTTTATCATGTTCTTATATCCCCTACTTCTTTGTCTATCACCAACACAAGCTTTACCATTATCATTGACAACATTGCTTGTTTCTTGAATGCTTTGAATCTTTCACCAGTCTAGGAATATAAATAAAAGGTTTTTCTCATCTTCAGGCCACTGGCTTTGCTCAAACCTTGAATATTATGTTGTCTGAACAAAAGAAAGATAAGGGCAATGGCTTTATTGAGAGAAAATCATTGCTTTCAAGGAACGAACTGTAAGTCAACCATCATAACCTTGTCTTGTGTTTCTTAAATTTCTCATTAAGTCAATCATTTTTACTCATTTAACTTCACTAAGCATTTGGGACATATTTAATGCTTACTTTATAAGATGAGCTTTTTAAATGCACATACACTTAAAAGTTTATTTCCTTCTAGAGTGTGTGAGTATTCGCAGGTTTTTCACATACATTCCACATCTATGCATATATAGGAGGTTGAGAAAGAGATTCTAAACAAATATATGGCCCTTGTCAAGATGGAGCATCAATCAACAAGGAGAGTTGACTCTTAAGCTTAAGGACAACTTCACTAGATAAAAGCCCTTTACCATTAGCAAAAAAGAAAGACACTATTATTTTAGATTTGATGGAAATGTGTGGTGAAATTGATAATATTAAAGAGGATCTTGCCACGACTAAATGAAAAGCTCACCTTTGTCAAAAAAGAATTGGCTAGGTTGCATAGAATTAAGAGTAACCTGAAGGAGTTTAGGGCCATGTATGGTAATATGATTGTTATTCATGACAATATGGATAATAAATTATTTCTTTTGATGAGTGATGCTTATTTTAATATGAAAACTAGGTGGAAACTTTATAGACCTTTCATATGCCTTTCTTGATCGTGTTCCTAAAGACGATGAGATCTTCCCCACTTATGATGTACAATAGCTCATGGGGATTACCTTTCTCATGAAGAGGGTGAAAATTAGCTCATCGTATCAAAAGGCCTTCAAAAGCTTCCTTTTGTGGCTAAAGCTTTTGAAGGCTTTAACTCATTATGTAATCCTACGTATAATGTTTAGGTATTATTCACGTGTTTTTTAATTAGCATGAATGTTTCTTAAAAAAGCATATAGTCTAGGTTGTGCAAATTATGTGTATTTATTATATGTATGATAACCTTCTTTTATATAAAGAATATGTGTAATCTAATGTACAATTTGTGTAAAATGTGTTTTGTATTATAAAGATTAACTATAGAGATTATATATAGATAATAAACATATAGAGACATAGAGAACATGAAGATGTAATATAATCATAGAGACAATTATTTATAGGAGACTGTCTAATTTTAGAGAGAATAATTAAAAGCAAACCAAATATGGAGTTGATTTAAAGACAATAATGATGATATAAAAATTTAGATGACATAATATATGTAAGCAAGAATAAAGCAAGCTAAAACCATAGCCAAAATAAAATGCCTAATACAACAAAACATCACTAATGCTAATAGAGATGCCTGAACAAAAGGAATAAAAATTCATCATAAAAAAGACTAAAAACCTAATGTTTCTAAGAAATATATCTTTAAATGGTTGAAAGCATCATGTATTGGGGAGATTTTTGCCTTACTTGTCTTGTAGGTGATAAGTTTTAGTTTTAATTACCAATTCTACTTAAAATGGGTTATTTTATTTTGGCACCCTTTCTCCAATGCTCTATATTGCCTTTAGTTTCCTTAATATCATGTTCCTTACTTTAAAGAGGTTATTGACCAACTCGGTTTCTAAGAACCTTATTTTTTTAATTACTGCATTAAGTCACACTTCTTCTACCAAATTTAAATTTTATCTTAATTCTTCATCATTCATATAAGTAGAGAAACTTAATGTCTTATGATTAGGGCATCTAATTTTTAAAAAGATCATTGTTTCAATTCCATATGCTAAAAAAAAAAAAAGGAGTTTCACTCATAGAGGTCTTTTACATTGTCCTTTAGGCCCATAAGATATTATATAGGATTTTAGTCCATTATTTTTAGCCCATTAAATAACAACTTATTAGTGACTTTCGCTTATCCGTTTGTTTATAGGTGAGAGACCAAAAAGAATCGATGTTTAACATAACTCCTACTCCACTCCTAATCATGGTCAAATACCCATGAATGTGTAGTAACCATGGATGAGAGGGGTGTTGGGAGTGAGGTTTCATTTGTTCAAGTCTCTATAGAGATGGCTTTATAAAGGAGCATTCTACAATGAAATTCATTAGAGCTTTCCATTTGATTGAAGGTCTTGACCGGTAACTAAGGTTAAATTCTCTTAACTTTATTAGCTATTTTTCCAAACACCCTAATAGGTCAATCTTATCAAGAATCTACCAAAAGGGTTGGTCTATTAAACAATCACTTGATTTGCTTTAAAGTTTGCTTTCAATTTTCTTGCTATACTCATTAAAACCAGGGTGACTTTTTCAATATTTATTACTAGGTCTTGATATCGCAAAGGAACCCTACTTGTGTAAAAAAAATAGCTTTTAAACTCTTTTTTCCTCTCATATAAGCACTATACTCACACTATTAGGTTAGCAAACCCTAAGGAAAACTTGTTTTCTTCTCATTGTTTAAAAGTATTTTTAAAGAAGAGAGATGAGCTTTCAGCTCTTCAAAAATTTTCTAGCATTTAGAGGTTCATTTAAAATTAGAGATGTTTTTAAAAGTTTTGAAGAAAGGTAGACAATATTCTCCTAAACATGAGATGAATATATTCAAAGTTGTTGGCCTTCCAATGAGCCTTAGATATTTTTGATATACTATGATAAAGTCATGTTTAGTATAGCTAAACTTTTTAAGGATTTGGCTTGATTCCTTTATCACTAACTAATAAACCTAGGAACTTTTTTTTTAATCACAAAAACAAATTTTGATGGATTTGATTTCATTTGACGTGTTTTGAATATCACTTCTTATAAGTCTAAAAGGTGTTTGTTAAAGATCATACTTTAAACTAACATGTTATCTACATACGTCTTTATATTATTACCCAACTATTTTTTGAAGACTCTATTTACCATGAGTTGATAAGTTACACCAGTATTTTTTAGACCATATGGCATAACCTCATAGTGAAAAGTTTTTTTTTCCTGTTATGAAAGTCATATTCTCTTTGTCATTTAGATGCATGGGGACTTGATACCCAGAATTAGCTTCTAAAGAGATTAAGTATTCAAACCTTACCTTTGAGTACACCAACTTTTCAATTTGTAAGTAATGGGAAACTATTTTTAGGACAAACTTTGTTGAGGTTAATGAAATCCATACACATGTTCTAGTTTCCATTTTATTTCTTCACTGTAACTACATTACCCAACCACTTCAAGTACATCACTTCTCAAATGAAACTAACTTTTAACAATTTGTTTATTTCTTATTAAATAACTTTGTGTTTTTCTCCTCTAAAATTTCTTTTCTTCTATTTAACTGGAAAGAAAGTGGACTCATATTTAGTTGATGACAGACAACTTCTTGGTGGGTGTTTGGCATAGCAAATGATGTAAAATCAAAGTTACATTTTTAGGTATGAAGTAGTATCAGAGCCTTTCTTGTTTTGGATCCAAAATGGACCTGATCTTGGTGAATGCATCTTCTTAAAGAATAACATTTTTCAAGTTTTCAACGGCTTTTGTTATCACACCAATATTTTTTTAACTGGTGGTATTTGTTCTATCCATAATGTTTTTTTTTTCCTTTTAAACAAGTTATGTTACATTTTATAAATATCAATTAGTTCCTTTTTAAAGTGTTCATTCTTTTATTCATGGGAAACTTCATTACCAAAAACTTAGTTCTAATTATTATATTTCTCTTATGTAATGGAGATCTTTCTAAGATAACATTATATGTTAGGTCTATTTTGATCACCATGAAGGTCTATTAGAATTTACAACACTTAGGGTACATATCTACGGTCACAAAAAGGTCTAAGATAGTCTTTATTGGCACTTTTTTCCCTTTAATCTATATTAGTTGAGTCTTTAATATAATTAGCTTAAAGGTTTCCATGCCTATTTATAATAGGGTGTCCTTTGAAAGGATGTTCATTACACTTTCATCATTAATAAGAAATCTATGCACATTGAATTTATACAAGACGATGGAGATAACCAAGAAATCTTTATGAAAAAATACCACTTTTTCTCTATCATTAAAAGTAAACACAATGGATTCATATCAAAGGTTTTGGATTCTTGACATTGGTCTTCCTACTTCTATTAGTCTTTGCCAACAAAGATTCCTATTAAAATCACATTGATTTATATGAGAAAAATATTGACGGCATTAGGTTCCTCTATTGGTTTTTTATAATGATCTGGTTTTTTTTCACAAACTAATAGAGATAGCCTTTATTTATAAGGCTTTCTATTTTATTTTTTAATGTATAACATTTCTTAATATTATATCCTTTATTCTTATGGAACAAGCAATGCTTTTTTAGATTTTTATTTCTTATATCTCCCTTCATTGATTATGGATACTACATATAATCCTTTTTTTTTTTAATTATAATTAGCACCTTTAATTTGGTTGTATTCAATAGAGTTGTCATCAATTATTGATATACTAACTTGTTATGTATAGGACCCATGTGATTGCCTTTAAATATATGTGTGCTATGAAAAAAAGGACATTTGTCATATTTTAGCAATTCTTTTTTTTCATCTGTACAAACATGAATGCTCCTGCTTAAATGTGCTTATTTTTTTTACATGAATATAATTCTTTATAGTTTTTTTTTAACATTAAGAAGGCTTATATGAAGTAAAACATATAGTCATTACCAAAAAAAAGTAATTATAGACACCACTAATAAAAGCTCATGTCGTCATAGGTTCTAGCAAGTTCTTCACTTTTAAAACCTCCTCATTATATCTTTTTAAAAAGGTCTTGATGTTTTTCCTTTTTGGTTAAATGATGGTAAAATGTTTTATGGAGCTTTTCTTTACAGATATACTAGCATTAAAATGAGCAACTATCTTATGACACAAATTAGCAAAGCCAACTATAGAGCTTATTTCTAAATTGTGATACCAAGCTTAGGCTAACCCACAAAAAATGGTGGGGAACATTTTACACATGGAGTTTGTATCCTGGATTACCAAATCAGAACTGCATCTAACATTTTGGATGTGCTCTATAGGATTAAACAGACCATTATAATTGTCTAAATTCATCTTTGTAATGACAAATTCACTAAGAAAGCATATATTAAACATATTCTGGCATAATATAAAGTCTTTGATTGTCATATAATATTCATGTCACTTTTATCATCTTTCTTGTCTAGTTTTTTAGGTTATAGGCTACTAAAATATGGGTTATTATTGAAAGGTGTGACTTATAACCTTGCCTCTTGATTTGCAGTGGTCTTGTTTTGATGACCATATATAGGAGTGGTCCTTATGGTAACACAATTTGCTTCTGGAAATGATGGGAGAGTTATGCCTACTTTTCTTCATTTTGGTTTGCTTAGTTTCTTCTTTGAAATAGAGTTTGTCAATGCATAAAAAGTGTTGAGGAAGTTATTAAAAAATTATGATGGATGGAAGGAAAAAGCTCTTACTTGTTTTTAGTTAGACAAAACAATTTTTATAAGTGCTCTTATTTGTTGAGCGAGTTATTAGAAGTTTATTGGAGTTGATTAAAATGGCAATAGGTTTATAGCTCTTTCATTTAGCATTTTCTTATTATCATCCATAAAAAACGAGCAATAACAAGAGTCAAAAAGACTAGGATAGAAAACTAAATAAAGCTTTTATTAAGGTTCTCACACACAACATTATTGATGAAGATGATAAGAACTTGAATCTATAGGCTTTTTACTCATTAGTAGTGGACTAGGCTTTTTATTTTTATGGTTAGGGTTATTTGCAAAACAAAAACTTTGAAGCTTAACCAAGTTTGAGTTTTTTTTTATTAAAATGTTAAACAAGTGAAGATTTCTTTGGAAAAATAAAAAAGATAAATTGTTTTTTTTTTTTGTCTGGGGTCTCAAATCCCCTCACCTCGCTTTGGCCCTTAAGTTTTTATGGGGAAAAAACTTGTTACATAGATTACCTTTATCTTTTTTAATGATAGAGGTCAATCGTAAGGCAACACAGTTATTTATAGACCACCATGTGGAAAAATTCATATAAAATAATAATAGACAAGTTTCATTAGTTTAGAGAATAATATCTGATTGGATGTATAGATTGTCCAATAAAATTGCTTGAATTAGATTTATTAAATTGTGTAATGAATTATATGGTGAAGTAACCAATAATAATTTTATAAGATTGTGTGAAAATATTATTACAAATAAAAAAAAAAAAGAATACACATAAATATGTGAAAAAATACAAAAAAAGATGGAAAAACCCAATGGCATGACTAGCTAACCTAGACTACCTAAAGCTAGCTGCTTGCTAGCTAGACTGCTTAAAGCTAGCTGCCCTGGCAAGCATGCTCTATGATCACCTAGGCACAACCCAAGTAAATAGCTTATGGACCTTCGAACCTTTTTTCACTAATAGGCATGAAGGCAATGTTAAAGGAATTGAGGTTAACCATTGACTAGACTGAAGACATAAAAAATCAAGGTCAATATAGGATCTTGGAAATTAAAGGTCAAGAGAGAAATGTTGAGCCTTTAATTGGGTCTATGACATTGGATATCAAAGTTTATCAAGGTAAAAGTATTGAATGTATAAAATTTTAATGATGAGCTTAAGAACAAGCCAGGTTAAAAAGCTAATGAATTAAAGTCAAAGTTGGTTTATAGCAATAGGGTTTGGGCTAGGAGCTAGGGTAAGCTAAATAAAGTCATTGTGTTTCCAAAGCTTAAGTAGCCTATAATGCTAGACAAAAAATAAAGCAATAAATAGGGCTAGCCTTATATTTGTGTTACAATACAAGTTAAGTTTCAAGTTAATTTTTAACATAAAAAGAAAAGAGTTTAAATGTGAGGGATGTGTTTCAAGTCAACATGAATCATTTTAATTGAGGAAAAAATATGTTATTTATTTTTAATAAAAAAAGAAGTGTTATCGGTAATTGAATAATAAAGTAGAAAATTAATCTTCCTAGTAAAAGTATGCAAACACAAATGTTTCACACTTGGCATCTATTTCATCTTATATATTTTAATTTATTTTTGTTAGAGATAAATTTTTGTTATTAATAAAAAAAATTCTTTTTACAAGTGTGCATTTAAAATATAATTTATTTATATAAAATAAAAGAGGAAAAAATTTGTTGAAAAATTATTATAATATCTTTGAAGAATTGTAAAATTAAAAATAAATAAATCAATTACCATTTAAAAAAATAATTCAAATAGTTTTAAAACTATGGAAGAGGTTTTTAATCAATATTCAAGTATGAAAAAACAACAGAAAAAAAAAAAGAGAGGTAAGGCATTATTAGGTCTAATACCTTCAAAGAACCAAGGTCTGTAAGCCTGATTGTGTTTTTTGATTTTTTAAAAAGTGGATAGTGTGTTGTATGTTTAATTTTTTTAACAAACGTCTAGGTCACCTACTACAACAAATGATTTTATAGCCTTATTAACTAATTTTTTTATCACCTTCAATGACCAAAAACATTAGGGTCTAAAATTTTGAATTCTAAAAAAACCATTTTTATGGTTTTTTTCAGTCGCAACATCCATAATATTAGACTTTTCTAGCCAACAGTAATGACACCACTTGTATTAGTCAGAAGCAGTGGTAGATCCCTTAAGTCAATGACAACAACCATTCTAACTGAGAGAAATAGAAAACCTAGTCCAAGTCGAGAATAGCAATTTGGAGTAGTTCAGTTCATCCTCACAACAAATCAGTGTAGCCTTTTAGTAGCAGAAACTCCAAGTTTCAACATTCTTACTTCTCTATTATTTTCATTGAAACAACCATGCTCTAACCATGAACATCAGTCCCTATTCTAACAAAAAGTATTATTAGGTATTGACCACAAGAATGGAACTAATTGCTATATTTAAAAAAAAATTGTTATAAGGCTTTAAACACTAACATTTCTTCTTCTTTTTTTATTCATATGCTTAAACCTCTTCTTACGAGATGAGTCGATAAGGGTTGGATTCTTCTTATTAGTATGGGATTTTTAGTGTCTTTGTTTGGAAAGAAGGATATATGGGTTGGTTTTTGTCCTTCAGGTTATACTTAGAGGTCACATGGGTTTTCCTTCATGAATTGTGCTTTAGTTATTAAGAGTTGGACTCTTGAATGATTTTTTGTTGATTATATAGGTTAGGTTGGTCGAGTGCAAGTCTTGAAGGCCCTATTTTCTTGGTTCTCCTTTCAAGAAGAGCCTATATTGGTAATGGGTCAAGTTAGGAAGCCTAGTTCATGGGTTGGGCCATGCCTTTAGAGGCTTAAGACCATGTTTGGCAAGTCTAAGATTTATCGAAGAAAAAAATGTATTTTTAGGTCTTCAAAGTGTGTTTGGAAAATACATCCTTAGGGCATGTTTTAAGTCTGTTTTTTAGCCAAGAACATGTTTGACAACACATCCTAACTTATTTTTCATAACCTTTACTTTTCTTTTCTTTTCTTTTTTTTGTATTTTCCACTCAAAACATCTTAAGAACATAGATAAACATATTTTCAGCCCTAAAACACCCTAAAAATCAATGAAATAAATAAATAAATTGACCCTATTCTACTTTTTCCCCATCATATTTATATAGGGAAACATCACCTCCATTAAACTTTTCTCAAGAAAACAAACTCATTAACACCAAAAATAACTTTTTGTATTGCCGAAAGGTGATCAATTAATAACTTTAACACCAAAAATAACTTTTTGCATCGCCGAAAGGTGATTAATTAATAACTTTATCCTTTTTTTATTTTATTTTCCAGTGAATGTTTTTCTCTCTCTCAAACCTAACTAAAAGAATGACTAAAATAAAGCTTTTTATCAAAAACTAAGATTTCAAAAGTATAAAAACCTAAAACATAGTCAAGACAAAATATATGAACTAAATATAACTTTTTCATACAGATCACCTTAGCTTTCTTTTGTTTGTTTGTATTTCTTAGTTTGGCTTTTGTTCTTCTAACGGTGTCTGAATGCTATAATTAAAATTATATCTTATTAAATTAACCTGGTCAGCTCTAAAATCTTACAAATTCTTTGTAACTCAAAGAAATGCAAAGAATAAAAACAAACAACTAAAAAAAACATAAAAGTTAGAATATAAGAGAAATTAAAATAAATAAATATTATAGTCCATAGTGATCATAATGAAAATCTAAACCTTAAGTATTTTAGTTACTATAATGGGCTAAACTCATGTAACCTAGGGATCAAGTTACATATAATTAAGTTCTAGGCATTTAAGATTAAAGTTTTTTTATATTTTTTAATTATTTTGATGCACTAATCTCCAAAATAATTTTTTTAAATAATATATATATATTATTTTATAATATTTAAAAATACTTTAAAAAATAATTATAACTACACTTCTAAACATACACTTCTAAACAAACAATCAAGAGTCAATAGCCCATGATATTCATCCCTTGAACATGGCTCATGTCTTAATACTTGAAATTAAACCTGTAAGAGATGCTTATCCGAAGTCATGATGGACCGCTCAATTGTCAAGCACCTTGTTAGTATTTTTAATTCCATTATATATTACTATAAAGTCTTACAACTAAACAATATTTCATTACATTTTATTCTTCTTCACATCATCTTGGTCATTACATTGCATTACCTTACACTACTATAACTGCTCCATTGAAATCCATTGAAACTTCATTGAAATTCTGCTAAAAGTATGGGAATTAATTTCTGGGAGATTATTTGATTTGTTTTCTCCGTGGGATGGAAGGCATCCCAAAATACATATTTATTGGCGTCTCGACATGTAATCGAATGACCATTGCAAAGGTAACTCATTTCAAATGTTCCCGTGGCACAACACGCCATCCCTGTCACCTGGAATCCTGCCGATCACCAAACAAAACCACATTCAAACATCAAGTAGTTCTTGTGGAGACGCAGAAATTTTCCGGCAATTCCATTTCCAGTACTCTTACTCGCCTCAGCGAAGCTCTGAATAAAGATAGATAGATAGATAGATAGATAGAGAGAGAGAGAGAGAGAGAGAGAGAGATGTATTTTCATGGATCCTTGATTTTTCCGCCTACGTATGATTGGGTTTCTTGCATGAAAAATGTTAAATAAGAATATATATATATATA
>SRLM01000082.1:496665-533265 GCA_015708895.1 Populus ilicifolia | reverse complement strand
ATGTTATGGTAATTATTATTTTTTAAAGTATTTTTTATTTAAAAATATATTAAAATAATATTTTTTATTTTTAAAATTTTTTTATTCTAATATATCAAAATGATCTATAAACATTAAAAAAAATAAATTTTAAATAAAATAAATTTGAGATTTAATAAAAAGCAAGTAACACCGTCTAGCTAAATAAACCCTAAATTAAACTAACAGTGTTTTTGAAGATAACTATGATCATTTGCAAAGATGTATATATGCTACAAGTTAGAGTAGGTGAGATTCAAACTTTCAACATCATAAATAAATAAATATTTTATGATAAATTACTAGTGATAGGAATGAAAGAATTTAATATTAATTCAGATGAGTTGTTTATTCATTTTAAATATAAGAATAAAAAATATATAAATGCTATAAAACATAAGATCAAACTAAAACCTTAAAACACAACAAGTATATATGTTTGAATAATTGCATAGACAAAATTTTAACTATATTATTTAAACACTTAATTGTTAATCAACTTAATCCAATTTAGATGAAAATCTCTTATTGTTAATGAGTAATCATTTGATCTTAAAATAGTATTCAGTTCTGGTTACAAACAAAATGATTATATTCAACCTTGAGAATTTTAACAACACTATATCAATTAGTTGCTCTGTTAAAAAGGGTGAAAGAACTCTAGGAATTATGACTTAAAACATCTTTATAATATAACAAAACTTAAGATCTTTAAGTAGAAGGAGGGAAAAACTAGAAAAGCTAGGGAAAGAAAAAGAGGGAAGACTAATGAATTACTGTTTGGTGTGCATAATATATC
Organism: Populus ilicifolia; assembly: GCA_015708895.1. Classification (NCBI taxonomy): domain Eukaryota; kingdom Viridiplantae; phylum Streptophyta; class Magnoliopsida; order Malpighiales; family Salicaceae; genus Populus; species Populus ilicifolia. The sequence continues at coordinate 532,448 of SRLM01000082.1, read as the reverse complement.
TCCTACAACTCTTTAATCATGTTAATGTTTCATATATGAAAGTAATTTTGTTAAAGAGTAATCTTTAATAAAGTTCTAATCTTGAAAATGATTGGAATTAGCTTTCAACTTTTAATTTGAACTCAAATATATTCAGTAAATAAGTTTTTTTAATTTTCTAATATAGCTTACTTATTGCTGCATTAACCTATTACTAGTTTATTTCTTGTGCCATAACTATGGTTTAGAAAAACAAATTAAAATGTAAAAATAATAATATTTATATCATAGAAAAAATTTTTGGTATAATAATTTAAACTTGAAAATTCATAACTTGACTCTTTACTTAATTCAAGTTTTAAATTAAATTAGATAGAAATTGTAATAATCTTGTTGGCTAGGAAGATCCCAAAACAAAAATGTCAAGTTCATCCTAGTTAATTTATCAAACTCATGGCTAATTTATAAATCCATCAAGTCAAATTAATTTTTTTATTGTATTATATAATAAAAATATATAATNAATATATAATTTTTTAATCACTAAATCAATATTAAATAATAAAATAAAACCCTCAAAAATAAATTAGAAAAAAACCCAAAAAATAAAAAGGAACAAAAATAAAACAAAAAAAGAGGTAAAAAAAACCCAAAAGACCTGTTATTACAAAGGCTAAGCAAGAGGGTCTCGCGGTATCAGCCATTCCTTTATTTTTTTAAAAATTAAAAAAATAGATGACACGTCATACCAACAAATATTAAACATGCAACCTTTATATAGCAGCCCATGTGCTCACTAACTACGCTACGGCATGAAGTTATAAAAGGATTTAAAAATATATGTTAAGCTGGTTTACTATTTACGTGAGTTGTTAAACCGGCCCCGTTATTTTAATTGAGTTTATAATTGAATTTTTCAATATATATTTTGCAGTTAAAGGTGTCCTCGATCGAATTGACACCAACCCTAGCAAATCTCCGAGCGTTGACCATTCCTCTACGGTCTACATCAATGGCTCTTACGTTCTAGTGGTTGGGGAGGTTGCTTACCCAAGTACTGTTGATTCTAGATTTGGTAAGTTTCCACGTGACCAGAAAATTTTTGGTAGATTGCATGTCAAAGTGGGGCAGTTTCCTAGTACTGAGAAGAGTAAGGCAAGGCTTGAGCTTGTTAATGAACTATATTTCTGGTTTGCTGCATTCTTTTCAATATAGCTCCAGGAGCAGTCAGATTAACTCCAACAAGGACCGCTTCCACTTCCAAATCCAAGAAATGTTATTAGTCCTTGATAAAAACATAATATATAAAAACATATGGAAGGATGAGTAAATGATGATGCATGATATCATAAATATTTGGTGCGTTCGAATTTGTTAAGCATGCAATCTTTTTGTCAACAATCAAGATGCAATAGTGAAAGCAGAGGAAAGCTTACCATATGCAGCAGGAGTTCTAATGATTTGATCGAAAGTATCAGGTGCAGTCCTTGTATACAACAACCTGAGTCCAGGAAGCTCCCTCTTCAGTTGCGATGCCAAACCTTCTAATTTCCCATTAAATTCCATGGCTACATCATTATATTCTTGTAAACAGGTATGCTGACCCATGATATTCGTGGTCCTCTCCAATGGCAGACACCCCATTGGAGGAACACCGGTTAAAGATATTTTCCTACCACCTAGACGATAAAGTTCTGTGATGAAATTTCTAGCAAGTCCAACAAGAAAATCCTCATACTGTCTGACGGTGAATTGGGATCTCCTGGTTGAAATTGTGTAGTAATTTTCGAGGAAATCATTCGTTCCTAAGCTCATAAGGTACAGAGCCTCGCTGAGTATCTCATTCGCCTTCCGGTCTCCGACGAAGGCTCTCAGCTTATTTTGGTAATCCTTATAGTACTCCAGTTCCTTCCATAAGGGTATCACATTCTGCAAGTATATACGAGCCAAGGATAAATTTTAATTGACATTTGAATGGCACCATATATAGTATAGTAATAATACTGATGATATTCATAAGAACAATCCTGACAGAATAAAACTTCACACAAGATTCAAATGGCAAATTTTTGTATTGTGGGTGGAGACTTACTAAAACATTAGAAGTTGCATTGTCATAGCCAGTCCCAGCAGAAGCAAAGCAAACACCAGTGGCAAAATCTGATATACCATACAGAGGATCCAAGTAAGCTGGTACTGCTGGCTTGAGACCAAATGCCTCAGAAATGAAGTCAGGAGGTATGCGCCCATTGCAGAAACGTCCTGTGGGGAGCCCACCTTCGAAATCGCGGCCATAAGGCTTGAAATTGCTCTTGAGAAAAGTGGAAATCACATTGTTGTTTCCAGCATCAACAGATGAATCTCCAAACACTATGATTGCTGGGACCTTAGCAGTCGTTTCAGCAACTAGTACTAGGAGTAATATTATTTGTATGCAGAAGAGACTAAGAACTTGCATGCAACCCATTTCTCTGTTGTCTCTATACGTTCTTCGCAACCTTGAAATAGAATCCCGGAAGGAGATGGGCATGTGGAAATTAAGATTACGAAGCAAGTACAGGGGGAGGTTTAATGGGGAATAAATATGAAAGAGTTCGGTAGGTGGCTTGATGGCTGCAGATCTTGCAAAAAAGAATTTAACAGTTTACCTGCATTCTTGCTCAGCATTTATAGTAGGTATGTCCACTAGATTTTCAGTACAAGAATGATGAAAAAATCTATTCTATATTATAGGAAATATACTTATAAATAAAATATTACAGACATACTTTTATGTGATAACCTGTGTCATTACTAACCATTACTATTATATATTACCCTATACATACATATAAAAAGATTGACTAATTATTAGATTAAATTTTCTAATTATTCTCGACTTAGTATCAGAACCTTATACTATTAGATCTCTTTTCTCTCTCTTTCCCTTGACAGTTGGCTTTCTTTCTGTTTTTCCTACATGGATTCTATTGCTACTACCAACTTCTCTCTCTCCACCAGTGGTGTAGCACAGCAGGTTAGTCATCCCTCAATTGCTGTCGGTGATATCTTTTCTCCCCAACATCGATCTCTACTTTCAAAGCATGTCTCTAATTTTTCCTCACAAGTTTCAGCCATTCTTTTTCCTTTTATAGAAACACACACTTCAGCTATTATTTCTTTATTTAACACTTACCAAGTTATTTTATTAAACTCATGAAAACAAATTATCTCTATTGGCGAATATAGATGAAGTCATATCTCCTTGGTCCAAATGTTTTTCACATCATTCATGGCTCAGTATCGTGTTCTCCATCTCATATTTTTTAGAGTTCTGCTGGTTCTTCCTCTACCATCAGCCCTTCTTTTCTTTATTGGAAGCAACAGGATCAACTTACTTTGAGTGTTTTACCCTCTTCTCTCTCTATAGATATGTTGCATCTCATGGTAGATTGTTCTTGTATGATGTTTGGTGCACCCATGAGAAAGTGATTGCCTCTCTATCTGATTCTCGTATCATGCAACTCCATAGCTCTCTGCAAGACCTTCGGCAAGGTGACTCATCAGTTAGTATATACATGTAGTAAGCTAAATTGTTATTTAATGAATTGGCTGTTGTTGGTCACCTCATGTCTCTTGAAGACTTCAATCTCTATGTGTTTTGTGGCCTTCATGCCGAGTTCAAAGACCTGGTAATGAGTCTCATAACCAAAGCAAAACCGTTGTCTTATGCTGATCTTCATAGCCATATTTTTATCCATGAATTTCTGGATAAGAACTCCTTTCATTCCATGGTTTCTGCTCCCTTTCTATTGTCTATTTTTTCTCTACCATAGCAGCCACCACTACTACCAACACCATAACTTTATACTCACCTTGCTATGTCTCATCACAGCCCTAACTTCAACTGCAACAAGGGTCGTTCTCAAGGTAATTGGCATCCCAATAACAACTATTACACTCACCAAAATAGGGGCTAATATGTTGAAGACTGACAACCAAATCATTAGCAGCAAACTAAGCGCAACTCAGGGGCTAGGCAGTGGGTTGGGCAGCAGTGGGTAGCGTAGCAACATGTATGCTACTAATTATGCTATAGTTTCAGTCACACAGCTCCTTATTATACCCAATTTCACAGCAGTACCCAACAACCTACTGCTCACCTTGCTGTTATGAATGTTTCAGTTATGACTTGGTTTCCTAATACTAATGTAAATCAACATGTCACACCTGATCCTGAAAATCTAATTAATTTTGCACAATATCTTGATAATGATTATTTGCATGTTAGTGACAGTAAGGGCTTTGACATATCTCATATTGGACATACTATATTACATTCCCCAAAACGCATGTTTACATTATCTAATATTTTTCATGTGCCTCACATTACCAAACCGTTGTTTAATGTTTAAAAATTATATCGTGATAATCATGTTTATTTTGAATTTCATGCTTCTATGTTTTATATGAAGGACCTCGTCACCAAGAAAGTTCTCCTTTCTAGTTAAAGTAATGATGGTCTTTATGATTTCTTTGAGTCTTTTTTTATATTAGTTCTTTAAGCTTTTTGGTGTTCTTGCCTATCTACGACTATTAACCTACAGCATCATTGTTTGGGTTATCCAACCCCTCTCATTTTACATTTGTTAGTTTTTGGCTATAAAATCATATATATTTCTAGATATTCTCTTACTCAATGTCAAGCTTGTCCTTTAGGTAAATCATCCTGTTTGTCATTACAACTTACGGGTCACAAAAATTTTGCCTCGCTTTTAATTTTTAATAATGTTTAGGGTCCTACTCCTATATTTTCTTTTGATAGCTTCTGCCATTTTGTTATTTTTATTAATGTGCATACCAAACATACATGGTATTATCCATTTGTTGTGAAACTTAATGTCTTTTCCACTTTTCAATGTTTTTAAACACTTGTTGAGCGTTAGTTTTCACTTAAAATTAAATGTATTTAAATTGATTAAGGCGGTGATTATCATAAATTAAATAAATTTTTTAAGACTATTGGTATTCATCATTGGTTAATTTTTTCTCATATGCATAAACAAATTGGCACTGATAAACATCATTATCGATATATTTTTGAAGCTAGCCTAACCTTATTAGGCCAGTATAGTGCACCGTTATGATTTTAGAACTATGCTTTTGATCTATATACCTTATTAATCATATACTTACTCCTATTCTCTAAATACATTTTCTTTTAAATGTTTGTTTCATTGTACTTATAATTATAATTTCTTGTATACTTTTGAGTGTCTTCATTTTCCCTTTTTGCATCTATATCATACTCATAAATTAGATTTTTAGTCTTCTCCTTGTGTATTTTTAAGCTATAGCACATCCTATCTTTGTTATCGTTGTCTTGATTTAGAATTTCATTGTATTTATGTCTCTCGTCATGCTCGTTTTCATGAAACTATCTTTCCTTTTACGAAGTCTAAATAGGTAACATCCTCATCAGTTCCTTCCACACAACCTACCTATCTTTCATCCTTATACCCTCCTTTATATTTTCAACCTACTACTTACCAAACCGACCCCAATAACAATTTAATTCTGCCCTCTGTTGTACCCCACTAAACCAACCCTTCATCATCATCCCACACTGTCAACATATGCTTGTCTTTCCAATGATTATTGTGCAGGAACAGGTTCTTCATCACCAGATGTGCATGATCTCAAGTTTGCTGCAGTAAGGCAGCCTAATTCTGCAGCAAAACATACCAATTCTATCGTAGCCTCACCAATATCTGCAATACCGATCAATTCCTATATTGATTCTCTAGTTGGTCTGCAACTCTATATAAACCACTCCTTATATCCTCTCCAACACCTTCCAGGTATAGGCACTACTTCTCCATGCCCAGCTGCTCATCAACATCACATGGTCCTTCAACCTAGACAACCCAAGACAGCATTGTCCATCGCCACCACCCCAACCTCTACTACCTCCTTCAGCATAGTAGTTTCTCTGCCCTCTCATGAGCCACTTGTTTTTAATAATGCTAACAAATATGAGGCGTGACATAGTGTTATGCATGAGAAAATTCAAGTTTTACAAGCAAATAAAACTTAGAACATAGTATTGTTTCACCCTTCAATGAATGTTGTTGGTAGTCGATGGATGTATAAGATTAAACACAGATCTTATAATAGCATCAAGAGGTATAAGACGTATCTTGTTGCTAAAGGTTTCACTCAGTAAGAAGGTATTAATTATTCTAAAACCTCTAGTCCTGTTATCAAACAGGCACCTGTAAGATTAGTCTTCTCTATTGTCGTTTCATGTCGTTGGAAAATTCATCAACTTGATATTCATAATGCATTCCTTAATGGTGTTCTTGACGAGGAGGTCTACATGAAATAACCTTCAGGTTTTGTTGATTTTGATCTCCTATTTTATGTGTGTAGATTACATAAGTATCTATATGGTTTAGAACAGGCTCCGTAGGCTTGTACAAAGCTTGTACACTTGTCTGAATGATTTTCTATTATCTATTGGTTTCCAAGCCTCTAAGGTGGATACCTCATTATTTATGTTCTTTATTGGTGCTAATATTTGTTATCTTTGACTCTACATTAATGATATTTTGCTTATGGGTAGCAACTCTCTTCTACTCCAATGCCTCATTCAGCTACTAGGCTTAGAATTCAAGCTTCAAAACTTAGTTTTTGTTCATTATTTTTGGGTTTTGAGGTTCAATCTACTGGTATGGGTCTTATGCTTCGCCAGTATAAATATACACTTGGCATCCTTACTCGGGCTGGTATGTTATCTTGCAAACATGTTAATACTCTTATTTTTATATCCAAAGTTACCATTCTGCCCAATCCATTATTTTTTTATGCAACCTGCTTTCGTTCTATTATGGGTGCTCTTCAATATTTAACTTTTACGCGCCCGGATATTTATTTTGCTATTAACAGAGTCTGCCAATTTATGTATGCTCCTATAGATTCTTATTAGGTTGCCATGAAATGCATTTTGTGTTATCTTTGGGGTCTAACATCACATGGCTTAAATATTACTCGCAGTTCCTCTTTTGTCTTGCATGGTTTTACATATGCAGATTGGGCAAGTAATGTTAAGGATAAAAAACCTACAGGTGGTTACCTTGTGTTTTTTTATCAGATGCTAATTTCATGGAAATCAAAGAAATAACACACGATTGCTTACTTTTCTACTGAAGTTCAATACAAAGCCTTAGCCGATGACACTATTAAGGTTATCTTATTTCAGTATTTATTAACAAATCTCCAGATTTCTTTTGCTTTTTTATTAAAAAATCTTTAGATTTCATCTACTTATACTTCTATCATCTGGTGTGACAATTTTGGTACTATTTATTTGTCTTCAAATCTTGTTTTTCATACTCGCACAAAAACATGTTGAGGTCAATTATCATTTTGTTCGAAATAGAGTTGAGAATAAGGAGAATCAGATTCATTTTATTTTCTCTTGGGATCAACTTGCATATATCTTCACTAAACGACATCCTATTTCTTCATTTACTACTTTTCATTTCAAGTTTCAAGTTGATCCTTCACCCTCAACTTGAGGGGGCATGTTATAGAAAATATACTAATATAGAAAAATATTGTATCCAAGAAACATTATAGACATACTCTTGTATGGTAACCTCCACCATCGCTATTGTATGTTGCCCTGCATATATATATATAGAAAAGGTTAGCTAACCACTAGGTTAAGCCTCATAATTATTCTCAACATTCAGAAAATGATGACAAAATCTTTATTCATTAAAACGTAGTTCTTTTAAAAATATAATTTTAATAAAAAATAAATTCTTAAAAAAAAATATTTTTCTATATTTGATAGTTTCATGAAAAATAAATTAAAAATATTTTTCAGTGTTTGGCTATATTATCAAAAATAAGATGAAAAACATTTAATTTGTTTTCAAGTTATTAAAAGAATAAGGATCAAATATTACTGATAAAAAAAACTAAAGGATGAAAATGAAAATAAAATCTAATTTTATAAATGATTTCAAATAAAATAAATAACAATCAAAATAATATAAAGATTAAATCTAAAAGAAAAAAAATTTGAAAGATGATGATGATGATATATATATATATATATAATATTTTATAAATTATTTATATATAAAATAAATGATAATAAAAAGACCAGGAACCAGATCTAATAGATAAAAATTTTAATTAAAAAAATAATAAGAGAAAAAAAATTAAAAGAATAAGAACCAAAGTTAATATAAAAATTAAATTTTAAGAAACAAAATTAAAAATCAAAATCAAAACAAAATATCTAGCAATCAAATATTGAGGACCAAATATAATATACTAACAAAAAAATATTTTTAAATTTTTTTTAATTTCTAAAAAGTATTTTTTATTCAAAATAAAAGTAAAACATCTTTCTATAAACCAAGATAAAAAAAATTTAATTAAAAAGTGTTTTTTTGTTGATAAACTTTTTTAATAATAAATAAACAAAAAAAATCAGAAAATTATTTTTTATAAAACAGACGAAATCTAAAACTCTTAGAATTACATCTAAATTTGATAAAAAGCCTTATCGGAATATATAGCATGTCCATGTTTAATAATTTGTTTGATAGTAAGTATAATAAAAGTGTTTAAAAGTGTTTGAGATTATAATAACAAATATTTTTTAAAGTAGTTTTTTTAAAAAAATAATAATATTTTTTATTTAAAATTTATTTTTAATATAAATACAGCAAAATAATTTAAAATCATGTACTGCAATTTTTACACACACATCGATCCCGTAACGCTTAAACCATTAATGTTCGACATACAACTCGAGAGAAAACAAGCAGCTGAGTTTGTTCCACGATCGAATTATTTGCAAACGCCAGTTGATTCGGAGACTAAAAGAGCCGTTTAATCTGTAGCAAAATATAATGTGCTTGAACCATTTGGCTAGAAAAATGTGGCAAAATAAATTGAAAGCATCAAATGAATGGACCAGCACTTTGTTTGACAAATCTCTCGTGATGTTGGCTGTTCTTGGTTAAATATTACTTTGTTGTTGGAAACGCCAAACCAACTTATTAATTATTGTTATAAATAGAACACAAAAGCAGTTGGATCGAGTTATGATTTCTATTTACTCTGTGACTAGACTCGACCACAGATGAAGAGTTGGTGGAGAATAAACCCCAACAGTTTTCGTGGAAGAAGAGGCTGTGGCAGAGGATCGTCGGGGGGTTCTAGAGACAAGGCCCCCCACGACAGCATGCATGTATCCATCCTATTAGTTGCATGCTCAAATATTTGCTGCATTTTCTCTATTGTCAGACGAGGTGCACTCAGAGATTGGAATTCTCGTACTTTTAACGCTCGGCAAACAACAAAATTGACCCTGTATACTTAACTAGAGTCCATTCACCTCTCCATCCGGGGATAGAGTATTCAAATCTCTCCTGAAATATTTGTTTCAAGGGAATTTTATTATGATGTCGACAAGTAAAAAAAACCAGGCGACATCTCGACGTCCGTCTATGCATCCCCTCGATTCAAAGCAGTTCTTGAATACCGTGACAGAGGGAACCTTAATAGATCTCATAAATTTGTCATATGCAGAGAGTATCATGCAGCCAACCATTTGGGTGAAGCCTTGGAGAGGAATTCCATACCTATTTGTAAACAAAGACATGGTAACAGTTATCTTCGACTTCCCATGTGGGCGCGGTCCCCACGGTGGCCTACAGATCATTTCATGCCATAATGTTAGAAGTGGGAATTCTGGCCCACTAATTAACCCAGTTATCTTCCAACATTATTTTCACTCTGTTAACGATGGATACAGTCGCTGTCCTTGGACATTGTTGGTCCACAAATGACGGGGATGATGGAGACTTAGAGTTGGACTTCTCATCCTCCCTTTTTCATGAAAGTCACGTGATTTGGTGGGTTCCCAAGTGTATAAACAACTCTAAACCATTCATACAATGAAGGCACAACAGTCTCTCCGCCATTACACAAAATCCTTTCTTTATTTTCCGCTCTCTCTGTTTATAAGTATTTAATATTATATATTATATATTATATAGACATGTATTTTTTATAGAAAAACTAATTTGAAATTCATATACTATCCTGTATCAAGTAAAATTAATTTAAAAAAAATTATTATAATTATTTTTTTCAAATTTTCATATTTTAAAATTATTTAATAATGACTTTATTATTAATTTCATTAAAAATATTCTTCTCAATATATACAATAAGTCTTTTATTCATCTATTTCTAATTTTTATAGGGACTAGTGAAATTATTGGCAACAATTCTTTGTTAATTTGTTATTTTACACAATTGGGTTAAATATAAATATTAATATATATTTTTATTGTATCTCTAATTTTTTTAGTTGTTTAGTACTTCATTTTTACTCACTAATATGTTAATCACCATTATTTTTTATATAAAATTTATAAAAAAATACATATTAATTTATCAAAACTCATTTCAATTCATATTCATATGCATATAATATTATACATAAATATATTAATTTAACAAACTCATAAATTATCATATTATTAAGAAACAAAACTAAAATTAAACAATGAAATACATAGAAAAAATAAATGAAACTTACCTAAAACATTAAATATAAAGTATAAAAGATTACTTATTTAATCAATTAATAGTTTAAAATCTTTTAAAAAAATTATAGAAGAAAAAGATATAAAAACAATAATTAAAAAAACAAAGCTTGTTAAATTATTATATTAAAATTTTAATATAAAAAATATTAAAAAAAAATCAAGGGGGCCAATTGCCCCCTTAATCCCTATTATGATTGCACTATTAGCAATTCATCAACTCAAGTATTGGAAAGTACACTCATTTTCCCACAAGAGATATGTTTTTATAGGAGTTATAATTACTTTTGGGTTATTTTTTAAATTCTTCTTCTTTTTTAAAATAAAAATAAAATAATAAAAGCCAAAAAACTGACATCATAAAAAAAAGCTGACTAGGGAAGGATTTCAAATGTAAAAAAATTAAATTAAAATTGTATGTAAAACTAAGCTAAAATTTTCGACCAAATTAGGATCCTGATTGTATCCTACTTTATGCAAAATTAGAGAGACAATGCAGAGTTAAGATTAAATTAAATAATTATTAAATGAATCTGCTTAAAAATTAAGTGTAAGAACATAATTAGATTTTTAATAAGACTAATTTGACTTTATCATAGGCCAAATTAAAAGTCTAATTGTGTTTAAGAATTCATTTAGATCCAATTGAAATATTTAATTAGGTGTAAGAATTTAATTATACTTTAAATGGATCAAACTAATTTTATTCGGGGTTTAATTGGTTAAAAATTAAATTTGAGAGCCCAATTTGGGCTTACTTGAGAATATTAAAATTCTAAAGGACTAAATTTAATTTTTACTAATTCAATTGACTGAAACCAGGGATAATATTATAAGAAAATCAAAGTTTTTTGGATCAATTAAGGGTTAAATTAAAGAAATTCACAACGAATAACCATTTTAAAAAAATGCGTCAAACTTTAGGGAACCAATTAACAAAAAATCAAAGGTAAAATTAAAGAAAATCAAAATTTTAATTGTCAAGTGAGGGTCAATTTATATAAATCTAAAACCAAGGACTAATGTGAAAGGCCGTTAAAATCTAGGGTTGAAAATGAAGTTCATTAGGAGCAAAATTACATAAAATTAAAAGTTTAAAGTCAACTAGGAGTATAATTGAGAGAAATCAAAAATTGAATGAATTAATTGAACTTTACCAAAATGATGTCGTTTTGGTTATTATTCATCCTCTTTTTTAATTTATCTTTGAAAAGGCTGCTCAGAAGGCTACTTTGCAGGTGTATTTAAAGTCTTTATCTTTCACTAAATTTAACAAACTTGCACAATTAACACCATAGCAACTATGGTCTCAACCCAAGAAAATCACCTTAGGCAATCTTTAACTATCAATTTTGACAATTCATGGTGACCACTTTTAATCAATGATTGGGATCTTGCAAGGTTGAATCAAAGGCTAAGATTTGACATTATAAAAGACAATATATCCTTCTTCCACCTCCTATAAATAAAGGTGGATTTCATTGTCAAATGGAAAACAAATGCGAGTACAAATTTAGCTAAAATCCAACCTCCTCTTAGTTTTTCTTCTCCAAATCGATAGTTCTCTCTCTTTTTTTTGTCTCTTCACCGCCTCTTCAATCACTTTCACTTTAGCACTGTTATGACCAAGAGTAGTCTAATCTATCCTACCAGCCCATTTGCTCAATGGTAATAGTGACAGCCACCATTACCAACGTCAACTTCTTCTTCTTATCAATGAACCCTTCTACACCATGACAGTTGTTGTTTCTTCCTCTAGTTATAGTCTAAGCCGCCAGCTAGACCTCCTAATCACAACTAAAACTCTTGCACCAAGTGAGATTTTTCTTTCATCCCTCATTCCCCCATCTTGACTTCCTAATCACAACTGAAACTCTTGCACCAAGTGAGCTTTTTCTTTCATTCCTTATTCCCCCTCCCCTCGATCATCATCCATTTTAGTTGTATGCAAATGTGAACATTGATTTAAGTTCTACAAAAATAATTAACATTTGAGATTTGTTTGACTTGTTTCAACCCAACCCATATGGACTTGACCCACCTAAAAAAAAAAAAGTTTGTTGGGTTGTCAATCAACCTATCCCGGCTTGGTCCGACCTGATTGGCTAGGCCGAGCCTAGCCTAATGTTTTAATAATATTATTATTATATAATATTAAAATAAAAAAATTTCAAGGATTATTTCAAAAAAAATTATGATTTTCTCGTTTTTTTTTCCAATAATTTTGCATAATATAAAGTTTTATATTTACACTGTAAGATACAGATCTAATATTAAAATACCTGGTTTTCTTCAAAATATTTCTATAATTTTTATAAAAAATTCAAAAAAATCTAAAAAAATTTAAATTAATTTCATCTTTAAAAAAATATTATTTTCATATATACAACCAAATCCTAAAAGTTTTTTAAGCATACTTTTATAAAATTTAAAAAAAAAAGACAAAAATGCATCTTTTCACATTTTGAAATGTAAAAATAGATATCATAACTAATTTTTTATTATTTATTAAGATTTGATCAAAATATCAAAAATCCTTCAACAATCATTTTGTTCACTTTATATTTAAAATGTTAGAGTTTAGTTATAGACTTGAATATCGATGGTGTTAAACTACACAGTAGAGTATATTCTCATATATTTAAAATACAAAGTGCAAAATAAATATGATATTAAAATTTAGATATTAGAATGATTAGAATTCAACCGATAAGATAGAGACTTCTACATGAAGAGAGATCTACCTCAAATCTTAGAAAAAAACCAATGAATAAAAATTTGACCTAGAAGGAACAATCAAACAACAATATATCTTACTCATAGGTGTGATATGTTTTTTCCTTGCACAATCAGTCTCTTACCAGATTATTGCAAACCATTAGATTTTTTAATAACCTTAGTAATAGGTAACGACTTCTGAACCTTATAATCATAATTTTATAATTAAACTCAAAACCCCTTTCTTACTTCCAATACCTCTCAAGAGGCATAAAGTGTGTCATTTGACATTGCCCTGCGATAGGATGACGATTTTACTAAGGAACACCTTATCTAATTGGATTATGTTTTGTTTATTTGATTATTTACATATTTTTTTCATCTATTTAATTATAACTTGTATTTTTACTATTTTAGTTTGCATTTTTAGCTCATGTATAAATGCATAGAGTAAAGATTAATGCCCTCATACATTTTAATTTTATTTTAAGTTAAATAAGGAGTAGTGGTCTACTTTGATTTTAGTTGAGGTTCAGATTCATAAAATATCCAACTATAAACTGAGTATTTACTCAGTAATGGCGATCACATTGTCTCAACCATTCCTTGTAAACCTCTATATTGTTTTCATGTAAGGTAATTACTTAGCAGTTCATAGACCTTTTTTGTTACCAAGTATAAAGTTTACTCATTATCTAGTAGTCTAAAACCTGCCTTTAGGATTAAGACAAACCTTACTAGTAATGCTAAACTTTGCAAGATTTTTTATGCTAAAATCATGACTTTTCTAGAAAGAGTCTGAGACTATCAGACTATAAGTCTTTGCCATTCATATTCGATGTGCATATACTTACATTTGCATCTATATACATACATACATTACTAGAAAAGCTGAGTCCCAAAACTTTCAAGCCAAAAACCAAACTGAAAATTTTCCAAAGAAAAATTACCAACAAGAAATAAGAACAATTACCCGCACTACTGTTGTTTTTGAATAAAAAGTATCAAAAGCTACTAAGCATTGTATATGTAACTCCTGAACCCTTAGCATTTCTACAGTCATATTATCCTAACTTGTACAAGCTTGACTTCACATGCGAGTACCATATTGGTGTTGCAGGATATAGCATTCATATGTGTTGTGCCTTCAAAAAAAAGCTCATGTAGTTGATTAAAGCTAGGTGAATAATATCTGAAGAAACTTCAAACATAAGTATGAACCCTTTACCTAATCATGTTTCGGGTAATGGATGAGTAAATGCATTAGAGGTGGAATGCCTAGAAAAATTAAAAGCACCAATAGTAAAAGCAAAGAGTGAAGAAGGCAGCATAAATTCTTGAGGGACTTGAATTTCTACCATAATTTTATATCCACACCATCAATGTAATCACTGCAAGAGCTTTCATGAGGAGTATACTCCTATTATTGTCTTTTGTTTGATCATGTCTATTTTAACATGTTTTAGTCTTGTCGACAACTTGGATGATCCCATGTTTTCATAAGGATTTTTAGAAAATTAAAGTTTTAGTATAAAAACATAAATTAAATTGGTATTTGTTCTAACAAACAAGTTATGAAAATCCAAGTAATATCCTAGTAAGGTGACTATACACCTAAAAAATCTTAAAGAACAACCTGAATACCATAAGATGACTTCAAAGCTGAATGTAATGACAAACCATTTAGTATATTTGCATGAAAGAAAGCAAAGCTAATTTGCATGCATTTGAAATAAGGGAATGTCATCTTTGATAATCATTTTACAATACTAAAAAATTTATTGCAATCCCCTTTTGAACCTAATATATTTTTCTTAAAAAAATAATATTAGCTATGATCACACCCCACACTAGAAAATAAATACAAGAAACATACGAAAAGATCTTTAATAATTAAAGTTGCCCAAATAAAACTAGGAGAATGAAAGAATTCAAATGGTCCAAAGAGTTTAAGTATTTCAAAAAAATAACTAATATGATGATATTCAAAACCAAATGAAAAAAATACGAAGAGAAAAGGTCCAAGCTCGAAGGCCCTACAATAAACAATTTTGTAAATCAATTATAAGGTTTACAAATCCAGTCAAGAAACAAGTATTAGTGATCTTTAATCTTGAAATCTCTTAAATATTTTTTAAGCATATAAATATATTGACATAATAAAACAGGTAAATTTGTTTTGGGGCACTTTGTCCATCAATATATTTATTACTAATAATATATAAATTACCGACAAGAGTTTTTTTACAAACTGTTTTTTTTTTTTTGTGAGTCCATTGGTAACATATATACCAACAAACTACTAGTGTAAATACTGACGGAAATTTACGTAAGCAAAAATATTAAATCCGGTAGTGAAATGCATTGTTTTTTTACTTATTTTCTTTAATATGTCCACATACCAGAAAATAATTTCTATTTTATTTTTTATTATACAACTAAAAATATTAATATATTTTACTTAAAAATATTTAACAAGGCTATATGTCTATAATATTATATTTAAGATATTTATATTATATGTATAGTTCCATTTTATAAAATAAACTATATGTAAAAATATGATATAATAATTTTTTTCTTCCATCATTACATCTTGTATATCTTTTTTTTTATTGTAAGTTATTTGATAGTTATATTTAATGTTGTATATATGTTAAATAAACTTTAAAAAAAAATAAGTGATTTTTCAACTTATTTGTTCATAGTATAACTAGTAAAATATTTTCTAACATATTATTTATGGTATTATTAAATATTAAAAATAATTTATTTTTTTATAAAAATTACTTTTTAAAAATATATTTTATAACAAATAAACAAGTTAGTGTTTTTATGTAATCGGCCACGTTTCCAAATTTAGTAGCTAGACAACGTACAGCATTACTCAGGTATCAATGGAGGGTAGTTGAAGCGAACATGAACATTCCAAATTTATTATTTATTGATAATGCATCTGATTAAGTCTGCAATCCCCTTTAATTTAATTTCAAATATTATTTTAATATATATTTTAAATAAGAAATAGTTTAATGCACAATCTCTCCCGCGATGTAGAAAAGATCCCCCGGAATCTTGAACAGAAGTCATCTCGAGCATTAAAGGGGGAGCAGCATGAACTCGGCCCTGAGGGAAAGAAGTAGATGGTTGTTGAAATATTTATTGAGGATAAGACAAGCTCCATTTAAAGTGCCGTGGAAAGCTATAAAAGCTTCCCGGCGGTGAGTTTAGTTCTAATGAGGTGCTCCATTTATGAACTTTGCTGATGCAGCTTCACTCGTTTCTAGGGGCAGTTCTCGTCGTCATCACGGTGCATGCAATTGTCCACTTTAATATGAGGGCTTGGCAGGTGGCATGGCACCTCTGTGACGGACTCCCTTGCCCTCCTCTGCAAATGAGCTCAAGGTGGCTTCCATGAAATCCCTCATTGATGGAACACTATTTGCATGATTCATCGAGGAATCGAGATGTTCATAACAATAATAATAATAATAATGATAATTATTATTTTTAAAATATTTTTTATTTTTTAAAATTATTTTTTATATGAATACATCAAAAACAATTCAAGAACAAAAATAAAAAGTAAAAAAAATATTTCATGAAATACTATTAAAAAATAATTCCAAATAGATACTTAAGTCTTTTTTTTTCGAACTCGGATATTTTTACATATTTTAAAAAAATTAATACTAGTCCGGGGATTTATAACTATTCCTTTTTATTTTTTGTTGGGATATAAGAATGCTTAATATATATATGTCCAAAAGTAATAATGAAAAAATCATTGAAACAGTGGCCACACGTCAACTGCTTATCTTTGGCAGCCGAAACAGTGGCCACACGTCAGTCAAGAAACGGCAGTCTTTTTGACATTTTTAGAGAAGGCCATGCACTGATACCCAACTGCTCGCCAGTTCTAATTTAGGTCCCTAAACTATACTATACTTTATCAAGGGAATGAGACCAAAACACAAACCTCCGAGATTTAGGCCCATGAATAGGCTCCAGTGCTCAATCCACAGAAATCCGGGCCGAAGTCCATAATCCAACAGGCATGGAACGAAACAGTACACCCGCTTACCCTATTTCTCATGAATGCACTCTGTCTCTGCTTGCTTCTCGCCTTCTGTTGACACTGATGCCCAATCGATGTTAAAAATGCTGTTAAGAACCACCAGAGATATAAAAAATGGGGGGGGAATGGGTTTCTCGAGCCTCCTTAGAAGATCTTTTTCTGTTCGGAGCAGAACTGTAGTAGACATGGGGGGTAAAGATGGAGAACTGAGAGTGTTCGTGGTTGCTGGGGAGGTTTCAGGAGACTCTATTGCTTCTCGCCTTATGGCTTCTTTGAAGAAGCTCTCTCCTCTTCCCATTCGTTTTTCTGGCGTTGGAGGGTAAGCAACCACGAGAACGTTTCTTTAATATCAGTATTAACTTCTATTTGCATTGTCAGAAATTGAGATTGTTACTTTTTTTTATTTAAAGGCCCAGGATGTCCAAGGAAGGATTGGAATCTTTGTTCCCTATGGAGGATATTTCAGTGATGGGGATGTGGGAATTGTTACCACATCTTAACAAGTTTAGAGTGAGTAGTTATTTTGTTTACTTACTTGAGTCAATGTTAATTGGAATTGAGCGTTACTGTAAACTTTCAGGTAAGGTTGAAGGAAACAATTGAGGGTGCAATTTTGTTTCGGCCTCATGTTGTTGTAACTGTGGATTCCAAGGGGTTTTCTTTTCGTCTTCTAAAGCAGTTGCGAGGTAACATGAACTAGCCTCTCAGTGTTGGCTTCTATACTTGTTTGTTGCTTATGTGATGCAAATGTTGTAGGAAAATGGGGAAATGATTTTTGCAGCTAGATATGGTTGGCAAGAATTGAATGGTCCTCTGCATTTTCATTATGTGGCTCCTTCGTTTTGGGCGTGGAAAGGGGGAGAAGCAAGGCTCAAAGGCCTGGCTAATTTCGTGGATCACATCTTATGCATACTCCCTAATGAGGAAGCAGTTTGCAAGTTAAATGGATTAGATGCAACCTTTGTGGGCCATCCTGTCCTGGAAGACATTGTTGAATTTAATTTGGTATGGATTAGTCTTCAAACCTTGGAATGTAATCTGGTTTAACTCTTTAATAGAGATAACATATTTAATTACACGTCTTTGAGTTTCCTGCGAAAGTTAAGAGAGATAACATGTTTATTGTTCCAAAAATATGCTAGTTAAGAGAGCATATCTTGTGCATTCATCCACCAATTGCCCATGCTGTCTGAAATGATTACTTAATTATTTGTTCTGGATGTTTCCGATTAAAATTTACTTTTCTTGTTGACGTTCTAACATTTATCATGTTTAGGGAAAGCAAGCCTCACCACATGACCTTAAGATAGAAGGAAATTCTGAAGATTTCCGAAGGAAATATGCATTATCTTCAGGTAATACGTTGTGATGAATGGTCTAATTTCCTGTATTTCAAAAGTATTGTTCTACTTCACATTGAACAATGCTTCCTGTTATTATGCCATTAAGATATATATGACAGTTAACTAACAGATCTTGATCAATAATCGACACCATGATCAAGCTTTGTTCTTGGATATGCATCTTCACTTTATCCTTCTATAGGTGATTGAAAAATTGTAATGCCTGCTATTTGTTCTTAATTATTGCTTGGGAGCTGCTTTCTAAATTTTGAAATTTAAGCCTGTTTTAACACCTCGGAAGTTGCATCTTTGGAAGGTGCTGCGGTCATTTCCTTGCTTCCTGGAAGCAGATTGCAAGAGGTCATTCGGATGCTTTCCATCTTTGCACACACTTTTGATCAGTTGAAAGACTCCATTCCTGAATTAATTACCGTGATCCATGTGGCTCCTAATCAGCATGTGGAGAATTACATTGATGGAGTCATTCGTAAGTGGCCTGTGCCTGCTATATTGATTCCTGGGGGACATCAACATCTGAAATATGATGCGTTCAGTGTAAGCTCTTCTGCTCTTCTCATACCCCGAAAGCATTCATAGTTGAATCAGAAATCAATGACTTAGGAAGCATAAGGGATTGCAGCTGTTGGTGAAAATGGATTGCTTGCATAGTTTCCTTGTCACTTACATAGTTTGCTTGTCACTTAACTAAAGGATTGCCAGTTCCTAATTGATCTCACTGTCATGGGTGAAATAAGAAATGGAGGAGAGGAGGAGTCAATCTGGCAGAAATTGACCTAGTTATTAGTGGAGTATGCTGAGGAGTCGGATTTAAACATTGTACAGTACTGAAGGAGGGTAGGCACTGCCAGGAGACTTTGAGAAATTTGATTGTGGTTAATAGTGCCACATCTTATATACAGTTTTTTTTTTTACTAGAATTTTGGCCCCAATTAGGATCTAATTTCTCTTTTGATGTATTCAAGATCAAAATAATTTTGTTAGGGTTTTTTTTTTCCTTCCCAATGTTCAGTTTGCACCTTGAGTTCGATCCTAAATCTCCATAAATTTGAAGAGCCTGCATTTGATAGGTGGAATGTGTATAAATTATTTCATTCCCGTTGTTTGATAACACCCTTAAAGCCTCGTTGGAACTGAATTGAATGTCTTGCAGGCCAGCAGGATTGCATTGTGTACTTCAGGAACAGTGGCGATGGAGTTGCAGCTTGCACGCTTACCATGTGTTGTTGCCTATCGAGCCCACATACTAACTGAATGGTACATTCAATATAAAGCAAAGATACCTTACATTTCTCTTCCCAACATTCTCACAGATTCAGCTATAATCCCTGAGGCTCTCTTTCAAGCATGCACACCTACAAATCTAGCCTCATTGCTTATGTAAGATCTCATTACTCTATGATGTTGATACTTCTATTTTCCTAATTACTAACTGGATCTAAAAAATAGCAAAGCCTGTGTAGCATGATCTTCTGTGAAGTTGGTTCTCAACTATATTTGTAACTTCAGGATAATATGCCTCATTTCAGGAAACTAATGCATAACAAGAGACTTCAAGAAGAACAGATTGTTGCTGCCGAAAATGTAATGAAACTTCTGTTTCCTTCGGAAAGAATTATAAACAACTTGGAAGAACAGATGGGATGGAAATTTCCAAATTGCACCCCAAGTATGATAGCATCATCCACTATCCTAAGCCATGTAAAATCATGAGGATTAGCTTACCTAACATTGTTGTTTAAGTTTAAAATGTCAAGCAAGCGGCTGAGGTCATGGAGTAGTTTTAAGCTGAACTTGCTATTTTGAATGTGAAACTTCTAGGAGAAATTTCATTGTCATTCTTCACTCTGAAATGTAGTGTGTTTTTTAGGTTCCATGTATACACATTAATTTCAAATTTTCAATATTGCAAATTCAGGCAACCAGTTAGTATTGCGTTTCAAAAATATTTTTTAAAATTTTTTTAATTGATATGTTTTTAATGTTTTTAAATTATTTTGATGTCGTGATTTTAAAAATAATTTTTAAAAATAAAAATATATTATTAGCATCTTTTCCCGAGGGAAAAGCATTTTAAAAACCAGCTATATATTCAAGATTGCAAACCTTAACTTAAATTGGAATTAACTCAAATTCAATAGTACTAAGTTTTTTGTTTTAAATTGAGTTTATACGTGCTTAAATTCTTTGGTTTTAAATTGAGTTTATACGTGCTTAAATTCTTTGATTGGCCAAGTTTATGCATGCTAAAAATTGATATTAATTTATTGTGTCAATATTATATTTATTCAATAATTAAATTTGTAGAGTACATTCAATGTAGGGTTTTTGAATATTATATACATAATTAAAATAAAATTATTTTGAAGTCATTAAAATCTCTTTTAATAGATCTAGTGTTATTTAAAAATCTTATTTTTTTTAGCTTTATATAATTCTTCAAATAATGGGTTGTAATTATTATTACAAGTTGTTTAATTGAACGGTCTTCTATATTATGTTTATAATGTTAGCTTTAATTATATGTTTTTGTAGTTTTTATGACTTATAGATAACCTCCAAGAAATATAACTTATAATTTATAATAAATTAAATCTTTATTAATAATAAAAAGTATATATTTATATAAATATAATAATATTATGTATAATCAATGGATTAATTCACGATCAAACTAACTTTCAAATCTATGATAGATTTTGCTTGCATGATGGAGCTTTCAAATTTGCGCTCTCTCTCTCTTTTTCTCTGTCTGTTTATTATTATTTTTTATTTTTTTTACACTTTCAACACACGACATATTGTATCATGTACAATGAAGATAATCCAACTACTATGCATTTTCCATGAAGCCGTCTTGTGCCTTGCAAAGATGAACGACCAAATTGTTAACAATGTTATACAGGAGACCAAAAGCTTCTCTGTCACACACATACAAACACACGCACACTACGAAGAGAGAGATCATGGCTTCTTCCGAGCTTCAAATGTTATGGAACCAACCACCCCGCAGGACCTACAAGTTTGTTTTCTTTTCTATTCCTAGAAGTCTAGAACTCTTTTGTTTACTCTGTGGGTATGGAGTTGCTACTCAGTAATTACACTACTTCTGTTCATCCCATGTGTAAAAAAACAAGCTGCATATTTCGTATCGAAAATGGTTCAATTTCTTCCTACTGCTAATTTAAGAACTCACTTTTGTCTTTAAGGTAACAGATTAAACGGTTCCCATCTTTGATGTATACTGAGAATAGCACCGAGGCTTAATACAAGTTAGGGGTGAATACTTCATATTTTGGCTATGAAATAAAAATATTTTACTGAAAATTGCTAGTACGACTTTCTATCGTCTTCTTCTTCTTCTTCTTCTTCTTCTTGAAAAATTACGAGCTTTCTTTCCTCCACACACGCGCATATATATATATTTTCCAACACAAACCTACTTTGTTTGAACTTAATTATAGAAGGTTCACTATAACAATGGAGGGGTTAATTATTAACGTTGTTCTTTCTTTATCGAGATTATTTAGGAACGAGATTCTATTAGTTAAAAGGGAGAATCTTTTGAACATGAATGAATAAGATTTTATTTTTTTAAGATTAATATGGATATCCAGTCTACTTGTGTATATTTTAACTAATTTTATAAAATTTAAAATTTATAAAATTTTAACTTGTAATCTTTAAAAAATAAATTTAATATCTGATCAAATTAGCTATATGACTCGATATTAACATTTATGTTGTTTCTTTGGTGAAGAGTCAATTGAGGTTGGGTTTTTTTGCCTGTAATACTTGTGTTTGTTTCTACTTGTCTGTAACATATTAGAGAGTAGGGAATCCTTTGTGGATGAGTGAAACACCTAGCCGCAGGTAAATACAAGGGATTGGCAAGGAAATAGTAGAACTCGACTATTTCCAAACGCAATGTATAATTGAGATCCAAATGCAGTGAAGCGGGATGATGGACCCTTGAGAATTGAAGATGAAGATGCTGTGAAACCATAATGGTATATGGAAACCTCAAGAGATCCCAAATCGATTGGGACTTCATTTTTCAAAGATGGGTTCAACTGAAATCTTAATTGAACTTTGGAGTTTTCAAATTTTATCTGGAACTTTGAAATCTTTAAATTTTTTTATTAATTAAGCAAGGTGGATAGTCATAGGCATCAATTCAATTGTCGATTTTGGGTGCTTCTCTTTTACTTCAATTATTTCTAGATTGGAAATTGGAGAGGAAAAGGAAGAAAAAGAAGAAGAAGTTAGCCGTGGTGGATAGGTTTTTTTTATTTCATTGCAAAATCATAATATCAATATTATATAGGCTTTTAGCCATTAAATTAAATATAATGAAAATCCTATAAGTCATCTAATATTTCGAGTTTTGTAGTGGGATGTATAGTGTTATAAAGTTATTAACTTATAGGGTGTAAAATGTCATTTTTCAAAATATGAAGGTAATGTGAAAAGATAATCCAATTATTGGAGGATCAACAATTTATTTCCTTTTTTTTAATATTTGTAATCATGAACAAGAGAGATGTTTTATTATAGTTATAAAACTTGATCTAGCATCAAAAAAATACTTAGAACTTTGACAATTCAGGATTTTGATCGAGTTTCAAATCATAAAAACTCAAACAACCCACCGAGTTAACTTGAAACCCCAACAACGTTACTTTTTAAATTTTTTTAATAAACTCTAAAAATTTAAAATTATTCTATGAATACTCGGTCTCAAATATCTTTTTTTATAACCTATATTAATATAGATTTTTTTATATTTTTTTTATTTGGGATAATTATATAGTCTACTTTTACATAAATTATTTCTTAACTTTTTAATATGAAATGATTATATATAGTTTATATCTAAATATCTAAATGGATTATTTATTAAAAAAATTTATGGATAATAACTATATTATATTACACTTTACATTTCTTTTTTGTAAACTATATTCATATAAATTATTTCTCAAGTTTTTATTGTGGGATAAGTATACTACATTTCATATGTTTTTTATAATCTATATTCACAAAAATTATTATTTAATTTTTCGATATAAATAATTATACTACATTTCTTGTCTCATATTTTTTTTTATAATATAACAATATGCATTGTTTAAAAACTTTTTTATGTAGAATATTAAAATTTTAAATATAATTTTTATTTTATTTTTTTAGATTAACTTAGATAAATAATTGAGATATATATAATTTACCCTCTTAACCAGGTCAATCTCCATAACAGATTTAATATATATATATATATATGGTATGATAAATTATATATTATGCTGGGGTGATTTAGGGTATTTTATTTTTTCAGCTTTTTTTTTTCTTGATTTCCTAATACAGATAGATGTACATTATTATTTTAATAGTGGAGTAGACGCAATAACAATCTTGTGCGTTCTTAGGAATTTAATATGACTTGAAAAAAAAAATTGATTGATGTATAAATTGATTGAAAATGTTTTGTACTATAGAAAAAAAGAGAGGAGATTTCATGTTCTCCACTTTCAAGCGTATTTTGGACGTCATTGTAGAGGGAAAATGTGATTTTTACATTGTTCTTAGGATGTGTGAAAATACAACTTGGTCCTTAAATTTTTTTTAATTTTTTCACATTTTGTCCCTATAGTTTTATGCTTTACCTTTCAATTCTCAAACTTTATTTTAATCATGTTTCAGTATTTAAGTTGTGGAGATGAGAAAAAATTGTCAAATAAAAATAATAGAAAAAAAATTGACTAGCTACATTTCAATTATAAAAAAATAAAAAAATTAATCATGATAAAAAAAATTAATTTTTTTTATGATAAAAACTATTGTGGTAGTTTTATCTATTACAAATTCCATAAAAAATAGGTTGGGGTATCAAGATTTTTTGAATTTTTTTTTTTTATTTTTAGTGTGATAAAAAAGTATTTTAAAATTATAAATCAGCTAATTTAGATTCTTATAATGCTTAATAGGTGTTTTTTAATTAAAAATATTAAAAATTAAGTTATGTGATAATAAAAAACTTTACTTTGGTTTTTCAACCATTTATAGTGGTCAACACGTTGACTGCTTAATTCACAAAAATAAATAAAGTACTTGGCGCTTAGGCTTGGTCCAAGCCCACATATATTTATCTAACTGTTTTTTAAAATAATAATAATAATAATAGAAGATAAGTATTTATTTACCATTGTGTTTGTTTTTATTTTTTAAATTATTTTTTATATAAAAACTATCAAATTAATTTTTTTTAATGATTATAATGTAAATAATATTAAAAATAATAAAATAAAATTTTAAAAAAATCATTTTAATATATTTTTAATTAAAAATTACTCTGCAATACCAATATATATATATATATTACAAATTGTTCGGTTTTCGAACAAACCCATAGTTCTGGATTTTTCTCCAACCATGCCATGCGACAGCACATACGCCAGAAAGTAAAAAAAAATGATAAGAGGACGCTTACTTTAAGAGGATCCTCGCTTGTGAACGCGTACGCCGTGTGTGTGTGTGTGTGTGTGTGTGTGTGTGTGTATTGTTTTTGTTTTTCGATTCTATCTGGCTATGAACGCTTACAACCCTGAAAGAGAAAATCCACCACCTAACAGCACACTCCAAGAGGTAAAGATTGAATCTTTTACTAAATTCCCAATCTGGGTTATGTTCAATACCTGCTAATTGTCTCATTTTCTTCAAGAATCACCAAGGTTTTATCAGCTTTGGAAATGATTTTGAACTGATTTCAACCATGCTTTCTTGCACGCCAGCCCTGGTTAAATTTTATTTAAAGTTTGTAGCTTCTTCTCTTTTTTTTGTATCTTTTCGTAATTAGATCTTGTGGGGCAGTCTTAATTGTTTTGAAGTTGGAGATTTTGATGTGGGCTTCTCTGGTTTTTTAGTTAGTGCTTTCTGTGTTTTTGTGTCTTTGTTGGTTTCTTACAGAAAATCCGAAATCTCAGATATTAGTTCCTGATTTTGTTTATGTTATTGTTTATACACATATTTGATTATTGACCATTTGATAATCGCTAGGTTCGAATATGTTTATGTTTCTGTCGAAGCAGTTATGTTATGAATTCTGCAACATGTTATCTTCTTTTTTTATATGGTTACTGAACTTAGTTTAGGTCTGGTTGAGGTTTTTAATGAACTTTTGGTTAAGAATTAATGTCACTTATGGAACTCGTAAACAAGTACGTCACTGTACGTGAAAATTTGTTGGCAATGCATGGTTAAGAAGATTCTGTCTTACCTAAAATTTTCTTTCTGCAGCAAAACACCAGAATGGCCGAAATTATGTTTAAAGTAACAGTTATATGGAGGGGGAACAAATTTATTGTGGGAATGAACACTGATGCTTCTGTCAAGGATCTAGGGGATGAACTTCAGAAGTTGACAGATATCAAGGCAGATACCATGAGACTTATTGTTCCACGATTTTCTAACAAAAGCTCAAAGCTGCTGTTTCCTTTCTCGGATGAACACTCACAGCTCAGCTTGCAAGAAGCTTCCATTATGGAGGTATCATCTCCTACTCTCTCTCTCTCTCTCTCTCTCTCTTTTTTTTNTTTTTTTTTTTTTTTTGTGGGGGGGCAAATATGACTAATTTTCCATGTACATGCTATTTTGTAAGTGTGCTTTTACTGAACTTTAAACATGTTTGGATGTGAAAGAAACAGTCTGAATGTAGTTTATAAATCTGATGCTTTAATGGATTTTACTTGTAATCTGATCCTATATAGCTTAGCTTTTCAATCATAGGTCTTTAAATAAATGGTTGTTTGTAGAATACATTTATGATATATGATGTAGTTTATAGCTGTTATCACTTTACTGCTGTTTTCCTGGTTGGTTTTGCCACATTTGTGTGGTGGAACATGTTAATCGGCCTTGTTATCTGAACAACAATTTTGTGTACATAATATATTGTTATCTAGGACTGACCTGATCATCATTCTGTTTGTTTTACAATTTCTTTTGTTAAAAAGGTCGCAAGCAATGTAGCAAATTAATTATAAGGTGGCAAATAAAGCTTTAGAGTGAATATTTAGTACTGATCACATCTTTGCTTAATTAATGGTTACTTTCTTTGCATATGCCAAAACTATTGTATCAACTCTTCTAATTCTGTCAATGCTTAATTTCAGGGAAAGTTTATCAGAATGTTGGGAGTGTCTGAAGATGAAGTTGATAAAGTTCTACAAAATGCCAAGGTTGACCTGAGGATCGCTGGATTTGATGAAGAGGAAAAGAGAATGAGGCAGCGAATGTCAGAGGGACCTTTTGGTTTGCTTAAACTTCCACAAGGACCTTATATCTTTTGTGATTTTCGCACACTTCAAATTCCTGGAGTTGAGGTGCATTTAAATGTGCCAGTTACTTTTTGCATTTCAATATAAAGAAATTATTAGATTTCCAATTATGCATTATATATCATGGATAAAATATAGGCAAAGGAGGAATGAATTGTGTCACATATACTGAATTTTGGCATCATAATATCCTATGTTATAGTATTTTAGATGAAAGTATCATGATTAAAATATGATCCAGTACTTTCCTAGAGATTCACTGTGAATTTCTCTAACAGCAAAGACTTGTTGTTGATTCTAGCTGCTAGGTGTTTGAACTTGTACACTAGAACAGCATATATGGAATGCACGGAACATTACATTCTGAATCTGTCGGTGTTCCAAGACTTGGTTTTATGGAAAAATAAACTATCATTGATTTCCCTTGTTTTTGCTTATCTTCAGCTGAACCCCCCTGCTTCAGAGGCTTTGAAAAGGATGCATATGCTTGCTGCGGATCCTGGAATTGTTGCTATAATGAACAAGGTACTGTTGGATGCATCTTTTCAAATTAAACACCATTACTTAATATTCCTAACAATTAACTTTTGAATGATCATTTCCAAAAGCATCGTTGGCGCGTAGGAATTATGACTGAGATGGCCCCAGTTGGTTATGTTGGTGTGAGTCCCAAATGCATTCTTGGTTTCAATAAGGTAATGTCCTCCTCAAAGCATCTGAAAATAAATTGACTGGTGTCACTTTTTTACTTTCTTTTGTCATTTTGGTTTCTTCTTTCCCTGTTGACTCCTGTTTTGGCATTGCAGGATCACGGAGAGGAGATATCTCTCCGTCTTCGAACTGATGACCTCAAGGGTTTCAGGAAATATGAAAGCATCAAGAAAACTCTTCTGCATGAACTTGTAAGCTTTATAATCATATTTGTTTGTCCTCGAGTTTTGAGATTATTGTTATTGAGTTATTTTTGTTCTTATTTTCATCTCAGGCTCACATGCTGTACTCAGAACATGATGCGAACTTTTATGCTTTGGATAAACAGGTACAAATGTGTATCCATACACTTGTTTATGATTGTTGCATGATGAATGGTTAAGTTCAACATATTGTTGTCTAAAATTGGTGTGTTTTTTGGGCCAGCTTAACCAAGAAGCTGCTAGTTTAGATTGGACTAAATCAAGGGGGCATACCTTGAGTGGAGTCAATCATCAAGTCCAGTACAGCGAAGACTTCTATGTTTCAGACAGTAGAAGCTCTTCTGTTAAGCTTGGGGGAAATGTGTCTAATCAACTGGCCAGTGCCCGTGCATCTTCTGTGGCTGCTGCTTATCACCGTTTAGGAGATGCCTTTTCCAACAGTTTGGGAGCCTCTGAAGTGCATGAAGAACCCGACCCAGATGATTCAATTTTTAACATGCATAAAGAACCTGATGCCAAGGGTCAGGTAGAAAAAGGAAAGTTAGATATTGAAAATCAACATAAATCTCTGTGGAAACCTCACCATCAGCCTAATCCTGATGAACATCCTTTCAATCAAAACAAGAACGAACCTGATCCTGATGATTCTCAAGGTAATCACCATGAGGCAATGGACATCCTAAGTATTGGGATTTACCCTGACAAAACCGTGGATGAACCTTATCCTGATGATTCTCAAGGTAATCACCATGTGGTGATGGACATCCTGAATGGTGGGATTTGCCCTGACAAAACCATTGATGAACCTGATCCTGATGATTCTCAAGGTAATCAGCATGAGGCGATGGACATCCTGAATGGTGGGACTTGCCCTGACAAAACCGTTGATGAACCTGATCCTGATGATTCTCAAGGTAATTACCATGAGGTGATGGACATCCTGAATGGTGGTATTCACCCTGACAAAACTATTGATGAACCTGATCCTGATGATTCTCTAGTAACTGGAAGCATTGAAGACCAGCTCCATCAAAAAAAAGCTTATAAAGAACCTGATCCTGATGATTCTCTAGTAACTGGAAGCATTGAAGACCAGCTCCATCAAAAAAAAGCTTATAAAGAACCTGATCCTGATGAATCTGAAACAAATAAGGTTGTTCACGCTGAGCCCAATCCCGATGATGATTTAGCAGCGTCACATGAAGTATCTAGGATGCAAATTGATGAACCAGATCCAGATGATGAAGAACTACGGAGAATCAAAGATCCTGTTAGTGTTATCTGCAGCCGCCTACAGAAGGCTACTGAGACACTGAGAGCTGAACTGAAGTCCACAGAAGCAACAGAAGCTTTGCAAACTCTTCTTAAGATAATTAGGTATGTTTATTTGGTTGTTCTCTTTAGTACAGTGAGGACCGTAGGTATATTGCATCACGCTTTATCCTGATTTGTTACATACCTGCACAGTGGTATAGCTATGAGTCAACTTGCATGATCATAGAACACTTTTGATTCACTGAGTTTCCATTTCCATCATGATTATTGTTTTATCTTTATGTCGTAATAAAGGCTGAAATCAGTTTTTAACTTCTGGCAGGAATGTGATTGAACACCCAGATCAGTCGAAATTCAAAAGACTCAGAAAGGTTCATTCAGTGTTACTCAAAATGTCTTTCCCGTAATTCTTTGAATTTTGCTTTGGTTCCTTTGTCTAATCCCTTGATCACTATTTGTTGTACATTTTAGGCCAATCCCATAATCCAGAAAAATGTTGCCAGTCATCAAGGTTTGTTTCTTTCTTACAATGTGCACATGGATGGATAGATAACGTTGGAGAGAGTCATCTTCGCTGACATTTATTTGTTGGTTGTCTGTTTCTCATGATTTACAGCTGCGGTGGAAATTGTTCATGTGGTTGGATTCAGCGAGGAAGTTAGTTATGATAAAACCGGGAAGGCTGATAATTATCTAGTGCTGAAGCGGAATGATCCAGGCTTGTTGTGGCTTGCCAAGTCAACCCTTGAAGCATGCATGGCCTAGAAGTCAAATGAGTGTGGATCTGTGCAAGAAGAATGATACTGAATAAACCCAGATTGTTGGGGATACCCTGTATAAATTTGTGTGTTGTGTGTATCAAAATTACCTCCAGGATTGTACTCTGGATCTCCAAGCGACATAAATTGTGAATAAAGCCCCCATGGAAGTTACCGAGGCCAGAACTTAATGCTGGAACGATTTTATGGATCTTTCACTGAATTGTCTTCTTTCATCTTCATTTAGATTTTTTTAAGATCTCAATTGGAAATCTCCAAGTTGACTGTTTTTTTAGTTTTTTCATTAGATGACAAAGCTTTATTCTATTTTTTTTTCTAATTAAAATTAAAGAGATTTTTATACATCCTTTCAAACTGCTGGTCAAGTGTTGACTGAATCAAGAATTCACGTTTTGATTAATATCAAACGAAAAGAACTAAGCTAAATTAAATTAGAGTAAAATTCATATTTTATGAACATTTTCATTAATAGTAATTGAAAATTAAAAAATATAGTTATATCATTTTTGTTCTTCTACTTTTAGTTGATACTCTTTCTTCAATGTTCACAATACACGCACCCGCACGCGCTCATCCTCGCCACTAAATGCAAAAGCTATGGATGAGCTATTCACCAGTGATAAATTCCCATCTCACTAGAAGTCGATCAAGGGAAGGTTACTCCTTTCTTCGGCAGTGGAAAAAACGCTGCAAGAAGCCGCTGAGATAACACAATTTTTGCACCCATACACCTTTTGTGGAGATGACAAAAACTCTACTCTTGGAATTAACACTCTTGTATAAACTTGTGAATAAACCAAGGCACACGCCAAATCCAAACCAAAAGTATAGTTTTCAGTTTGAACTTTTGTAACTTGCACTATTGCAAGCTCACTTAATGATCATTTAGCTTCTAGTCATTGCTAAACTTGCAGGCTCATTCATCAGGGAGGGCATTGAAATTCATGAATCCATTGAAATATCCCCACCACTCGGGTTCGGCAAATTGGTGCCAAGGGAGCTTTCTGATATGTTCTGGGGATGACCAGCTCCAAACTGGAACTCTTGTGGAGGAACTTCTAGAGGACGTGTGAAGATAGAGGGAGCACCAACACCAAAGAACGCTGGGACAGGAACTGGATCATTAGCCTTTGGGAAGCCAAAGCTAAAAGATGGCGCACCTACAGGAGGGAAGACTGGCAGGGCAGGGTTGATATTATCATTTGACCCGAAAAGCTTCTGTTCATACTCATGCAACTGCTGGTGCACGGCTAAAACCCACAAACAAAAGTGATAGTCAGGCATGGGATAACTTCTCTCCTGGGAAACAAAAGGATCTCAGATAAAATGCATAGGCCAATGGGTCCACTACATCAAGGTCTCGAGACCAGAAAAAATTTTGTGCGCTGCCTGAGAAAATTATTTGAGCTCATCAATCAACTTTTGTATGATGATCTTTTACCAGGATAAAGGGGAATAAGACCCGGTAAAAGTCCAAATTTACATAGCATGAGGTAGCACTTTCTGTAGACTTGAATAAATACTGCAGTTCTAAACTCAGTAGCAGGATTCTTGATTGCTTAAACAAATAGAAACACAGAATGTATAATATTGACCACAAAAGCAATTGTTTGCCCTATAAGCAAATCAGCATCAAGGTGAACATACCTTGAGTTAGATCAACAGATGGTCTCCGCTCTTTCACCCACTGGTAACATTGAGCAAGTCTCCATCCTCTGGACTTCATCAAGTAAGCCATTACAATAGCTGGAGACCTGTCAGAAGAACAAGGTTATATAATTTCCATAAACAAGCCAATAAAATACATTGCTGAACACTAAAACACATGCCAAGAACTAACAAGTAACAATGGCCCCAAGATGTGATATGAAATAGCACAGAGCGAAGTCCCAATAGACACATAGGTTACACTATTCCCAAAATAAAAGGAGAATAAAGATGACCAGCATATTTGGCAGAAAAACTTAACCTATTTTTTCCTGACATGCAATGGACAAGAACGCGAGCCTTGTCCCTCTCACATTGCTCTGCAAAAAACAAGCATGCGTTACTTTACATACTATCCGTGATGGAAAAATAAAGGATTGCAGGATGTAACAAATCCTGATAAAGCCTGCCCAAATTGCAATTATCAAATCTAACAACCAACCTATTGATTGATTATCACTTACTGGTTGACCACAAGCCAATTATTCAAAAAAATAAATACTTCCATAAGTGAATTCTCCAATCAGAAGAAACATGATTTCAGGCTTCAGGGCTACAATTTTGTCAATGCGTCATGGTTACAGTTCATCTTATTGGAATACAACACAGAAGATTTTCTTCCTCTAAGCAAGTACCTATACAACACCACCAGCCAAGATCTTTCCCCCCTCATTATTCTAAGAAGTTATAGAACAATAGACATTGGCCCTCATAAAAAAAAGGTGCATTCTGAACAAACCCTACCATGATCAGAACCATAAGTTGAACTAGTGAGATAGTTGATCATTTTAGTTAAGAAATCAAAGAAAACTTGATTTAGCATTTAGAGACACATCATGCAAGGTCGAAATGGAGTAAAGCAGAGGATTAACACGACCTCTAAATAATTTCACAACCATATGTAAACAGAAGTAACAGCAGATGCACGTGGCATAAGCCTTTTAAAGCATTCAACAGTGCAACTTCTCAACAGCACAACGAAAAAAGAACAGTTTCCAGTTCTTGTGTGGTCAGGTCAAAAACTTGATGAAACAGTGAAAGTAACACATGCCTATTGATAATTCGTCAAATCTAACTTACATAAAGACTCTCAAGAACTTGATGAAATAGTGAAAGTAACGCCTGCCAATTGATAATTCATCAAATCTGACTCACCTAAAAACTGAATGGCATCGTCAAATTGTAAGATCTTGTCATCTTGGAGGCAGTGATAGGTGAATGAATTCTTGTAGAGATTTTGACACGCAGGAACTGTCTGCAAATGGACAAAACATAACAATACATCAGATCTCTTATTATTCCTGGTCTCTACTAAGCTGTTGCTGGCGACATAAATAACAGGCAACCATGAAATTAAAGAGTCAATCGATTGAAACCAACGAAATAAAAGATACTGTAACCCTGCAAAGAACTAAATCAGTTTAATTTCAATTAAAGCTAAACTTTTTTTTTCTTAAATCTCATACTAACTATTTTCTAAGAAGCTATATTATTCAACCTTCGATGCTTTAATGAGAAACGAACACTAAGAAATCCCAATCAAACCCTAAACCATAAGAATTTAAAACCAACGTAAGATAACCGAGCCATTTTTCTACAAAACAAAAAACCTATCAATTTGTTCTCAGTATTCAACGCAAAAAAATATATCAATTACATTGAGCACACGAGTAATTCCTTGCGTTTTGAGGAGCTCGGATCGAGAGGCGTTGTCGTAGCTGCCTAAGAAAAGGAAGTCGGGGAGGATCTGAGAAGGAAAAGCGCTGAGGTGAAGAGAGGGAGACTTATCGGCGGTGGATTCAGGCATTCGGTGGCCGCAAATCCCGCAAACCTCACCCTCTTCGTACTTGTGGTAGTGACCGCATACCCCGCAGGGGTTTTCTCGCTCCCTCTTCCTCATCATCATCATCCAATCCAATAAGTAATATTATTTATTAAATCGCCAAAAAAGATGGGATTGATGATTATGATGATGATGATGATAGGTGTTTATTTAACGGAACCGATAGAAGAGTTTTTGGTACGGGTCTGGGCGGGCGTGATTGAGATTGACACCGCGTTGCGTGTGTGCGCGACAGAGGAAACTATTTGTTTTAAATGGAAAATGAGAGAGTATTTATACGAAAGAGTATTTGCACTGTTTTTTCTTTTCTGGTTACTTTCTTGCTAGGGACAGGCAGGGGGTGTCAGCAGTAATGCAACGAAGCCAGAGCGAGTACGACTACATGTTAAGGAGAATATTCATTAAATTTGGAGATCTTGAGAGGATTGTCGTTTGGTTTTTGAAAGAAAAAAAAATCACCTTGTTCACCGAGGTATGATGCATTTGGATTTTGTTTAATATAAAGTTTTCAATTTTGTTTTGGTAGATATTTTATTTTGTAATTTGAATAAAATGTTTTAATTTTAAAGTAATTCAATGTATTTTATTGAAGTTTTATATATATAATTCAAATTCAAAATAAATTAGTTATAAATTATCCAATATAAATATGATTTCAAATAAATATAATTTTTAATATAAATATAATTTCAAATAAATATAATTTTAACATTTAAAATATTTTTAAATAGTAAAGCTTAAATAAATTTTTAATTTAAAATAGTTCAATTTAAATAAACTAAAAAATATTATAAAAGTAAAATGTTTTAACACAAATATTTTAAATATAAAATTATATTAACGTTATCAAGGTTAATGGGATTTAAAACATTTCTTATTTTGTTAAAATTTTTATAAAGTATAAATATAAAAAAATAGCATGAATATAAATTATATATATTAGTGATAAATCTAATTTTTTAAAAATAATATTATTATTAATAAAAATAGTAATAATAATTTTTAGTATTATGATTAATATCATTGTTAACAAAAAATAATAATAAAAAAATATTTTTATATTTAAGTGATTTAATTAATTAATTTAATTAAATTATATTTAATTTAATTTAATAGCTTTTCAAGATTATAACAGAAATATATGAAATAAAATCAGAATATTTTTGTTGAAATTTAATTAAAAAAAATTAAAACAAATTAAGATTTAAAATAAAATAAAAATTATTCTATTTCATTTTTTTAAATTAATATGAAATATTTTAATTATTCCAAACAAAATGAAATAGATTTGACAAATTTGGCTTTAATATGGAAGGTTAAATATTATATATATATATATATAGAAAAAGAAAAGGAAAAAGAAAAAACCTTTGGGTTGTTTGGGTCGAAGTGCAAACAGCCCTCTTGCTCCCCATGGACCAAGCCTAGGCGACCAGGCGTCAGTGCTTTCCCAGGTGATCAGACCTACTGGTTGCTAGGCCTAGGTGATCATACCTGGTCTCTCTGGCCTGGTCAGTGACCAGTTTAATTTTATTTTATTTTTTTTACCTCTCTGCTATCTCTCTTCTCTTCCAACATTTTTCTTTAACGTTTATTTTTCTCGATATTAATGGTTTTAAGACGATTTTTATTCGCAGGACAGACGCTCTTTTTCTGAGGATGCCTTGTGATGAACAACACTGCAGGAGTCCAGTCCAGTCACTTCTTCCTTTGCAATCACATGGGCTCTCACGTGACCTTTCCGTTTTTTTTTCCATTGTGGACTGGTCAAGCAAGCGGGGGGCCCACAACAGCATCATCATCATCAAATATTTAATAGCCAAAGCCGTTACGCAATTGGATTCGAGTTCCAATCACGTTACCTTTCCGAGCTTAGGGACTGTTTGGTTGAGAATTGAGAATGGAAGAAAAGAAAAGGGCAAACAGTTGATATTAAAGCAATCATGTCTCAAAACGTGCTTAAACATATTTGAAACCGTGACTTACATAAGAGCTTGTTTGGTCCCAAGACTTTGCAGGACAACTGCTGTTTTTTTTAAAATAAATAAATAAATTAAATGCTCTTCAAACTATTGATAACTGCGATGTAGCTAGATGAGGATGCGGGCCCAGCTTAAGAGCTGATTGAAAATGCAGTAGTTATTACTTTTAAAATAATTTTTTATATTAAAATA
>SRLM01000082.1:280361-496417 GCA_015708895.1 Populus ilicifolia | reverse complement strand
A
This sequence comes from Populus ilicifolia, assembly GCA_015708895.1. Classification (NCBI taxonomy): domain Eukaryota; kingdom Viridiplantae; phylum Streptophyta; class Magnoliopsida; order Malpighiales; family Salicaceae; genus Populus; species Populus ilicifolia. The sequence continues at coordinate 496,416 of SRLM01000082.1, read as the reverse complement.
AATCAGAATATCAATTCCAACCTTAACTAAAAAAGATATTTATCTTGAAAGGTGTATTATTTTTTAACCCATATTAAAAAAAATAAACATGTATATTTTATTTTTATAATATATTTTATTTAAAAATCAATCCTCCTTTCAAGCTAAACAAACACTAAGATAAAAAGTAATATGATCTTTTTGATGATTAGAAAGTTATAATGTATCAACTTTATTTATAAGACTATATTTTTAGCTATTTTTAAATGAAAATATCTTTAGAGTCATCTTAGACATCTCAATCCAACTATTTCTAACGAAAAAATTCATTTTACTTTCCATCTAGATAACAAAAAGGATCATTATACAAAAATAACTAAAAAAACGGTAGTCTTTTACTATGGTCCCGGGAAGAAAGGGAATTCTATCTCATCCTTGATTGAGGCATGATCTCTTGGTTCTTACCAAATGCCAGTTCTCATGATGGATGGTTGTGTTTGTGATTACTATCAACTTCAAGGTGGTATTTGTCATTTGCTAGGAGTCGTTTGTGCTACTAAAACCATTTTTGCAATTTTAGCTATACACCATGTTAGTATTTTACATGGCCTGCTTGCTCATTTGAGTGTCCTTGAATTGCAGGTGTGGTGGTGCTTTTTTTATAAACATAATTTTTTTGAAGTATAAATTATATTTTAAAAATAAAAAAAAAACATGTTTTTTATGTGAGTTTCATTAAAAAAAAAAAGTTAAAGTCACTGTGAAACCAATCATTTTTATTTACTACTTGTTGAAACACTTCTATAATAAAAATGTTGATTTATAGAAATTGTTTATTTTATATTTTAAATTTATTTAAAAAAATAATTGAGAAGTAGAGAGTGCTTGCTCCCATGTGATTTTATATTGAATGAGTTACAAAAACTTAAAAGAAAAGCGAAGAAAACTTAGAAGAAAAAAAAAGTAGATGGATATTAAAAAATAATATAAATTATATTTTAAAGTCTTATTTAACAATTTAAAATTTTAGATTAAAATAGATCTTTGATATAATATTAAAGTTTTGATGACTAAATAGTAATGAATTTGAATATCACCACTCTCGTTGATGCGAACCTCGTGATCACATGGTCACATAAACCACATGCAAACACATCAATTTCTGGAAAGCCAAGTAAATCAAGTTTGATTGAAGTGTGACACAAAGATAACTTGTATTTAGGCACCAGCACTATTGAAAATAAAAACCTCCACCCAACGAATATTGATTCGCAAACAAGAAGTATAGGGATGATACCACAAAGATAGTTGTTCTTCGATAAGTTGTTTTTCAATTCATTAGAGAATCATGAAAGGAAGATTATTTCACCAACACATACACACACGAAGTGCCGCAAACAATAAGTTTTATTTATCCGAATATTATGTAACCTTACATGTTTGGTTATGCCTTTATTTATACTAAATTTGGACCTAAAAAAACCCTAATGGACCTCCTTTAGGTAGACTTATATTCGGCCCACTTACAATTCACCCAAATAAGTAATAGTAACCCAAAAACTAAGAAAAAAATATTAAAATACTAAAAATTATCATCTTAAATAAGCTAGAATCAGATTTGTCATCATTAATAAGTCTCAAATAGACTATAAAATCTGATTTGAAAGTAGAATTTATTCTGAAGTCTTCTTTCTTTTTGTAGCTAGGATGAATAAGGAATCCTTGTAAAAAAAAAATTCTAAAACATTAATGAATCCTTACCAAACTTGGAGATTTTATTGCAACTTATTAAAGATCCTTGTGGAATTAGAAAATTCTCAAAATAAGCTGGCGTATCCTTTTAGAAAAAAAATTCTAACCAAATAGAAAATTCACAGGTCAAAAGGAAGTAAATAACAAAATTCGTATAACCTTTGCTGACCCATATTAAAATGTCTTCCCAAGTTTGAATTGATCTGAAAGTTTAACCCAAGGTAATACAATATGTCAGGAGACTCCACATAAAATTTCAGTTCGATCCAACGATCCGATTGAAAATTATAATTGTTGTCGTAAAACTGGATAATTGTACATTTTACATCAAAATTCAAATTTGACCTTACTTGGATCATATCACTCGTTCTCTTTTTTAGTTAAAATTTAATTAATAGCATAAAATGGTGTAAGTTTATACAAGTTTTAACTCTAGAAACTTTTAAGGAAAAGAATATATATAATATAAATTATATTTTAAAATCTTATTTAATAACTTTAATTTTTAAAATAATTAAAATTTTTGAATTGATACAGGAGATTTGCCTGTTTGGGTGGCCATACCCATAACATACTCCGCTTACACAGCAACAACAAAACCATTTGGTTCATTAATTTTATAGGTATGAGATTTTTCAATCGCAGCATAAGGTTCTGTGGATGCTTCAGGGAAATGCACTCTTAACCTCGATAAACCAGATCCCATCTTCAAAAACAATTTCATGCCTTTGTTGCGAGCCAATGCATCTCTACTTTTCACCTCTGTGTTGTAAAACAGATTGATTGGTTCTGTGCTCTTGATTTGGCATCTGAACAGCTGACATGAAGGTACGTTTTTCCAAGCGCTAACTAAATCTGCATCATTTGCAGTTTCTGGATATGGAGCCGATGAAATGAAGAGGCGGGCATCATCTACTTATACTGGGGGGGTGGTTTTGTTTATACCCTGTTTAGCGTGGTGGTATAATCTAGCAAATTTTATTTATTTTTAAATAATTTTGATATATTAATATTAAAAATAAATTTTAAAAAAATATTTTTATACATTTCTTATAATCAATTCCCGCACAAGCACTTAGTTATCTAGCCCTCAGGCGCCCAGATTTCAAGACGCCTGATGTTGCACTCATAACCACCAATTTAATTGGTTCCAATGAGTGGATAAGTACAGATTAGTTCTCTCTGAATCATCACAAGGTCACATTTCAAGTTCCTGATTAAAAAGAACTCACTATTTAACAAATAAATTACAAAGCCTAGCAAATTTTTCTACAATTTCGTATCCACTATGAGTAAATTGATTTGAAACCTTCTGTCAGAGGAACTACTTTTGCTGATACCCTGGATTGCAACTTCAACACAGCTTCACGTATGTCCTGAAATTAGCAGAATCCATTTAGAATGATTCAGTTGCTGATGAACCAAGTTCCTCCATGCATCTGATACGATAATTCAGAGGAAAGGGCACAGGAAAGGAAAATGATGAAAAAACAAGTGTCCCTATTTGTAACATTCTTTCAGAAGGTGGGTAGTTTTGGGGGTGATTCAAGTAATCTATGCACCTGGAACTGAACATCCATCATCGGTTAAATTAGGACCATCTGATTAATCAGGTATGTTTTAGGGCATGGAAGATTTTCCAAATACAGAGCAGCTAACCCGAGTAGAGTTGTAAATTATCAATTTAACCAATTTTGCTAAGATTTCTCATAAAAGAGACTGCAATCCTAATTGCAAGGATAGCACAATTCCCATCATCTTGCATTTTGATCCATCTATTTATTTTGGTCATACGCAGTGTCCCACTAGGTTACCGGGTTAAAGGTGACAAAAAACCATTATATGGCTTGGTTCATTTCAATTCTCACCTCTATACTGTAGCGGGAGGAGAAATGAGTCAACAAGATTGCTTTGCTCCGGATCCATTTGGCATTTTCAATAATCTGCGGTGTTAACAGAATCCTATCTCAGAATTGCAACAATGAATGGAAAACATTTTGTACTGTCATTGACCAAAGATAATCCAAGGTAACTGTAAAATCACGATGGGAGAATCAACATTCTTATACCTCAAACAGATGGGTATGGCCACGCTGTCGTGCATGCTCAGTGGTAAAATCTTCATCCAGGAAAGTTGCCTGAAAGACATTAGATTTAAGACTTCAACTGATTCTGGATAACGAAAATTAATTTGGATTCTGAAATTGTTCAAGAAAAAAGAAGAGCATAAACAGCAGTAATAACTCCAACTCCTTGAATGGATGCAATGATTTCAGAATGATCATTGGAAAAGAAATATTTCCGAGGATAAAGTTGGCTATTCCATGTTCATAAGAAACCATACACCTTGCATATTAAGAATAACCAGAAAATGATTCTACAGGATAAGAGATATTTTAATCTATACCTCAGTTATTAGAACTTTTGCCCTCAACGCATCTGCATTACGCGGATCAAGCATGTACTCTGCTGTGGTATCTCCAGTAAAGGCCACCTCAGGGGACAATATTATGTCTGTAATCTAATTAAAAATGCAAGCTAAAATGAACATTCAGTAACTAAAATTTGCTACCAAGACTATGTTGCAGAAATTGCAAACCTCAACACCAGACTTCTTCAATTTCTCTATTTGTTTTCCTTTGAGATGAACGTATTGTTTCTTCAATTTTTTCCTCACCGAATAGATGACATAACCCTGGATAAAACCGAGTGATTTCATACACTTAAGAGATGAATGGTCTCAAGATTTCAAACATCATATCCAAATAATAATCTGATCCCAGCCTTAAACATAGCATCAGTTTTCCAAGCACTATACTGGACTCGGAACACATGGTCTTTTAGATCAAGATTTCTGCTACTTCCCTGAAATAATTCTCTACAAAAACCGGTATATCTTTGGTGGTCTGACCACTCGTGAGTCATAATTATATTTCTTTTCTTGTAGCTTTTAGACTTTTTTGACGAAGAAAATACGAAGAGAAGAAACAAAATGATGAAACGCACCTGACTGGGTATAACATGTTGAGTTCTGAATGGCCGGACCACAACATCATTCCGCAATTCATATGTTTCACCTGAACTTGAACTTGAACTTGTGAGTTGTGTTCAACATAAACACTAACAGATTGTATACATAGACAAATCTAGCAAGCTAAAGGGGCATACCCACATCCAATGCAACCAAATCAAAATTAAGCTCTACTTGCCCCATTGCCCTGTGAATGTCAAATAGTTTCTCAACATCGTCTTTGATACACGGAGGGACAAATATTGTTGGAGGCTTTAAGCTGTACAAACCACGACTAGCCACATACATTGGCAGCCCACCCTGTGTCAGTAAATGTGAAATGAGCTCATGACAACATTCAAGGCCAAAAGTGAAACAGAGTCTAAAATATAATAAAACAGTAAACAATGACAATCATAGCAATACACGTGTTTAAGTGTCGAAACAATATGGTTTTTGCAAAATTATATAGTTTATCAATGTAGATAATAACTAGAAATCTCCTTCAGTTGTTTTTACTGAAAAAAGAACTTAACTTTCTTCCAGATTCCACTCCAACCTCACATCCAGTTTCTAATCAATAATAATAAACTTGCCAGATCATGGTTTCAGCACATCCTCTCATAACTTCACCATATATAACACACAACAGACAGTGGTTAGCTTGATGTCACCATATTACAGAACATCCATGTTCAATTCTGACAAAAACCAAGCATAACGCACAAGTCTTAGAACATGTTTTTTCTTTCTTCACAAAAACAAGGGATGCCGAAAACATGAGTAGTAGAGAAAAAACCAACAATGTGATCAAGATGGGCATGAGTGATGAAGACAAAATTCTGGTGAATAGCTCTGGTGGGGCACCTCCCAATATCAAAAGCACACTTAAACTCTGGTATAATTATACAAGTCTCTTGGCCTCCAATGGACAGACCCTCAATTGCATACCCTCCCAAGTCAATTCCTTTACGGATAACAGCAGCACGGGCCTTTCTGTAGTCTTCTTCTTCCTCAATAGCACGCCCGATTTCTGATAAAAAGCTGGAGGCTTTGATGGTGAAGGGCTTGTTTTTAATTTTAAAAGGGAGTAAATGAAAATTACGGTTTGTTAATGTTGTGGTTTTTCCTTTTCCATGGAAATTACTGGGGAGGTGCTGAAAAGGGAAAAGTGATGGGATTTTAGCATTGGGAGGTGATGAGAATAAAGGGCTAGAGATTTGCATTTTGAGGCCAAGAAGACCGCATAAAGAAAGAAAGGGTTTTAGAGAGGCTTTGGATGAGTGGTTGGTTCAATCTCAGACAACCTCCTGAGGTTGTGTCGTTGAATTACGAACACCAGTCCTCGCTCCATGGAGATAAGTTGCGCGTTTTCACATTATACCCTTTTTATTTTTATTAAAAAACAATTATGGCAGTCTGTCATTTTGTTTATATTTTTGTGAAGGAATGTGTTGTTTTATCTGGCTTTTTTAGAGCGAGTTTTTATTTTATTGTTTTTTTTAATTATCTAAAAATATATTAAAATAATTTTTATTTTTATTTTTATTTTTTAACATAATATATTAAAATAATTTTAAAACATAAAAAAATGAAGAAAAAGAAAAAAAAATTAACCTTTTAAAATACAAGAATAAGCAAGAATAAGATATTTAAGTTTGTGTGCTACTATTATCAAGTTTTGGCTCCCTAGAGCACATTAAATTAACACATAAAAGCTAGGAAAAACAAACTTTAGAAATAAATAAATTCGAATTTTTTACTCCCCAAAACAAAATCCCGGGAAATCAAGCCTCATGATAATTCTGGGATAAAATTAGGGTTTGGATTTTGTTTTTTTAAAGCTTTTTACTGATTTGTTCACGTAATTCTCATATAACGTGACAAAATGACACATTTCTTGGCGGGAGCATATAGTAAAATGACAAGTCCGTAGAACAAAAAAAAAAAACAATGCCTAAATGTGCTATTTACCTACTGATAAGAAGACGACGACCAGGTATTTGAGTCTCTAGGGTTTAGGTTCGAGTCTGCGATGAATTTTGGGTCCTTCCATATATTTTGTTCCTCGACTTGAATTGTGTGTAATAATTTTAAAAAATTAACAGGTTGTTTTATAAAATATATTTTATTTAAAAATATATTTAAATAATATATTTTTTTAAGTTAATTTTTAGTATCTGTACATTAAAATAATTAAAAAATCAAAATAAAATTATTATTTTTTAAAACACAAAAAAAAAAAAAGAAATCCTCTTAGATGTACATCCATTTATCATAGAAAATCATTTTTTGCGGTTTACAATCATGAAATTCCTCGAGAGAGAACAAACAATTCAGGAAAAATACAAGGAACCTAGGAATTTATCAGTTCTCTTAGTCATTGAACTTTAATAAGACAGATAATCAGCTGAAAATCGACTCGGATTATACACAATCAACTTTATTTGTATGCAATGTGCAAGTCACTGAAAAGAATGCGATAGCATCAAAATCACAACACCTCACACCTATGGATCCTCTATGTTATGGCACAATTTGTGCATTTCTGTGGGGAACGCGCCCCGAGCTTTACATGAACATTATACAAAGGTTGTATACCTGCTTTGATGGCGCTTGAGTGTAAACATAAATGAGTTCGGCTAGAGTAGCCCAGAAGCCTAATTGATACTCAAGGACTCTCTGAACGCCACATCGCCACAAACTGTAATTTTTGATCTCGAGAAGATAACTTCAGCATTCTGAACAGTGAAACCATGAATGATGGGCAAGGGGAAACCTTTTGCTAAATGTGCATTTGCATGCGGCACGAAAACAGTTTGGATAAGTGTCCACATAAGCGGCTGCAATGGGAAAAGAATATTAAACATTTTACCAAAAATAACATGAAAAAATATTGTTCTTTAAAGAAAAGGCCTTTTAGAACAAACTACCTGAATAAGATACATCCGAAGATTGCCAATATTGCTCCACTTTAATGACATGGAAAAGTCATTCAATTTCACGCTGCCAACAAGGTTGTTGCCTGCAATTCCAACTGAACCTGATCCACGAATCACCTGTGTGAACATGAAGCAAATGGGCAATGCTAACCATTAAAAGGATAGTCAGATTTCCCCTCAAATATTACAGGAAATACTAATAGTTAATGGTCATGAATAGCTTTTAAGTTGCACAGATATGGAGTTTGGAAAGGGTAGGATGTAGATGCTTTTAAGGAAAACAAATGCACTGTGAACAAAGGTATGAGCTGAATTGATGTGATAGAGACAGGAAGGTTTACTATTGCATATTGCCATTGAACAAATGTATAACAAGAATTTTTCTCTGCTTCCAGCAAGTGATGCAACGACAGCTGTAAAAATTTTCTCAAGATCATAAACCCAATTGCAATACAATGAAAGTACCGGTATCATACTATTTGCTATAGTTTTTCATCCAAGTATAACAGAACATAATCTATGAGTACAAACAAGTAGATTAAAAAAGTACATCATGTTTCAAACATGGGCAGTGGTGAAACACAGTGTCATAGTATATGCATGTAGAAAACATTTGGTAGAAGCAGTGGGGCCATGCTATTCGGTCACCATCCATAATAAATTACTTGAGACAATATGCTAGGATTTGATAATGTTTCCCACAGGCCACCAACGTCAAATGTGACAGATTAATTGTTACACCAACGAGTCATAATTCTTGATAAAAAATAAGAAATAAAAGAACAGAATAAGGTCCAGCACAAATATAAAGCAAACAGTGATTAAGATTGTAGAACGTTTCTATATCTCCACTGAACCAACTTACCAGTGAAATGCATGCAACTGGTATTACTTGGTCTGCTTCCAACACATCAATTATCAAGTCTGCGTAAACGGTTGCATCAAGATTGTGTTCAGAGATCCTTAAGATAGGAGGAGATGACAAAGAGAGATTCATATTCATGTCATCATTTGGGTATTTCTTGTACAATTGAGGAACAATAAATCTCCATCCAGCGGTGTTTAGAAGAGACTGATCTGGTATTTTATCCACAATCCATTGCATAAATTTTGCCTGGCCAAAGAAAAATACAGATATTAAAATCTAAGTCAAGCCAGTAAAGGATATGAATGTATACCATACTAATCACATAGCTTCACCAAAATCCCAGCTCAGTTCTTCCAAAACTACCACCAAAAGTTTTGAATTTTGGAGCATAAGTCTATCAAATATGAGTTGATTGGATTCAGTACTGATGAAAGTAGGATCATCTACTCCAATATGATGAGATAGGTTAAATGACACTCAATTACCCTCTTCATGAATCAATCCTAAATGTCCTCAAATACAACAGGTTCAGCGAATAAAGCTAACTTGAGAAGAAGCAGAAGCAACTGAGAATTCCAATGGTCAGTGTCAACACGCTTTTGGCTCTACAGCGTTAACATAGGATTCAGATTCAGATCACAACAGATAAAATATAACAGATTTGAAACTTACATCATAATATAAGGCTGAAGCAGAATTGAAAACAGCCTCATCCAGAGAAATTCCAAGCATTTTAGTTGGTTCAGTGCACAAAACTGAAGGCAGTGTATTTTCATAGTAATACATGGGGATTGGAATCTTTTTCCTTGCTGTGAATAACCCGTTGATGTCAAACCCAACAGAAGAATTACTCAGTGAAGGGTTGTCCACAAAAGTTACATTTATTGAAGCATCATCATCTACTGGAATTTCTTTTGGAAGAGATTGCAGAAACAAATCAAGCTTTAAAATTCCTTCTCCAAGATTCTTGGTAATAGCATTTTCCACTGCAGACCCTATTTGCTCTTCAAATGCATCTATCATCCTGGAATATGAGAACAAAAGGTATTAGCCTACATGAGATATAACACTTTGATCCTAAGGATCGTCATCAGGTAACTTCATGGAGACTGAGTTTCTCTACCTTCAACTAATGGGGGTTGAGGAACCTAGGAATAGGGCTTTCACCTCATAAAGGTCAGGGACTAGACAAGGGTTAACATAGGTAGTACCTTTCGATTAAATTTGCTAATTGGTAGATTTTGTGGAAAAAAAGGATGGTCAGGAGCTAAAATGGTGTGCGTTATTTATCTCAAAATATTATCTGGTCTTTGGAATGTACTGGAAGAAGCAAAACATCAGATCTAGAAATAAGTTATTGGACAAAGAAAATGGTAAATGCTGGCATATAGTATGCAAAACACAAAAAGTTCAGCCAAGCATTAACAGAATTTGGAAGCAACAAATTAGATTTGAGGTAGCATGGTGCTTCGCAATCAAATGGGAGTTTCCTGTAAAGAAGAGCCTACCCTTGATAAAGCCAAGATGCTCCTCCATCCAATTTTATAGATATATCTTTAACATAACAGCCACAGTCCATAAGGGAGAGCTTCAGAGTTCCCTCCTGGTTCTTCAGGCCTAGTGTGAGCCCCACTTCCATGCCTTCAACCTTACCCAGAAGCAGCACTGATCAATTTCCCTTTGTTATCTAAGCGACAAAATATAAGCAGACAAACACAGAGGAAGCAGACAATTATCCAGCTTACATACAAAAACATTATACCTTTTGACATCCATGTACACCTCAAGTTATATAAACGTTTAAAGAAAAAAAGAAGAGAAAGTTTAGGAACAATCATGAGTTCAAACATATTAGCCTTGTCAAAATATCTTAACACACTAGCCCAACTGCCGAAGTATTGGTGTACAACATAGTCAAACTTGAATTGTATTTAACGCCGACAACGCTAATCAGGATTAAGACCCGCTTCAACACATTAAATAAATGGCATTCAACTAAACTTTGAACTCCCTAAGCTGTATACCTTTACCAGGTCCAAAAAAGTCAAATCAATTAAGAAAAACGACATGATAAACAACAACCACATTTGTGCCAGAACACTCAATGAGAAACTCTTACAATGATTCCAATTCATAATCTAATTGCCTTCCTTCCATGAGCAATTATTGCAACTCAATCAACACAACATAGCAACTAAAGTCCACCCCTGAACACAACCGCATGACATAAAACAAAACCCACTTCAATGCACTCAAGAAAAGCATTTGCCCATTAACAACTTAAACTTCCCTGTAAGCCTAGAAAAGCAAAACCCACACGCTCAAAACCAATAAATACTACTCTAATAAGGAAAAAAACTCGTACCTGAACAGAAGCACGGCCTTTATCAGAAATCTCCACAGGAAAAAGCCAAGTATTATATTCATAAGACCAATCCATACTCAAATTACAAGTGGTCCCAGAAGCAACAATTGCAATGCCAGTATCACCAGGCTTGACATAAGAATCCAATACTTGGAGTTGGTAGATGGTGATGTTGGAGAGTAGCATATGGACATTGCCCAAAAAAGGGAATTTAGCAGTTTTAGTAATGTTGGGAAGTTTGAGAGGGATGATTGAAGAGATAGCTTGAGTTATGAGCAAATCCTTGAGGAAATCAAGGCCTTGTTGGGATATGACTATAGTAGTGAAAGCTTCTTGTTCTTGTTCGATTTGTGAGGAGGGAATTAGCAAGAGACAAGTTATTACGAGAAAGAGGGGAAGGGTTTGTGCCATTTTTGGGTTCTCGATTTCTTCTCTGTTCTTTTCCTTCGTGTTCTGGAGCGAAGGAAGGAAAAACAGTTTTTTTTTTTTTTTAATAGGAGGAGTCTGGCTGTGGTAACGAGCGGCCGCCGTCGTGTCATTGGCAGCGTGGCACGTGATGTAAGATTTCTTTCATTGCATAAAGTCACAAATGCCCGTGTAATTCGCTTTGTTGAGTTAACTCAGCAACAACCAAACTCTCATGATTTTGAACATAAACTAATTATTCAACCGTGCTACACCGAGGGTTTGATTAAAAATTATGCGTGGATTAATTTTATTGGTTTAAAAATACTCCTAACTATAAAAATATAATTTTATTAAGATAATTTTTTTAATATTAAAATAATAATATATTACATTAATTTATATCAACCTGATTTAACATATTAAATTAACATATCAAATTCATTGATGGATTTAAATTAATTGATTTGAATCAACCTTATTTGATATGTTAAATTTATAACCAGAATTATAAAATTATGATAATATCATAAAAAATAAATTAAAGTAAATTCTTAGTTAATTTAAAGATAAAATTAAAAATATTAATTAAAAAAACTAAAAAATAACATGTGTTAACTTATTGAACTTGCAATTTAGATCATAAAATTAAAATAATCTAATAAAAAATTAATTAAAATTAATTACTAATTTTAATTTCAAATTAGTTTAATGTTAAAAGATAAAAATAAAAAAATTAATTAAAAAATAGCATAAAAAATAAACTGAGTTGATTCATCAGTCTTAAGACTTGTGTAATGAGATCAGGATAATTTTCATTAGAAAAACAAATAATATGATTAACCATAGGTTAAACTATCATACACGACTCAAGTTATAAAAATAATATAACATTATAAAATATAAATCAAAATAAATTATTAAACTCAATCATCAATCAGTCATGTTGGCTCCAATGTTAAACTATGAAATTTGTAAAAAATTTAATAAAAATAACACAAAAAAATAATTTAAATCAACTTGAATTAACCCATTAAACAATATTTTTAAGTTATGAGGTCGAGATAACATAATAAAAAAATAAAAAATAATAATAAAGCATAATTTTCAATTAAACATGTTATTAAATAATGAAATCAAGGAAAAAAATCAATTGAAAAAAGAAAAAAAAATAAATTAATTGAGTTAATTTATCAAACTCACAACTTGTGTCATGAGATGGAGACAACCCAGTAAAAAATAAATGCAATGATGAAGAGCCAGTAATCATGATTATGAGATCAATATAATTTTTTGGAGAAAAAATAACATGATTTAAATCAGGTAAAAAATATCAAAACCAACTACTTTGAACATAAAACCAAAATATTTTCATATAAAATAAATTATAAATCTTGATTCAACCACTTAACTTTTGAATGATAAAATTTAAAAAATATCAATTAAAAAATATAAAAAAATTCCTAAATCAACTCATGATAACCCGTTAAATATTATTATTGGGTTATAAGATCAAGATAATCTAATACACAACAAATAAAATAAATTAAAAAATCTAATTCTCACTCAACCCAATATTAAATAATCAAATTAAAAAAAAGTTAATCAAGAAAAAAATCCATACCAATCAAGTTAATCCATTAAATTATTAGTAAAATAACTCAAAAAAAATATCAAAAAAAATTAATTTAATAAATAGTGATATGTGGTGAACGGACAGTTAAATTTCATTTTATTTTAGTTTTTTTAATTGTTAATTAATTGCTTTTGAGATTACGATTATATTCTCAGGGAATGTTATGAATTAAATTTATTTAAACCACACGCAAAAGGTAATCGAGATGAACACTCCATCCTTGCTTTGTTGCTTGTAGTTTTCATATTGATCTTCCATCGTGATGTGATGGATATTAACTTCAGTCGCACCTCCATCGCTATTAACTCAATTTGTGGCTCGTGTATGTTCTTAGCTCAATGTCTCAATTGAGTAGATAAAACAATTTGTATATTATAATCCCAATACTTTTATTAGATCATAGTAATTTATATTACCATCATCTCACTTAACTAGTTATCTCGATAATCTATACTTGTAATACATACAACCAAGTTTGTTGTACTAATATCTCCTACATCAAGTGATAAATGAGAAATTTTGAATTTTTTATGATTTGTTTTGAAGTGTAATTATAGTGATTTTTTAAAATATTTTTATATTAAAATAATATTTTTTTTTATTTTTAAAAAAATTATTTTTAAGATTAGAGCATAAAAAAATCTAAAATATATAAAAAATTAATTTTTAATTAAAAAATTATTTAAAAAAAAACATAACTTGCATTAAATTCCTAAACATTCTCTTAATGAGAATCTATACCTCACGTATTTATATAAAAAAATTATTTATATGCATTGTTATTTTTAAAAATAAATAAATATTGTTCATTGAGTAAGCTAACTCAATATATAAAATTAATTGTTTTTATGTGGTTTCGCTAATTATGAACAATTCATGCGAGAGATGGTAACTACAAATAAAAAGAATACGATTTCTGTTTAAAAAATTTCATTGTTACCCTAAAGAAGAAGGAAAAATATATTTAAATTAAAAAAAACTATTCCAACTAATAATAATTGCACTTATTATACCATAAATTGTTTTATTGTTACTTATAAAGTTGAATCAATTGTAATCATTTTGTTTTGAAATGACCACACTTAAATAATTTTGAGGGTATGGTTTACCGAGTAGTTTTAAAATTTATTTTTAAAATATTATAAATTTAAATTTTATAAATTTTAAAACTATTAAAAATTTACATAATTATTAATTTCAAAATATATAAAATTAATTAATATATATGTAATCTAGCCTATATACTCATATTAATAAAAAAAACCATAATAATCACCTCTCCACATGCAAAATAATATTCTTGATAATTATTTATTTATTTTTTATTATTATTGTCGTAGTCAAACCTGAATTAATAAGGAAATGATAAGTATGTGTTAAGTCTTCTTTATATATGTATGTATATGTATATGTATGTATGTATGTATAAAAGTACGCCGTTAAGAAAAAATTGGAATTGGATGTTTCTTTATAAAGTAATGATTTTGGTATTGTAATAATTTTTAATATATGCTGGAGAAAAGTTATAAATTGTAATTTTTTTGTAAATAAAGTTTTAAGAGAGTTTTCTGTGGAACTCATGCAAAATCATGATATATATTAATCAATTAAATATTTTTAAAATTATAAGAGTAAAATATAGTTTCAACCACTCTACTTTGCAGACTTTTAGAGTTTATTTTTATGATTCAACCTACTTATTAAAAAAATTAAAATTATTTTTCACCTTAAAAGCATTAAATTAGTTTTAATATATTTATGTCAAGAATTAAATAAAAACTATTTTTAATTAAAAAACACTTTTATACAGTGGATTACCAACCACACTTCCTAGACATATTTAACTTTCACTTATTTAATTTTTTTTCTCTCAAACTTGAAAAAAAGAAGAAGAAGCATACAAATAAACTAACATCGTTATGTGAGGACTAACATCATAATGATAAGGCATTCGAATAAAAGCTTAAAAACAAACTAACAAACTTGCAATACATGTTATATCTGAGAGGGGTTGAAATAATTTTTTCAAAAATTACAATTTATGAATTAAATTACATACCCAACTAGATCAAATAAATTTATTTATTTTATTTAGATGCTAACCAAATAGGTAATAACAATAAATATATCAAAATTTAAAAAAATCATAATAAATCAGGGAGAAAAAACTTTTAAAAAAAAATTAGATTAAGTTTTAATCAATTAAATATGAAATGATGAAATTTAATGAACAAAATAAAAAAAATCTTACATCAACTTGAGTTAGTTTGATAAACCTATAACTAGGTAGTAAAGGGTGCAACTAATTAAATGTTAAATGATGAAATTAAAAAGAATACTTAATTATACAAAATGATCCAAAATAAAAAATAACAATTAAAAGAATGATTATTAAAATTAAAATAAAAAATAAATTAGAAGATAACTATAATTTTTTTATTGAAAGATGAACTTAAAAGGAGAAATCAATTGAATAAAAGAACCAAAAAAACAATCACTAAAATAATAATCAAATTGTAAAAAATAATATACAACAAATTAAAATTAAAAAATAAAATTAAAAACAAATAAATTATTTTTATAAAAAGATTAAGAATAAAAATAAAAATCAAAAGAATTAAAATTAAAATATTAATAACTAAAAGAACAATTATGAGATTTTCAATAGTTAGCATAAAATTTAAGAAAATTAAAAAAAATATTTATAACGTATCATTACACCATCATTGTCGTCACCTAACCGTTAAGAAGACAGCATGATGATTTTAATAACATTTTAAAAAAAGAATTTTTTGTAGTGGAGAGGCATTGCATGTATCACTAAGGTACTGGATGTATTCCACTTTTACACTTAAATGTTATTAAAAGATCATCTCAATTTAATAATATATATAATAAAAAGATGAAAAAGCTTTTTTGAATGATAGTTTTAAAAACTTTGTTTTTAATGATAAATGAGTTATTTTGATGTGATTTAAAAATTAAGATGATTGAAAAAAAAATTCTAGATGTTAGTTTTAATTTTTTTAAAAGGTAATTAAATTATTTTATTATGCTTAAGATATTGAAAAATAATCCTACTCTTGATTAATCTAGTAATACCATTGTCTTGTAAGAAGATTAAAATACCACCATTTATTTTTTATGGAGAGGGCAAAAATGTATCTATATTATTCCAATGAATAGTTAATTACGTGTATTTGAAAAGTTAAAATGCCTTTCATTTTAGCTTTTTATTATTAATAATATCTGGTTCCCATTGTTCATATTTGTTTTTCAAACAGCAAGTGGGCATCCAATGGCTTTCTCCATTATAGCATTAAAAAACTGTTTTTATTTTTTTATATTATCATTGTGCTACTAAACTAATAAACAAAAATATATTATAGAAAACACTAAAATATTTGTCTTTTGTATGAAAAAAACATTGAACTCTTTTATTCACACATTTATAGATTACCGTGGATTTATTATATTTTTTTTCATTTTAATTATTAAACTTTTATTTTAAATAATTATTTTATCTTAATTAAACATTAAATGCTTATAATTTATTAGACAAAGAAAAAATTTAAAGACAAAGGATTGAAATGAAAAAAGCACCCAGAATAAATGGCTTGTCTAGAGTTTGCACAAAAAGTACTCTCTCATCATTCATTTTTACAAAAACTACAATTTAGATCCTTTTAAATTTAGGTCCTTTTATATTTTAGCCCCTTGTTGGAAAGATAAAAGACAGGGTCTTGTTAAATTATAACGATAAAGAAAGAAAATCATCATTGACAATGATTCTGATCATGAATAGAATTGATATTGGATTCAATGAGCTTTATTGGATGATGAGAGTTTATTTTAGGTATTATTTATCCCTAAAAGTATTTGATAAAATAGATTTGTTTTGAGAAGTTTTTAGGTTTTAGGTTGATCTTTTATTGTTAGATTGATTTTTGAGTTGTTTGAAGGCATAAACAAATTTATTCAAGTATTTAAATGATTTTCTGTGTGTTTTGAGATAAAAAAAAGGGTCAGGAAATAACTTTTTTATTAAAACCTACTAGCTTGATCTATCGATAACCTTTTAATTATTGAATTCTAAGTCCGCAAACAACAACTTGTTTACTTGTGTGTAAGTTATATCATCTACAAACTTAGATGACTTGTTGTTCACACTCAAAAACAATGTGTCATCTAAGTTTATTTCATGGGGGGATAAGGGTGGACCATTATTTTAGATCGGACGCATCATTGGCCTATGTACTTAGTGTGTTTGCTTTTCTTTTTTTATTTAATATTTATTTTATAGTTATTAGACCTGACTCAAAATAAGGATTGAGGATCAAACCAAAAAAATCAACTTGATTTTACAAAAAAAATTTATTTTAAATTTTTTAAAAAAACATTAATAGATATTATGATGGGTTTTGATTAAATTACTCACGTCGATCATTACAAAAGTTAACCTATGATTAGGTTAAACTAGATCACTTCATTCATTTAATTTTTTAAACCTGACATGATCTAGACCTCAAGTTAATCAAATCACATATCAACTTATTAAGTCAACTTTATTTTTATTGCAACCGTGTTTTCAACCCTTTAAGCATATAAAAAATATTAACACATTCTTTAATTGATATTGAAATAACTTTTTTTTTTAATTTAATTTTAAAATAATATTTTTTTCTTAAATTTTTAAAAGGTTAGTTCTGTCTTTTATTTTAGTTTGATGAACCACCCTTGTTTTTTCCTTCCTTTTCTTTTATGAAAGGTCACCTGAATTAGGTATTGTTAAATGAAAAAAAAAGGAATTTTTTTGGTTAATTCAAGTGAGGTGTATGCCATAGATCACATATATATTAAGTTTATTTAGAGTTAATTTAGGTTTTTCTCTCTCCTTATTTAATTCAATATTTTTACTTTCAAATTTTTTTTTGTAATGTTAAATTGATTGAAATGATATCATAATTTATTTTGGTTTGATATTTGTTGGATTATCTTGATTTCAAACAAACATCTCAATATTTAGTTTGTTTTCAATTTTACAAATGTCTATTTATCTTATCATATATTTAAATAAAAAATTATATAAAAAATTTATTGAACTCAATAAAATTCATGACTTGGGTTACCAGTTTAACTGGTTAGCATTAATTAATTAAAAATCAAGTTTCATAATTTATTTTTTGAATGCATATATAAACTTTTAAATTTATGGTTGAGATTTTTTTTGTTAAACAATACTTTTGAAATAATATCATTTTTATTTTTTTTGTAAAAAAATTATCTAATTTGTGGTGACACACAAGTTAAATAGCTAGTATATATTAACAATAAATCTCACCATATTCTATTACTTTCAATGTCATAGACACTAGTGATTGATTTTTTTTTTTTGATAAACAACACTTGTGAAATGATGTGATATTCATTTTTTTGTTAATTGTTTTTTATTTAACCTAAGATAAGAGTCAAATAACTAGTATATATTGAAAACAAATCTCACTATATCCTATTTTGCTTATTTTCATAGTCACACACACTTACACAATAACTATTTGACCCACCCTTCACCACGGGTCATATATTTTTTTTAACAAAAAAATTAAACATTAAGTATTTATCAACATCTTTTTTATATAAAAAATTTTAAGTGTAAATTAAAAGGTGTATGCACATATCGAAGTAAATAAATTAAAAATCATTTATGTTAATAAATGAAAATAAAATCGATGGAAAAATTAAGAGGCAAATGACAATATATTTGATATTGCAACATGGACTATATATCTAGTTCTATTCAATTGATTTGTTTATTGAAATTAATTTTTTATTTAATTAAATGACAATAAAAACAGACACACACATGGTATTGATTGAATAAAACCAAAGAGAAAAATATATTACATAGGGTGAAATGCTTTCCAAAAATAAATATATTTTATTTTAAAAAATAAATTTTATTTATATAAAACATAAAAAAAAAATATAGATGGATTAGAATAACCTCTCAAAAAATTAAACACATACAAAATAATTAAAAAATAGTCAATATTTAAAAAATTTAAATAAAAAATAAAATAAAATATATACTAATTTAATTATAAATTAATAAATTATTTTAAAAAATATATATTAAAAAAACACAAAAAGAAAAAAAATTAAAAAATAAAAAAACATACACTATTAGGTCCAGCAAGTTAGGCCACATCACTAATGGCCCATTTAGAAAATACCTGTATGTAAGGACTCTTATTTTCTTAAAGTTCCAATGGGACTAAAGTTCTAATGGGACTAACAATTATGAAGGTAAATAAAATAAAATTAGAAAACTTAATTTTAAAACAGCTCAATCTTAAATAATGAAATATAATAAATATTAAATAAAAAATTTCTAAAAAAACTCAAGCTAGATTAGGCTAGTCTATCAAACTTGCAATCTATATGATAAAAGTATAAAAAGAATAATGGAATTGAAAAACTCAAGGAAAATTAAATCCTAACTAATCTAATGTTGAAGTATGAAATAATAAAAAATCAATTTAAAAACTTTTCTAAAGTAAATTCAACAGAGCATGATAAATAAAAAAAATTTGAGATAACATGAGTAATTTTAAAAATTAGTGAAAAACTCTTTAGAAAACAAACAAATAAAAACAACAGAACTCAATCTCTAATTGAGTAAATGCTAAAGTTTGAAAAAAAATGCTCACGAGAAAAAAGAAAAATACAACCAAGCAAACCTAAGTGAATTTTCTAAACTTGGGTTAAATTTAAAATTTGTAACTCATGAAATTCTAGACATGAAATATGTTGAATGATGAAATTATAAAAAAAAATTAATTTTAAAAAATATCAAAGTAAAAAAATAGCAGTCAAAATAATGATAATGAAATTTAATAAGGAAAAAAACTTGAGGATGAAAATGTAAAATGAAAATTAATTTAAAAAATTATCTCAAATAAAACAAATAAAAATTAAGGAATGAAGATCAAATTTGAAATATTAAAAAAATTAAAAGGGTATGAAGTTGAAAAAGAATTCTAAATTTATAAATTATATAAAATAAAAACAAATAATAATTAAAAGAAAATGAATTAAATTTGAAAGAATAATAATTTAAAGGGTTGCTTTAAAATTTTGAAGGGAAAAACATGAAAATTAAAAAGAAAAAAAATAAAAATTATCAAAGTCTTAAAAGACATATAATGTCCCGAAAAGGACAAGCATTGATGATGAAAGAAAAATTCTTTTTTACTTTAAAAACATACCTTATTATAGAATCACCAGGTATGGACTTGTGTTATGTTACAAGGCCAAACTATTTTTTTATGTAAAAAATATATTTAGGAGTTATAGATGTATTTTATAGAAAAAAAATATGTGATTCGTATTATAGATTTATTAGCTCAAATAAATTAATTTTATTTTAATTACATGTTACAGACAACAACCACTTGTGAACCAAATTAAAAAAAAATCATAATAACATGAAAAAATAAATAAAATTTCAAAAGCTAACAAACAAAGTAGGTTAATTTTCAGCTCATTAAATATAAAAGAATAAAATTTAATAAAACAATGACATAAAAAAATTGACTAGAATCAACTTAAGTTAGCATAATAAACTTGTAAATTTAGTAATAGGGTCAAGTCAATCATGGTGATTATGCCAAAATTGATGTTTAAGTCATGAGAGCAAAATGATACGATAAAGAAAAATAAAAATTAAAAAAATCATTTTAAAAAATAATGTTAAATGATAAAAATATAAAAGAAAATAAATATTATTTTAACTTTTTAAACTTATGACCTGAGTCATTAAACCGAAAATATTCATATATGAAAAAAATATGAAGTTTAATTTTTAATTAATTAAATGTTAAGGGATAAAATTAAAAAAATAATTAAAATTATACAAAAGATTACAAATGAAAAATAAGGATCAAAATTGAAATAGAAAATAAATTCTATTTTTTTATTAAATGGTGAAATTTAAAAGAAAAATTAATTTTAAAAAAATATGGAATAAAAAATATTTTTTTTGAATGAATAATGACAATAAAAAGAAAAATCAATTAAAAAAAACATGGACTAAATGAAAAAATAACATATTCTAAATCGAATTGAATGATAAAATTAAAAAGAAATTATTTTTTTTAAATTAAAACTAAAAAATAATTCCTTAATAATAAACTGTACCATTATCAACAACACATTTCATTTTAAGAGAAAAAAAACACCATACAACTTTCAATGACTAATAAAAAAGAGATTTTAATTGTTAGAGACACCAACCATCTTTTATGTTATTTTTATTATCCTCCACCAACTTGATAATTACAAAACAATCTTAATATTCTTGTAAACACGACTTATATTTTTTTTTAATTTCAGAATAATTTTATAATTATACTATAAAATTATAAAGAAAAATATTAAAATATTCTTGTAAAACAATGTTAATTTTTAAGGAGTATTTTAGTTATTTTATTTTACATTAAAAATTAAATACATAAAAACACCCTAAAACAAATCAATAATAATAAATAAATTTTACAAAAATATCATAATAAATGGTAATTAAATTTTAGTCCGCGCAATAAAAATCACTCTATTATTCTAATGACATCATGTCCTTGGTTACATGGAATTCATCTTATTTTTTAGGAATTATTTGTTTTTATAGTTAAAAATGTATTTCATAATTTAAAAAAAAATTTAAATTTTTTTAAATTTTAAATTATTTTAATAGAGTGATATCAAAATAATTTTTAAATATAATATAAAACATTATTTTTATATATTTTTAAATAAAAAATACTTCAAAAACTCCCCACATTCTGGAAAGTACCATAGTATATTTGTTATGTTATATTTTTAAATTACAAACCAGCTTTTGACAGCCAAAAAGAAAAGAAGAGAAAATAATCAGTTTTCCCAGGCAGAGGCAGCCTCCATCAAGAAGAAGAAGAGAACGATGGCTTTGCAGACTGGAGTCTCTACGTCTAAAGTTCTCATTCTCGTCGGTGCAGGTCTCTCTCTCTCGTCCCTTCTTTGCCTTCTCTTATCATAAAAGCTTCAACTTTACTTTGACTCTAATGCTTTTCGGCTGCTTCACGATTATTGACCCAATATACAATTCAAACACCTCTCAACCAGCAATTTCACCCTCTTTTGTTTTTGCTTTAGAAATATAAAATCTCATGTAATTGAATTGATAAGGTTTTATTTTTTCTGTTTCTTGTCTGGATGAAAAAATTTATGAATTTTTTCGTCCATGGAATTGTGAACTCACTTGATTTTAGCTTATCAAACTGTTTTCTTGTTCGTATGTATGCTATTATATTCATGTCTCTGTGTTTTTTGTTTTAGGTTTGACTAGTTCGATTATTTTGAAAAATGGACGATTGCCTGAACTCATTGGGCAGCTTCAAGAATTACTCAAGGGTGTTGACGAAGTCGAGATCGCTCCTTACAAATACGACACTGCTCTTCTTGCTGCTCAGGTTTTCCAAGTTTTTTTTATCTATTTATTTATAAGAAATGGGTACTCGTGGAAGAGCATAACACAAAGGAAGAAAAAAAGAGCATATTTTTTCGATACATGATGCGTAAAACACATTTTAGCAGATTTCAGTGCATCTAAAAAGTTACAGAGTTGGACTGTAAATAATAGACCCTGATGCAATGTCAGTTTAAATAGATGCAAGTTTGCATGTGCGATTTTGTATTATGAATTAAGAGAACCTACTTCCTTCTTAGTTCAGGGCTGCTAGTTTAGAGAACCTGGCTGAATGCTTCTCACGGAGGACATCCTAGTGGCCCCTAACTTTATTCCAAGAACTGAATCAAAGGGGACTTTCTTCCTAGAATCAGAATATGGGAAGCAGAGTCTTCTTAAAATGTTGGGTAATTGAAATCCATTGGAGGTGTGATAGACTGCTTTCCATGTGTGCTGTCATGCGTGTGAGTTTTGGGAAGGTTTCTGAATCTTCCTTGGTGTACTGGTATCTAAAAGAGGGGATATTAGTGTGTGAAACAGGAACTTGTTATATTTCTAAAGGAGTCAGGGTATTTGGCGATTATTAGCAATCTATCATATTTCTCTTCAGATTGACTGTATTTTTTGATGTATTCTCATGTGTCTCTGTCTCAGATTCGTCAATTGGCACAAGAGATTAAGGAGTTGAGCTTATCCAGTCCTGTAACCATCTATAATGGAAATTCTGTTTCTAATGGTAAGTACACCATTTTTTTTTTAAGAGCTTAAGATTCCAAGTAATTTCCATACTTTTCTTGAAGAGTAATAGATTCTTAGCAGTCCACTTTTCTCTATATCCTTCATTTCTATATTCTTATTGTGTTTTGAGTTGAAATTTCTCTCTCTTTGATCTTCTATTGATACTTATTTGCTGATAGATAACCAACCTTCCATTGGGCTTGAAGTTGATTAAAAGGGCATCAAAATTGCTAAATTTTTGTCCATCTCTAACCAATCAATGTGTAAAACTCTTGGTTAACGTTTCAGGACTCTGATAAGCATGCATTACTTTTATTTGAAGGTTTAATCACTTGATTTTACTGTGATGTGCAATGTATTTACTTATTTTGAAGGACATATATGGATCAACTATATGCAAAAAAACCAAGTGGCTTGTTAATAGGACATTTCATTCTTCCTTGATCAGTTCCCTTTTCTCCCCTGAAGGAAAGAGAAAGGAAGAGAAAAGGATAAATGCTATTCATAAGTCTTATTTGGAATGACTTAAGAAATAATCAGCAAATTTTAAATTTTGTACTGCAATTATTTCAGACTAGAACACGAATCATAAGTTAACTGCAATTGAGATATCCAAGTCGATCATGAGAAAGCTTTCAGACTGTTTCTTGAATGAAGCCTAAACAAGGACTAGATAACTTGTAAGGTAAAATTATAGCAGGATTTAGAATTTCCTCTAAAGTATTTCTTTTCCTGATGTCAAAAGGCAACCAGGTTCAATTATTGTGTTAGTTTTTTTTTTTTGTGAGTGCATGGTTCTATTAGATATTTTTGGCAACATCTTGCAACATTTCTATTTTGGATGTCTTGATGGAAGAGTAGAATATGCAATGATGCTTATAAATTTTCTTGTGTACACAGGGAATTTTTCTTCTTACCTAGTGCCAGCTGCTGCACTTGGAGCAATGGGATATTGTTACTTTTGGTGGAAGGCAAGATTCTTAATGCTTAAAGTGAAAACAATTTCTTATCTCAAATGCCGATGGTATTGCACCTGTTAGCACATTGTCTTCTTGCTCATAAATGGGTGGATGCATCATCTATTTGCTTTGTGGTGCAGGGCTGGTCATTTTCAGATGTAATGTTTGTAACAAAGCAAAATATGGCAAATGCTGTTGCAACTGTGTCAAAACAATTGGAGAATGTATCTGAAACGTTAGCTGTAAGTAGGATGACTTACTCTTTCTAATAAGTATTCTTTCTAATCAGTCTCATTTCTTAGATAGCAACTCTATGTTCTGGATTCTTTGCAATATTCTTAATTCTCTTCGACTGTCAACTTGTGCAGTCAACAAAAAGACATCTGACAAAGAGGCTGGGAAATTTGGACTGGAAGATTGAGGAGCAGATTGAAACATCTAAGCTCATTGCCAATGATGTACGTTCAGTACTCTCCTTTTATAATTGATAGATATTAATCATTTGTTTCTGTCTTTTTTTTTCCCCATTTCTTCCTTGCCTAGGGCATAAGGTATGCTTTTTGCGTACAAGCCAAGCTTAGGTAACCAACAGATGCCATATCCAGCTCAGATTGTAGAAATATGTAAGACAGTAGGAACACGAGCTTGAACTTGATTGAGCTACCTAGTGAACCTGATCCTGAACAGAAAGGCAACATGATGTAGATCAGAAAAGAGGGAACAGCAGAATAGTTGAGGAAATAGGGTAGAGAAGAGGGACATTTAAGTCAATTCAGAAAGTGAAAAATCACGTGCAGAGCATAGATTTAAGAATGAGGTGAAACCAAAGGTTACAACTTACAACAGCGTGATTTTTTAAAACAAGGGTGTGATTTGGAAAACATGTAATATACAAGCGGCCATTAATAGGTTTCCCTATTTTATTTCTTTTTGGTGTAGCTTAAATAGTTCACCTCACTCTATTCGTTTCCTGTTTCTTATGAATATCCACATCCGATTCTGTTTTGTAGGAATACCCACACCTGCATCTGCACACAAATGGATATGCTTAGGGTAGATATTATTTAAGCTAAATCAACTCATATCAAGATAGATATGTATTTCAGCTATGGTTTTACTTGCATGCAGATAGATGACATGAAATCAAACCTTTCCCAAATTGGATATGATGTTGAATCAATTCATGAAATGATATCGGGGCTGGTGAGTTGCAATGCTTCTTACAGCTTAAAATTTATTTTTGATTGGAGGATGCCTTTGTTGATTCCTGATATCTCTAAAATCTCAACAGGAAGGGAAGCTTGAACTTCTTGAAAGCAAACAGGTTTTTTTTCCGACTTCTTAATCAATGAGTTCTTTCTAACAATGTGCAGTGGCTCAGAAATTTTTGAATCCGCATCACACAGGATGCAACAAACTCTGGTCTATGGTATCTCTGTCAATTTGCTGGAGGCCTTAAAGATGGACCCGGCACTAAAGCTTATCAGGTCTGGTAACCACCTGCTGCAATTTTACCTCCTTTCCAATTCTAATAATCTTTAGGTTATGGAGGTTTTACCAGGTCCCTCTCCTCTCCGCTCAATGCCAGTAAACCCCCCCCCCCCCAAAAAAAAAAAAAAAAAAAAAAAACCATTTCTTGGCAACCACTAAGATAATGCACAGTATGTGACCCCTTACCTTCTCAGTGTATGTAGTTACTAATTGAACTATTTTACCTTGGAACTCTGTTAGGATGTTGGTGCTAAGCTAGCAAACCATTCAGCTATGGCATGTGAAGAAAGGTCTCTAAAGGTGTGTTAGGTCACACTTTCTTCATTGTATTCATAATTCCATTTTCCATGACATGGTCCAACGTATTGTTCCAGGGTCTTCAATTTATTGCTGAAACTAAAGAGGCTATTGAGAAACCAGTAGAAAACACGAAGAAAAATGATCTTGATACCTTGCCTAGTGAGAAGGCAAGAACTTTGAAAATACACAGGTCATATCCAGGTGGGTTTTCTTTGACCCGTGACGTCTTGGGTTCTGGCATATAAACCTTTTGTTATCTTCTGGATGTTATCGATTTTTTAGCAGATATCCTTTCTTTGGATTCCATAATGTGCAAGGTTCTTAAGATTGACCTGCTCGATTCTTCTTTGAAAAATGCATGCCAGATTTGGGTTGCTCAAATGTCTTCTTCCTTTCCTTCCCTTCCCAGGAAAGCATAAAATACTTGTATTTTTTCTGTAACTTCATGTCAATGCTATACGTTTAGAAATAAAGCACAAGCATTTTGTGTGTTATTTGTGAATCCCCAGCATGTAGGACTTTTGGACGAAGAAAATTATATAAAAAAAAGTCAACATTTGTTTAGTTCTTAGAAATCTTAAGGTGGCACTGATTTCAGAAAACAGAATAAGGAGTTGGTATCTTTAAAAGAAGATTAAAAAAAAAAAAACATTTCTGAAGAAATGTTACTTTACTCTATTGTTTCTTATAAATAATTATCTGCCTAATCATTTTCAAGTCTTGTTGATGAATTTGTTTTTAATCAAGTCGCCGATGCAAATTTAGAATTAACCTTGCGATTTATCTAATCACATTTTAATTTATTTGCGCCGTTGAAACCTAAGACATTTTTTTTTTAATATTGCTGTCTTGAAGGATAAAAAATATATAAAATGGGAAAATAAATTTATATAATTTTTCTTGGAATCATTGTAAATAACCCCCAGATTTCATAGTTGGAAATGCGAACCATTGCATGTAATTGGGCAAAATAAAAGAATTACAAATATTAAAATATTGCAATTAAGCGACATTTATCATAGGATTTTGTCAAGTTTACGAACGGATTTCAAAAAAGTAAATCAAACAATTAAAATTCAAATAGTATGGAAAATGTTACAAGCCCAAATATGCAAGGCAATGGCATATTAAAAATAAAATATTTTTTAAAATATATAAGTATATATTTTAAATAACATAACCACTCAAACATAACCAAATACCAAACCTGACTTAAAATTCAACTCGCAGCCAAAATTGAAGTACATGATACGCAAATAATATGTACCCGATATCATTTTTTATAGAACAAGGGGGGGCATTCGTTTCCTTGTATGTTAGAGGGAGACCCAAAGAGATATGAAGCTAGTAGCTAGGGAGAGACCATGACTGGCAAGAAGGATATGAAATAAACATTCATGCAGGATCGAGGCAAAAGACCCATCATCTATTTGGATTGACAAAGGAAGGATTAGGGGTTAAATCGAAAGCAGGTGTCATTATTTTCTAGGAGTTGCAATATTGTGGAGGTGTTCGTGGGACAAATCAACCACCGCATCCCGGAATATGCCGCCCATATATATGTTTTATATATCACCTAAACATTTGAGATACGGCATGGCAGCCTCCTCCTCCAGTTATTTACTCAAAAACTAACCTAGACTTGCAATTCTCCATGTCAGGCTCAGACATAAAGAAAGAACAAGCATGGGTTATGACCTGACTCCTCAAAACCCCATCATCTCATGAACAAACCCAGCTGGAGCTGGGCATGGCATTAGCCGTAGCCTACTTCTTTTCTTTTGACATTCAAAACAGACCCCCACCCTGCCATGAACCTGATTTCTTTTCTTTCATGCTTATCTAAAGTCACCACACAAGATACATAAACAAGGACCTAAGGACCCCTGTTGTTTGCTGCATGACTTGGAAACCAAACTCATTCATAAATCATCTCAAAGAACCAGACCCTCCACGTATTTGCTACCTCTCTCCTTTGTTCCTAATTGCAGCAAGAAATACGGCTGCAAAAGAGTGTTTTTTTGTGGATGAATTACAGGTTTAAGGTTTGTTTTTCTTTTGCTTGTGTGCAGCTGGTTTACAGCTTGAGCAGCACTGTTGTTGCTGCAAGTTCAAATACGATCCAGAGAGGGGACAAGCTTGTTTTTTGTGTTGTTTTGCTTAGAAAATAAAATAAAATAAAGAAGGTGTAGAAAAAAAAGAAAGAAAAGCGATGGGGGAGAGAAAACAACATGTTATTTTTTTTCTTTTTTTTTTCTGGTGTTATTGCCCTCAGAAAACAACGTCGTATCGTGTGAAGGGAAAAAGTTTTACATTGATCCCCACATTTGTCCTCTTCCACGATTTGGTTCTTGGCTCAACTTTATTTTCTTTCCTTATTCCATTTCTGACCCTCATTCCTGCCTCTTCTTCCCAATCTTGTCCCTTATTCGTCTTCTCTCTCCACTTTTCTTTTCTTTTTCCTTCTTTTGCTCGCCCAAATCAAATCAAATATTGAAAAAATCTCAAACCCACGAAAAACTCACCAAAGGATAAGATTTCAAAAAACAAAATTAGAGGGATCGTGCAAATTGCTGTTTTTGGTATGTATATGTTTACTTGGGATTATCATTTTGTCTCTTAATCTCATATGCATAAACTATACATACACTTGTATACAAATCTAAGATTGGTGTACGTATAGTTTATGTATATGAGATTAAGAGACAAAATGATAATCCCAAGTAAACAATATATATATATATACACCATAAAAAAAATATAATATTTGACTTTATCTAGGGGAAAAGAAGTGCTTTGAGGCAGCAGGAGATTCAAAAGAATTTTAAAAGAAATCAAATCTTTTTTATTTATTACATCTTGCAGGAACCATTGAAAAAGAATGGAGTCTCTGGAATTGATTCTCCTTTGCCAGAAGGGAATTGATTCTCGACGAATCTATGAAGTTAATTATGGCCGGCACCTCTGATAAAACCACTTTTTCCCCACTTTGCTACTGGTATTTAGTAATATTATAATAGTTAATTTTAAAAATATTTTTTGTTTAAAGATATATTAAAATGATTTTCTTTATTTTCGAAAATTTAACTTTATATTAATAATCAAATCAATTCAAAAATATAAACAATAAGATATTGTTTTTCTAAAAAAAATAAAATTAACAAGAACACGCCGGCACTTTACCAAACGGCGAACATCTTCTGTTTTTCTTTCCTCTCACAATTTTCCCAAGTTGTGAGATAAAATTGAAGCTAGTTAAGTATCCTCAAAAGTTTCAAATAATATACTGGAGGAGGAATAAACATGACTTGCTTTTTTAAAAGAATATTTGAAGAGTTTTTTGTTTTATTTTATTTTTATATCCTGCAATGAACTCTCCTTTTCTGTTTACTAAATGAACAATGGATGTTTTCTTAATTATCTTGTTATATAAATTTAGTGAGAGCATTTACTTTATTTTATGTTATTCTATATCATTAACATATAGTTTGTGATCATGTCTTAAAAATTTAAATAACTCAGGAATAAAAATTATATACTAGATAATCGGTTAATCACTTAGTTCTAATATTTTTATTTATTCTCTCTATTACATCAAAGTACTTGATAATTAGAGTTTGATAAACTAAGGTGACTGGTGGGAGGTACTTACAAAAAAATCATCTTTGATGAATATGAAGACTTTTATATGCTTTAATAAATGTATTTGTAAAGAAAAAAATGCAATAATATTTTAAAAAGATAAACTTTAAAAATATATATATTAACAAATATTAAGAGTGGAGAGATTATGAATCTTGAGCTTAAAAGATTTATAAAATATTTATAATTTATAAGTTTTTTTTTTTTTAGCAAGAGAAGGGGCTGCCTTGATAGCATTTAATGAGGGTAAATATAGTAGGGTATTGGAAGATTTTTATATGCCTATGGATGTAGTAGCTTTTTTAAAAATATTAAGAATATTTAAATTATTTACGCAGAAATTATTAAAAACATACATGTTAAAAAAGAGTATAAATTAAAAAAAAAGTAAAATTAAAAGGAAAAAACATAAGGTGCTTTACATGCATAAGCCCTTATTTTTTTAAAATAAATATTGATGGGGCGAATGAAATGTCAAACTCATGACCCGAAAGCACTATACATAAAAAAACCACAAAACTCAATTCCTAGCAAATCAAATATTAAAAGATAAAATAAAAAAAACCAACAATACAAAAAAATCTAAAAGAAAATAAATAATAATTAAAAGAATGAGGGTGAAAATTGAAATAAAAAATAAATTAAAGGACAACTATAATTTTTTATGTAAGGATTAAATTGAAAAAAAAAGAAAAATAAATCAAAAGAATAAGGATCAAATCACAAAAAAATAATACACCATAAAATTGTGTGGTTGAAAAATTAAAAACCAATAAAATTGAATGATAAAATTAAAAACCAATAAAAGGATCAAGGAAAAAAATCAAAATAATAAAGATAAAATTAAAAAAATAATATATAAAAAATTATAATTGAATAACTAAATTAAAAAACAAACAACCAAGAATAAAAATTAGATATTTTGACCTAGTGCTAATTTAGATATTTTATTGTTTCAAAAAAAATAAAAAAGATGCATGTATCTCCGGACAAACTTTTACTTACTAATGAGTCACGAGAAAAGACCAAATTACTCAAACACCGAGGCTTCTCTTTTTTTTTTTCATGGAAGGGAAAAAAGATAAATATACTATAGAAATGAATAGTAAAGTGAGTGTAGGTGTACATTGTTTTTTCTACACGTTTTAAAGTCTTTGTTAAATTTTTTTCACTTTATTATATATTGAGTATTGAGATTTTATTTTAAATAATTTAAAACAGTCGCCTCTCCTCTTATTAAAAATATTAAAAAAGATTTTACAATCATCATAGAAAAGCTATAAAGATAATAAAATTATTGTATATTTTTTATATTTTACTATTGACTAGCTAGAAATCAATTCCCAGAATTATATGCACTGTAGATGAGAAAAAAACTAAAAGCTTTACTTAAGGGATTGACATGGTTGAATTTAAATCCGGAATGAAACTAAATTTATTCAATAAAATTATATATTTTTTATATCTTACCATTGGCTAACTAGAAATTAATTCCTAAAATTACGTGCATTGTAGATGAGAAACAAACTAAAAGCTTTACTTAAGGGATCAACATAGTTGAATTTAAGTCTGGAATGAAATTAAATACATTCAATAAAATTCATATTAATTAGCACATACAAATTAATCCAAAGAATTATGTCTTTACCATATTATTAATATGTAAAATCAAGAGATTGATCAATATCAATATTATATTTATTCAAGTAAGTAAGAATCATTCTTTGAAAGTTTGTTCTTGGTTAATATTGCAGATTTTAGCATTGATGATCTTTAGTTATTGAACTTTTCAATCCAATTATTCCGGCTAATAATTAAAGGCAATAATTAAAGCAAAACAAAATTTACAATTTTTAGAATCTACTAAATAGTTTATTAAGGTTGCGGAGGCCTTAGAGGTATGTATAACAGAGGGTCAACATGGTTCAAGTAAGTGGAAGGATGCAGGGTATACCTTTGACATACCTCTTCCACTGAAAATAAAAAAAGGCATTTCCATCAATTTAAAAAATGAAGAGGAACATCACTTGCATTTGTTTAGATTACCGAGGTGTGGTTGATAAGAGGGAAATCAAACCCTAGAGCTGGCTTTTCTAAAGGAACATCAGAACAGAGGACAATTACTTATCCTCTATGTGCTCAGTATGGGCAAAAACACATAAGAGATTGTTCTCTGTAATGCTAGGATGATTGTTTAGTATTTAAAAGTATATTTTTATTAAAGTTATATATCATTATATTGCATTTAAACTCTGACTATCTCAAGTTCTTATAAAAAATATATGCTTTGACTCAAATATAACATCTATTATATAGATTTTAAATATTTATCATTACACAGTTGTTTTTTAAAAATATTGTATAGTTAAATAATTAATATAAGGTCAGTTTATTTTAATAATTCATAAAATTAATTTTATTTAATTCTAATTTTAGTGTAAAATTATAAAATAAGAGATAGAACAATGGCTCGTCGAATAGGTGTATTGAAAAATTAGACCTATGGAAAGATTATTTCCTGATTTCGAGGCATTAATTTCTTATAACAAAAGTATTAGCGAGACAACCGATTTACTTTCTTTAACAAAAGAATTAACGAGAAAATTAGACACAATCGGGCTTCTAATAACCAAACTTTCTTGTACATTGAACTCAAGACAAATAATAGGCCCATCAACACGGGCCCGAATTGAATAATATGGGCCCCCAAGTTGAGCCGACATCAAAATGGTGTGTAGAAAAGAGAGGTTTAGGTCAAGAAGAAGCTAAGAAAGAATCCCACTGATTGATTTTCTTTTTCTATCTATCAATCAGCTTCTTCGCTCCTCTCCCACCTTAGCACCAACGCCCAGGTACTGATCGTCTTTTATGTCCCTTTTTTAAAAAATAAATTATTTGGTCTCATTCAACTAACGCCAGGCAATTTTAGTTTTTTTTTTCCTGTTCATTTCCCATTACTATCACGCTCTTGAATTGAGAATCTTGTTCTTGATTTCCAGATTTTCATTTCTGCTTTGTTATTTTCCCGATCTGCCATTGATTCTATTTTTCGATTGCTGTATGGTTTTCTTCATTCCATTCTTGTTCAGTTTTTTTTTTAATGATTTAGGGGGGGGGATCATTTTAAAGTAAAGTAGGATTTAGGTTTTCAATTTATAGAAATGTTTTCAAATTTATTTTTTTTTTTGCAAATTATTAGATAACTGATTGGGTATTTGTTATTGGAGTGTGGGAAACAGAATCAGAAACCATGCCGAAGAACAAGGGAAAGGGAGGAAAGAATAGGAAGAGAGGAAAGAACGAAGCTGATGACGAGAAGCGTGAGCTTATTTTTAAGGAAGATGGGCAGGAGTATGCCCAAGTGCTTCGCATGCTCGGAAATGGTCGTTGTGAAGCCATGTGTATTGATGGGACCAAGCGTCTTTGCCATATTCGAGGGAAGATGCACAAGAAGGTCTGGATCGCTGCGGGTGATATAATTCTCGTTGGCCTCCGCGACTATCAGGATGATAAGGCTGATGTTATATTGAAGTACATGCCCGATGAAGCTAGGCTTCTGAAGGCCTATGGTGAGCTTCCTGAGAATACTCGTCTCAACGAAGGTATTGCTGGAGGTCTTGATGAGGAAGATGATGGTGCTGGTGATGATTATATTGAGTTTGAGGACGAAGATATTGACAAGATCTAGTTTTGTCGTCTTCTTATGCTTAGTGCCAAGTGACAGTGAGTGCTGATAATGAAATGCCAGAACCAGAAATGTGCATGATAAACTTGAATTTGAGATGTTTAACTTGTTATAATTCTCATGAAATGCCTATTTGTATCACTCTTAATATTTCTCATGTGCCCTCTTATCTTGTGTTGTTTGTGTTGATGCTTGCCTGAATACCCAGTGCTTCGTACTGTGTTTGGCCAATGTTTCATGGCTTTTGTATGGAGAGGTACGCTGCCCTGTTTTTCATTTGGTATTTGCATGATGGCTGCAAAATGTAATTGTGTGATTAGGTTGCCAGGCATTCGCCTTGGTTCCATGTTTTGTTTGTGTGTCAGGATGGGAATCATTGCTAACAAACGAAGTAACTTGTTAGCGTTCTTGTATTTCCTCTTCCAGGGCTTCGATTTGTAGGCAGTGCTTCAGCTATTTTATTTATCCACGAGGGGACTAGAAAGGAAAGCATGTTTCGGGAATTATTAATACTTGATGACATGAGCCTTTAGCCTTTAGCCTTTAGTAGACTGCAGTTGGTTTCCAGAATACCAGGACACACTTTCTCATCGCCTCGTGCAAATTTAGAATACAAGTGTGTTGCTGATGCCAATGGAGGCCCTATTTAGCACTCTTTGGTTTCCTTGGGATAGAATGAACATCTATGTTCTGAGTTCACACATTTTTAGATCTAGCGATTCGAATGAAGTACGTTAAGTCATTACCTCTACAGGCAATTTTGAAGCCATAAGTCCTTCTGGAATGGATTGCAAGTAGTATGATACATTGTTGCCCTACACATTGGAAATTTCTTTGATGATTATGACACGAGTTACAAGCTACATTGGTTAAGATGAAGCACTGCGTTTCATTTCTTTTCTGCCGCTTGATAGTGGTTTCGGTTTCAGCTCCTTGTCTTGTTCAGTCTCCTTTGAACACCCCTTCTTGATTACCTGATCAATACATGGACGTGTAAGGGAATTGGAAGTCTGTAAAGAATTAGAAGACACTGAAGAGGAGAGGAGAGGAGAGGAGTTTTATTATACATGGAAGATGAACTATTGCTTGAAGGACTGCAAGCCTACAACGAAAGGTATCAGAAGCCAGATGCAGTTACAAGAGGTGATTAAAGTGCCCTATTGATCATATAGTTGCGGAGGCTGGGGACAGCCGACAGGGAAATTTACCTTAGCTTGCTCTGTCGGACACTGGTAGCTTGGGGCTGTTTTCCGCCTTGATATGGTTCTGGTAGCCTTAAGCCTACTCTTAGTGTGCCTGAAGCCATCCTTGTTGTTTGATGCTATTGATAAGCTATCAAATTGGACAGACACCTCATTAGACCCGCAACTCTCTCTCTCTTCTATTGCCACATCAGAAAATCTCTCCCCGAAATCAAATCTGTAATTGCTGTTTACTGGCTCAAGTTGTTTGCCAGTACAGCTTTCCACTGAGCATTCTGGAACTCGTGTTGCCATCCACCTTTCTAGCCAGCTCCAACTCATGTTGGGTTGGGTGCCATCAGATCTAGTTTGTTTCTTCTTCGAGCAGATTCGTAACTACGGGCCGATTTGACGACGGAAGCAATGTTAGTTAAAGCATTAAATCTCTGTTTCCTATTTGCATTTCGGTCAGAATTTAAGCATACCTGTTGTGAGAAAGCATATGCCAGTGCCCTTTCTCGCCTGCTTGTTGCTTCCAGTCTGTTCTGAATCCTCTTTTTCGAAATGTTGCTAATCACCGTGCTATCATCCCAATCTTCCTATAATCCACGCATATACATAGATTAAAGTCTAATTCCAGGGGTGAAGTTTCAAGTATCCCATTTTCTCATAATTTGTTATGCCATACTTTGAATATTTATATATGCTCAAACCATAGATTTTGATTCATGACAGTTAACTAGATCATGTTTCATTTCTATCTTTTGCTTTTTTTGCTGGAAAAAGCTCAGCAGTCTGTATTCACCTTTAACCTGAAAACCTGAGTTCTGGCTCTCTTTTGCACTCGATGATGCACAGACACATTTTCCTCTCTAACAGAGAGAACTCCCACAGAATTTCCAGTCTGAACTTCAATTGATGTGCCTAGTGAATCTCTACTTGGACATTCTGTTCCCAATGCAAGTTCCTGCGCGTCCTCCTTTGACTTGGTTTCTTCTCTTTTATGCCTAGCCTGAAATTCAAGAACTTAAGACAATTATCCAAAACAGAAAAGAGCACAAAATCAATGATTAGCAAAGTGATGCTTTTCATGATCTTAAAATTTAACCAATGCACAGTCTACTTAGAAATTTCCATGCAAGATTTCTGGCTTACGATATCACAAAATATTATACCAGAACCAGTCATTTTTGCTCGATGATATCTGTTTATGAATGACTATTACTTTCATCTTTCTACAATAATCCAGGTTATGGTATTTCAGCCTATCTGAACGAACCAGAAAGTCTCTGAACGCGGACTGAATGATGATCGCTGCATCTTCTTGACGGAATAATTTGGAAGTTGAATTATGCTTTTCCTTCGGCATATCTTCTTTGGTCTCATCATTTTGGACATCTCCTTTGTCTTCAGTGTCCTCTAGCATGGGCTGTGTAACAGTGGCCTCAGAGCTCTTGACTGAAGCTGAATCCTCCTCTGCAAGCACTGAATTGAGCTCTTCACCACAAAGGTATAGCCTAACAGAACTCCACCTTTTCCTGTGATCCCCTGGAGTGATTCTTGCCTGAATTGCTCAACATAGAATCAAAAAAGAACATCACTAACAAGTCTCTTAAGTCTGCCTGCTTAGTGTACACTCACTGATCATCAACAGTACAGAAAGATAGGAAGCGTCAACAATAACTAGCAAACCAAAGAACTACAAGAAAAGGTCGAGTTCATTCTCAAGAAAAATGCCTGAAAACCAAAGAATTCAGACCATACAGCTTAAAGAAAATCAAATGAAGTATCTAGTTTTATGGCTTACATTGCTCTCATGAGTTCCAACGGAGCGGTTTCTGGAGAAGACACTCCTAACCAGCTCTCCGGTGATGCCCATTTTCAAGTGACCAGTAATCCCAAAGCAATGCGTTTGAATAGGGTGCCTCCAATTATATTGCAACAACCATGCACAGGTACTGAGATTCCCTCAATTATTACTGGAATTGGAAAAAAGTTGAAAATTGCAAGTGACATTCTTCACTCGGTTACTTCACAGGATTTTCATTAAATTATGGATTAGGTTACAGGGTTAAGGCAACAACTAACAATATGTATTGTTATAATAAGGGACCTGTTAGCTGTCATTAAGCGGGAGATCAGAGAGGATTACAGAGCTTTAGACCTGGAATTGGGCCTTAAATCACATAAATAATTGAGGCTGAAAAGTAAAGATTAGATAGAAAGGATGAGTGGAGTTTTTTTTTATTATTATTGCTTTTTGTATCACTTTTTTGCACATGGCCTGTGAATGGACAGGGCAAACAAAGCTTGCTTGCTGCTGGGGCGATGTCTATTCCTTTCTAGGCACGCACTCACTCACTCACTCACTGCATCTACCCTTCCATTCGTGGTCCAAGTTGCTGCTGTTTAGTTTGTGCTGGGCCTGAAAGGATATCAATAACTTTAAGGACTGTCCAGTTTGATCAGGCCAGCTATTGTCTTTTAAGATTATGCAGAATTGCTGTCGTTTCATTGACTTCGATTAAATTCCTAAACTGCATCATAAATAATGTTTGGTTAATATACATACATACATACATACATACATACATATATATATATAAAGCTTTTAAGATTTCCAAAACGATTTGGGTGGATGCGTTTTAAACTATGAGTTGCTTGAGCTCTTTCTCTCTCTTTTTTCCCCCTTAATGAGATAGCAAATTGCTGATTACCTGAGTCTTAAAATAAAGGTTTGCATGTGCCTCACACTGAAGATATCCTCCGTGAATAACAATGCGCTTATAAATATAGTAATGGTTATTTTTTAAAATAATATTTATTTAAAAATATATTAAAATTATTTTTTATTGTTTTAAAATTATTTTTAATATTAGTATATTATAACAATAAAAAAATATAAAAAATTAATTTTCAAAAAATAGTTTTGCTTAATCTTATTTAAACGCAATAGAAAACCAGGTCTAGCTGTCTTGTTTCAGGCTATAAGCAGGAGATAAGAGGATTGCCACATATAATTTTTTTATTTTATTTTTTTTTTATTTTGCATCATTCACCATTTCAAGAACTGGGCCATGGATGTTCTTCTTCACTTCGCTGGCCGCTTCTTGCACCAGTAAATAAAAGAGGGTGATGGGTCCTCAGGAGTTCGGTTTCAGGCCATTATCATTGTCTGCCTAGGATCATGAGAGCATCTGCCCGCCCACCTCCTCCCCACGCATGCTTTTTTTACTCCAGTGAATAAAAGGAGTGGAGAGAGGTTTGTAATGTTAAGCTTTTATTATTAGAAAACCATAGTATGAGATTTTTTTTTTTTTAAAAAAGGGGGAAGATAATAACGTCATTTGAGTTTTAATTCATTTGTAGGCTGTTAATCATCTCTTTAATGAAAGAGAGCACTAATGTTATTTGAGTTATGAGTGTTTAGAGGGTTATTAAGCTTGATTAATACATACTTATATTATTTATTTCAGTTAAACATCAAATATATCTCCAGATTATTTAGCTTATATCAATTTATCAATTTTATATTTTAACTATTTTTTATATTAATTTTATCTTTAAACTATTTTTACATATCAATTAATCATTGTTATTAAACTCAATCCGGCCCTTCGAGTCAACCCAAGATGCAATCAATTTGATGGCTGGACTGATCCAGATTTAATAAAATATTAGTTAAGACAACAGCCCAGCTAAATCCATGCAACTTGGTGGGTCAATTCATGACTTGGATAAGATCTTTTTTATTTTTTTAAATGTGAAATTTGAAATCTATTATTATATATATACTTTATATTTCTAGAAAAAAAAAGTTATATTTTTTTTTAATATAAGATAAAAAACTTTTTTGATTTAGATACTTTAACTTAAAAGAATAATATTATATTTTTTCAGTATAAGATAAAAAAAACATTTTAAAATATTTTTTTAAACTTAATTGTTTGTAATATGTATAATATATATTTATATGGATTTTTTCATATGAAATATTAAAAATTTATTTTTTAAAATTTTTTCGAGTTAATTCAAGATGACTCGGGCTGATCCATAAAACTAGGAACCCGACTCCTCGGCTGAATCAATTCCTAGACCGAGTTTAATAACTATGTAATTAAGGACTTTTATTATAATTATTTAATAAAATGTTACTTTTTTTTCAAAATGAAATTGATTTTACAGAAAAATAAAATAAAATGGATGGAAATATGAATAAAAAGCCTAAAAAATGAGTTAAAGTCCTTGTTTGAGAATTTCTAAGAGTTCGAGAATGAAAATAATATACAAAGTTATTTGATGGTAAAATTG
The DNA here is from genome assembly GCA_015708895.1 of Populus ilicifolia. Taxonomy (NCBI): domain Eukaryota; kingdom Viridiplantae; phylum Streptophyta; class Magnoliopsida; order Malpighiales; family Salicaceae; genus Populus; species Populus ilicifolia. The sequence continues at coordinate 457,650 of SRLM01000082.1, read as the reverse complement.
AGACTACCTGTATAAATAAATTAAAAAAAAAGAATATTTTTGAGATTTGCTCTTTTTTTAAATCCACGAATTGATCCAAATATGTTAAAAATTTACAATCTTTCCTTTACTAGATTATACAAAGCGGAAGTAATCCTTCGAATATTTTTCTTATTTATTTATCAAGATCAAAACCAATGTTTGTTAGCTTTAAAACTAGAAAAACTCAACTGATATATTTTTAAGAAAAAAAATAAAAATATACAATTAAAAATAAAGCTTGTTAAATTAACAGCTATTTTAAAATAAAATATAAAAATTTTAAAACTCTATCCCTCAAGTATCATGCAATTCTCAATTGGATCTCCAAATAAAAACATTCTCAAGAGAATCCCCATTTATTTTGGTTCTCAATTGCATCCCCTTTTATTTAACCCTTCTCTTAAATCGTTGCCTTTAAAATCATATCAACAAAATGGGATTATTGTCTTCAAAAACTTTTGTCCTTTAAGAGATGGCACAAATCCGCATATTACCATTTGGGTTTTTTTTTTCATAATAGAAATACATTGGAAAATTACTAATTATACTAAGAGAATTGGAGTGTGCATTGTTTTTTTTTTTATCATAATTTTTTTAATTGTAATTTCATTCTTCCAAATTACATTAACATAGTTTCATATATTGAGCTTTCTTTCTTTATATATATATATAAAGGACCCAATTGAACACGGGCTTGATAAACTTGAATTTCCTCCCTAAAGTTGTAGTTTGGTCCCTTTTATTTTAGAATTTTATATTTTAATCCTGATTTCTTTTTTCATATTTAACCCTAAATGTTGAAAGAAAATAAAAAATAAGTCAACAAAAAATATTGAAGAGAAAAAAATAGTCAATGTAAACATTTCAATAACAAAAAAGAGTGATATTAGAGGGTGTTTGAGATGGTAATAACAAGTGATTTTTAAAGTCTTTTTTATTGGAAATACATCAAAATAATAAATATATTTTTATTTTTTTATCAGTATATCAAAATGATTTATAAAAAAAATTAAAGCAAAAAAAATTTCAAATTTTTTGAAAACTCCAATTAACAAATTGTCCCAAATAAACATTTAGTGTCAACATGTCTTTTTAAATATATAAAAGAGTTTAATGGAGGAGTTGTTGCCTTGTAATCATCCTAGAAAAAAATTAAAATGGATGAGGCTCCTTGATTTTTTTAATTTTTATTTTTTAATATTAATTTTTTTTTGGATCCAGTAGGGTTTTTAGGGGTTTTTTAAATTTTAAATAAATTTTTAAATTCCAAAATTCAAATCATAATTTTTCAATCACTAAAAGTAATTGAAAAATATAGCAATGAACAATAGATTGTCTGTTGAGAGAGATAGATTGTCTGTTGAGAGAGAGATGGAATGAAAAAGCTGTCTACTCTTTAAAACAAAAACCAGTTAGGCTTGCAAGTTAGGGCTTTTGAATCCCTTCCAAACCTAATAATGATTGATTTTTTTTTAAATTTTAATTTCTTAAATTTTAATTAATATCATCCCTTCTTTTATTTATTTATTTATTAAAATTTTAATTAATACTCTCTTTCTTATTTTTAAATTGTTTAATTTATTTTAAAAAATAACAGTTATTTTTAATTGTTTTTAATTTTCGTAATGCTTCTACAAGATTATTATAATTTATCTTTAATTTTTTTAATTTTTTATATAAATAAATTGCATTTTGCATTGAATATTTATAAAAATAAAAATTATTTGCTATTGATAACAGTAAATAACTTCAAAGATAAAATAAATTAAAATTTAATTGAGGTTAAATATTTGGATGTGTTTTTTCCTTTTGTGTATTTATGAGATTGATTAGCATTTTAATTTACCATTTAACTAGTATTAACAATGTTTTGTCGGTTTATCACTTCATGTTTTTTTAATTTATTTTGTTAAACATAAATAATATTTTTTTATTTTTTAATTAAAAAATTACAACACTTTAAGAAACGAAGGGTGATAGGTTATTTGCGCGGGGAAACGACCTATCGCTGACTTATCACAAAAAAAAGTGCTATAGTGAAAGATTGGGTGTCCATCCTTTATAAAAAAACTCCTAAGCTCGCGTGTATTGACTTATCAGGCTTCACATTGCCTGATCTCTCTCTTTCTCATTTTTTTTTTAATTTTAAAAAATTGATAATTTTTTAAGTTTTAATTAATGGCATCCCTTGTTTTAATTAATCAAATTATTTTTACTTTGCATTAATTTTTTTATTAAAATTTTAATTAATATCCTCTTTCTTATTTTTAATTTTTTTTTACTTCTCATGTTTTAAATAGTTGCTGATTATTTCTTCTTTTCATAATGCTTTGATGTGATTATTATAATTTTTAATTTATGTTTATTTGTTTTATATAAATAAATTCTATTTTCATGATATATTTTAAAAAATAAAAATTATTTATTCTTAAATAACCTTTAGTATAAAGTAAATAAAAATATATAAAATAAAAAGTTCAGTGAAGTCTAATATTTGTATGTGCTTTTACCTTTTGTTATTATAAAAACTATCACGTTGTTATTTTAATATTTAATTAATATTAACAATTTTTTATTAATTTATAATTTATTTTACTAAGCATATATAATATCTTTTATTTTTTAATTAAAAAATTATAATACCTGCAAAAATATCATGATATATTTTTTATTATATTAAAAATTAAATTAAAATTTTGTTAATATTTAATATTTTTAAATTTAATTTAATGATCAATTCAATCCGAAGATTGAATCACAAGTTTTAATGATATCATTTTAATAAAAATAAAAAGATAATTAATGAATTAAAATCAAATTTTTAATGAGGTGAATTTACCAAATTAATTAAATTTTTAATTTTTTTTATAAATTCAATTTAATTTAATTTTAAGCCCGATGAGTTTCAGATTAATATGCCAGGATGTACCAAATTTAAAACTACAGAGGGCTAGGAATATTAAAAAAAATATTTACTTGGTGTTTTTCTTTCTAAAGCCGTATTAAATATAACATGGTCGGGCCGGGTCACCTGATTCGTTTTATTGCAGTCTTTAACAACACCTTCCTTCCCCGGATCCACCCGTAGTGACTCGACCACGACTCGAAAACCCTCCCCATTCCCCTCCCCCTACTAGTCTCTCGGTCTGTCCAGGGTTACAGTTCAGCGGCAAAAAGAGAAGGAAAATAATTCAGTGGTGAAGCGAGGTTAAGCATCCTCCTCGGCCCAAGAATCATTCTACTTGAAAGTTTCTTGCTGTTTTTTGGCAGCAATTAAAAATTAGAGGAGGAGGAAGCAAAGAAAATGAGCATAGTAGCGAAAGAGACAATCGAAGTGATAGCACAAAGCATAGGAATAAGCAATTTGTCTGAAGATGTTGCACTTACTCTCGCTCCTGATGTCGAATTCCGCATGCGTCAAATCATGCAGGTATTGTATTCTTATTATTAACACAAGAAGAAAACTAGTGATTCAGTTAATTATTTTTTATTTTAATGATGAAATCAAATAACAGGAAGCTGTCAAATGTATGCGCCATTCCAAGAGGACTAGGCTGACTACAGATGATGTTGATGGCGCGCTTAACCTTACAAATGTTGAGGTAAAATTATGAACGACTGATGTTTAGGATAGTTTATTTGTTAAACATCATCTAATCGAAAAAGCTTTAGATGATGATGATTATGATGCATTGTTGTCTTATGCAGAAATATGTTCTTATGTCTGTTTAGGTTTCATTCTATGAACTCCAGCAATTCATTACGTGTATCGATGGATCACTAGGTTTAAATTTAAGAAGATTTTCAATCGAAAGGGTGCAAGTGACAATAGATTGGACAGGATCATGTGGGCTAATTTATAGTCCAATCTGGATTTTCATTGAAGTGGAGAGACTCTCGAGAAAAAATTGAACTCTTTCTTTCACCTAATGACCGAAAATGAACTTGAGGAAATGCTGGGACATTAGAATGGTTTTTCAAGCATTATTCTACTCCTCCCCCCCCCCCCTTTTGTTTCAGTTTCAACATTTTATTTTAGGGTAGAATTTCATTGTCTTGTCTTACAGCTTTTCCATTTGGATCTACTTTATTGGTGAAGGGCTGGAATAGGGTTGTGACAAAAAAGATGAATCTGACTTCACGACAAAAGATGAATCTGACTTTCTTATCATATGGTTCTATTTTTCTTCAGTCCTATGCCTGTTTTAGAAGTTGGGATTATTGATTTTTTGGCTGTGATGAGTAGAACTGCTTGTATGTTAACTATCAAATTTGTTTTTTTGTTAATTCCTGGAAATGCTATTATTGTTAGTGTTCCACCTAATTCTGTTTAATTTTTCAGCCAATATATGGCTTTGCTTCTGGAGGTGCTTTGCAGTTCAAAAGAGCTATTGGTCATAGAGATTTGTTTTATGTTGATGACAAGGATATTGATTTTAAAGATGTAAGGAATTTGAAATTATATAAATTTCTCTTTAGATTGACATTACTAGAGCACTTTTTTTTTCAATGTTTATGTTTGAGTGATAGGTGATTGAGGCACCTTTGCCAAAAGCACCACTTGATACCGCAGTTGTTTGTCACTGGCTCGCTATTGAAGGTGTCCAACCTGCCATCCCAGAAAATGCTCCACTGGAAGGTCAGTCTCTTAATTTGGGATTTCATCAGCTTTTCATTACTGATAAACATAAGATGATATGATACAAGATCTAAGCTCTAGCAAGCTAGAATATATATCAATGCTGGAATTAAGCATTTAGTAGGCTTCTAGTACCTCTGATCTCTTAAGATTCATGTTATGATCATTTTTCTTCTTTAATTGCTGTGATGAGACAAATCACTTCTTCTAGAACTGTAGTGAGTTTGATCCTGTTAGTTGTCGTTTTTGATAAATTTTTATGTTGTGGTCAATGGAGACAATTCTTTATTCATTGTTTTAAAATTCCTTTCTGCTCAGTTTTGCTTTTACTATTGGAGCTAATCTTTTGACGGATCATGTTTGTTCTGTAGTTATTGCACCTCCTTCTGATGGAAAAATCAGCAAACAAAATGATGAATTTCCAGTTGATATCAAATTACCAGTTAAGCATGTATTGTCTAGGGAGTTACAGGTGTGCAATATATTATCAACAACTTTTTTTCCCCATTTGTTTCCATAGTGCTGTGGTTTATTCTCTTTCTCTTTTCTTTTCCTTGTCTTTGCAGCTATACTTTGATAAAATCACGGATCTTACAGTGAGAAGGTCTGATTCTGTTCTCTTTAAAGAAGCATTAGTGAGTTTGGCCACTGACTCGGGACTTCATCCATTGATTCCTTATTTCACATACTTTATAGCTGATGAGGTACTGCTTTCCTGACTATGTCACCCTCATTAACAGATACTGGATATACATGATCATTCCTTTTGCATTTTGTTTTTCTAATATTTACTTATCCAATAACATAGGTTGCTCGTGGTTTAAATGATTACTCTCTTCTCTTTGCTTTGATGCGTGTTGTTTGGAGTCTTCTCCAGAATCCTCATATACACATTGAACCTTATGTAAGTTACCTGCAGTTTATTTTGTCTTCCTGTTTACCTTTGCAGGACTTGTATAGCATAATACATTAATAATCTCTAATTTTAGGTTTATTTACTGACAGTAGTTGTTGTGTCCACGTGGCATATGTTGATGTGGATGCATCATGATTGGATTTCAAATGGCCATTCATAAGAAACGGACTCGATACTGACAGTAGTTGTTGTGTCCACGTGGCATATGTTGATGTGGATGCATCATGATTGGATTTCAAATGGTCATTCATAAGAAACGGACTCGATTATAGTTATTATTAGCTTTACCCATTGAAACCTTTGTTCTGAATAATTTGGCATGTTCTATTCTCAAGTAGTCTGGGTTACAACTTCAAATGTAGTTAAGTGAATGATAATGACTTCAGAACTTATCTTTTTCCAAAAGAAATCCTTTAAACACACAGACAAGTGAGCGTGCACGCATGCACACACACACACACACTATATATATATATATATATATAAACAAGAAGCACGTGCTGTAATTTGTCATTGTCATTTTGCCACTATCTAATCAGTACAGTGTCCTTAAATCTGTGATTGACTTACTAATTGTGGCTTAAACTTTTTTTTTTTTTAATCAGTTGTTTTACACTATGTGCACTTAATTGAATTCTGATGACCTATATCTACATTTACATCTGTACTATGTATAAAAACTTAGAGTCAAAATATTTGGTTTGACATGAATAAGCCTCTTTTTTTTGTCTTTTTCTTTTTTAATGACTATATTATTCAACTTAATAGCCTTTGGTTCTATTCTATTCTATTTGTTAATTATACTATTAACTAACTCTAAAAAAAACTAACTATTCTTTTGTGTAATAAACTAGATTATACAGATATACCATTCATTGATTTTGGAAAGCTCTTTTGTCCTATATAATTATTGCATGAGTATCTGATGTAAGAAATATAAGAGGGAAATTTAATCTCTCTTTTTTTTGGTTACAAATTAATTTTATGAATGATTACTAACTGTTATGGTGTACTGAAGAACTATGACACTTATTAAGTAGGCCATAAACAGTACTAATGATTTAACCTGTACAGCTGGCTTCCTTCTTAAAAATATCTATGTTTTCAACTATCATTCATGTTTAGATCCTCTTGTGAAAAACCAGTGAGGTCATGAACTTGAAATTTCTAATTTGTCCACTGATTCATGTATGCAACAATAGAAAAGATAGTAATTACATTTTCATAAATAAACTCATCTTCTGTTATTATTAGATATGACGTGTTTCCTAGTCTTAGTTGGAAAGTAGTCTTTACTAGCAACCTACTTTTGGTTGTTTGAGCTCATAATTAGTAATAGAGTTCTGATGTCCCTGTACGAGTATTGTATAGCTTTGGGACCAAATCCCTTGCAAATAAAAAGGAAGTCTTTTTGTTTTTCCTTACCCTCCTGTGTAGCCCGTTATCATTTATTATAGATTTGTCTATCGTTACATTTTCTTTTCCAAGGAATTTAGATTTGTCAGTTTAAATAGCGAAGTTTTTGTTCCAACAAAAAAGTGTGAATCTAAAATCATGTGCACTGTTAATTTACCAAGTACAGATAATAGCGAACATTCTCTCATTCATATTTAGCGTTAAGAATAGTATAGATGAATACAAGATAAAGTCCGCTCAACGACTTTCTCTCCCCCCCCCTCTCAAAGAACAAGAAAATTCATTGTGAGTGAAATGCATGGAATTGATACAATTTACATGGTCATACATGTAATTGCTTATGGGTTCATCCCCCCCCCCCCTGTTTTCTGTGTATGGTATTTATTCTGACATTGTTAAATTCTTTATACCATAAGAATCTACATACCATAAGAATCTACAAAAGCAAGAATGAAATATTTTACCCAAGCATGTGAATGCATTGTATTGTATGATAAGTGATTTTTATATTGTCAGTGCATTGATTTAACAAGTGATATAGCGATGTTCATATGATGGAACAACTGTCATAATAACATTGAAATTAAAAATTTTAAACAACATATTAACTGGTCAGGGAAGAAAAGAGATTTTATTAATTGATATAGTAGTTTTCAATTAACATGAAATAGTTATGAAAGAAACTTTATAGTAGAGGAATTTGACATTAAAAGTTATATGTCTAATTGTTCTTTAATATTTTTCACATGATGGTTATTGTTTGTGTGCTGATAAATGCATACAGCAGCTGATATACTTTCAGAGTTTCAGTTGTGTTATGCTAATGACAAATATGCAATGCACATGAAAGAAGAAAACTAGTCATGATACAGGTTTTTGCAGTCTTACAATGGTCCTTGCTGAATCAAAGTCATTGGTTTTTTGGTGCCACCTACTTCTTGAATGCTTCCTTTGGTGAATGTATCTTCTTATTGTTGCTCCTGTGCATGTTTGTTTTCTATTTCCTCCTGTACTTTGGTGTCTTTAGTTTAAGCATTTCTTCCTGATGCATTCATATGCATTTATTTCACTTTGACCAAACAACTTAGATGAAATTTTATTGTAATTATTCAGTGTAAATGGATATATTCTGTAGTTTTTTTGAAGAGTGCAATCTTTGAAATTGAGAAGGCGGTGGATTTCTTGTCAGCTGCACCAATTGATGCCATCTGTAGTCACCTGCCTTGTCGCGAGAAAGTTAGGGAATAGATTTGCAGACAACCACTGGGAACTCAGGGACTTCACTGCTAACTTAGTTGCCTCAATATGCAAAAGGTAATTCTTCTTGTCCACTATCTGGTCTACACACAACAGTGATAATTTGGTAGGGTGCATGGTTGGCAACATTCAGCCTTTATATTGTGTAAGCACAGTCTGACTGAGGTTTTTGATCAAACCATTTGGATTATTAATTTTTATGATCATGGCTGTGGTTGAATAATCTGTGTATGGCCACTTGAACAATTAATGCCAGCATTGAATCATTTGATGGGTTTTCCTTGTCTATTTGCCCTACTTGGGTAACAAACATAGCCCAGCATTCCAGACCTGATGTGACTTTACTGGTAATTTCATACTATATGGGGGCACCAAATGAATTTTAAGTTCGTGTTCTACCTTCATAATATTTTTTTTAGATACTGAGTTAGATAACTTGATTAATTCTCAATTGACTGACTTGTCTGCTTAGCAACTAAAATTGTCTATTTGTAAAAGTTAATTTGCTTTGTAAAGTATGTTCCGAGAGTAAGTTGGAGTGGCTGTTGCAGATTTGGGCATGTTTATAACAGTCTTCAGACACGTTTGACAAAAACTTTGCTCAATGCTCTTTTGGACCCAAAGCGCTCATTGACACAGCATTATGGTGCAATACAAGGATTGGCAGCTCTTGGGCCCAATGTGGTATTTTCTCTTGCATGCTTGTAGCAAGCATAAATATGCAAATTTTGTTTAAATGCTTGTTGGAAATTATTTTCTTGCTTATAATAGTATGAGGTTGCTGTTGACACATTATCTATAAGAATTTAAATAAGCCTCATCAGTTGTGTATAAAACCGAAATGAAATAGGAGAAATAATGAACAAAGGAGGAAACAGAAGATATATGTGACATGCCGTGTTGTTGTCTGCTTTTCTCATTATTCTTACCAACAGGTGTGCAACAACTTTTCTATTTAATGATAGAGGTAATGGCTTGCTGAGGATGCATTTTGGATTTTAATGCAGGCAATGGTGAAGTTGATATTGAAGGATATGCTAAAGTAGTTATTCATAGTTTTATAATTAGGAGCACAGTGTCCCAAAATTGCATATTTGATGCTGAGCTGAAAAATATTGCTTGTAGGAAAGTAGAGATATCTTGATACTTGTATCTCGTGAAGCTAGTCAAGCAGCAGTTTTTTTTTACCTATTTAGGAAATGGGTTTGGAGATTGGAAGACAAATTATCCTTGGAATTTTGGATAATCTTATAAGTTGACATTTATGGTAAAGCTTATCATGGGGAATTTTCCATTTTTTTTTTCAAAAAAGAAATAAAGAGAACTTTTTTTCCTTGAAGATTATTTTGTACCAGACCAGAATTCTGAGCACTGTCACTACTATTTGGTGTCTCTTTATATTTGCGATTCTTAAGAAGCAGGATGTTTAAATTGTAAAGGACATGCTTTGGCTAGATTTTGCTTAAATTTCTGGTTCCTTCTCTTTACTCCCAACCAAATAGAAGTTGAGGTGCTGTACTGTTAAATCAAGCAAGGAGGTTTACTGGGATGGCATCAAGAAATTGTTTGGAAATTGCAGTCAGTCGATTGGTTAAGGGAATTTTTCTGTGAGCATTCACTTCTAATGCAAACTTCCTTAAACAAAAGTAATTTAACAATGTAGATCTTAAATGAATGCTTGGACTCCATCCTATCGGGAGCCATCTCATTTTTTCCTCTGTTGGCCCATGCTAGACCATGGCAATCATTGAAATTGTCAGCTATTTTTTTGTATCTTATTTCTACTCATCTTCTAGGATTTCAAGTAATTAATGCTTCTTACTCCACAAGCAGGTTCGCCTTCTTCTACTGCCAAATCTCAAACCATATCTCCAACTTCTTGAACCAGAGATGCTTCTTGAAAAGCAAAAGAATGAGATGAAGAGGCATGAAGCATGGCATGTTTATGGAGCGTTGCTAGTGAGTTGCTGTCTACTTAATATAGAAATGACACTTGTATCCCATTAAGACTAGTTTTATAAGACTGCATATTTTCCAGTGTGCAGCGGGCCAATCCATATACGACCGTCTCAAGATTTTCCCAGCATTGATGTCCCACCCAGCATATGCTGTATTAAGGACTAATGAAAAAGTCGTCACTAAAGGGCCAGGTGATTTTTATGACTTTTCTTTCTTGAAATATACCATTTGAATGCTACAGTTTGTGATGTTTCCATGCTGATGTATCTATGGTGTGGAAATTAAATTTCAACAGGTAAAGATTACATGACTGATGCACAATATATTCTTGGATCATATACAAAAATCAGGCGCAATTGCTACATTAGTGCATGCATGCCTGCATGCATATTGGTTGGATCGTTTTAGCTATATTGCATCACACCTGCTAATTTGCAAATATCTATGCTATAAATTATTCCCTCTGTTGATCTCGGGAGGGATGCTTAGAGAAAAAGAGCAGTAATAAGTGAGCATTCTGCGAATATCTATGCTGCAAACTACTTGCCTCCTTGATGTTGTGAGGGCTGCGGGGAAAAAGAAGCAGTACTGAGTGGGCAGTCTGCAAATATCTATTTTACATTATTACCCTCGTTGATGTTGCGAGGGCTGCTAAGAAAATGATCTGTAGTGGGTGAGCATTCTGTGGTCTCATTTGGTTTTGGGCGTTTTCGATCTAGTTCTGAAATATTTGAAAACCAAACTGCAATTTAGATAAAACCAAATGACCAGAAACATGTTAACCAAAACATATTACAAAAAAATGAGTTCCAAGGAATAAACTGAAGTATAACATACAATATCCAATATATGCTACCTGTAAAATTGCCTTTGGCTTCTAACTACATGTTTTTGAGTCCATGCTTTTGAGACTCTGTTTTTCTTGATCGAGGGTGGAATCTAATCTCTTTCCTCCTATAGAAAACTATCAAGATAAACGCAAGGCAAGCATGGAGCATATGGAACAGCTGCCACCCAAGAAGATAGCAACTGATGGTCCAGTCGACATGGTGCCACCGCACATGCAAGTGGAACCAGTAGCTCCAGTACCTTTAGGTGATTCTAAAACAGGATTGTCGACATCATCTGAGCATATGCCTAATTATAGCGAAGCAGGCAGCAGAAATGGAAAAGACAAGGGTGATAGTCAGGCTAGAAAGACATCAGCCATTCTCAGTCAGGTTTGGAAGGACGACTTGAATTCCGGGCATCTTCTGGTATCCCTGTTTGAGCTGTTTGGTGAAAGCATCCTCTCCTTCATTCCATCTCCAGAGATGTCATTGTTCTTGTGACCCATTGTTAAAGTTTGCTTCTTAGGCATGCGAAACAAATCATGATGGATGGAGATACTTATGGTGTAAAATTTAATTAAATTCGACGCCAAATTCTCCTAGAAGATTTTATTTATTTAGATTTTCTATTATTTCTGTAATTCTCATCAGTTCCCCTGACCTGATGAGCATGAGTTGTTTTCCCCTTCTGATGCTGTGTTTTACCATTGAAGCAAAATTCTGAGCTAAGATTTGGATGAAAATGCATATTTTCCCTCGTCAAGTCCAATTTCTGCTCTTTACAATGGGGTTGAACACCTGCATTAAGCTAGAACTTACTCTTTAAGGTACTCACCACCTTCAGCAAAAACAGAGCATCTCATTTAATTTCTTTGCCACTACACTTGTGAGGAGAAAAAATTGCTTTGGCAAAAGTAACCTTGGAATACATTTGGAGGGGGGGGGGGGGGGGAAAAAAAAAAAANAAGACAAAATTGACGAGTCATACATAAAGTAATGGATGTGGAATTAATTAGGACATGAAGTATATGAAGCAACCAGCTTAGCAGATTCCCACTCCACAGCCTTCTTCAAGAAACTGTCTTCTTCCAGCACCATCTGAACAGGCAAGAAACCCATCCCACTAGCCATGGCTAGCATCATCTGCTTGGTCTCCGCCTTGAACTCCTCTAAGTCCACTGTCCCATTCAAGTCATGATCAAACTGGACGAACAGAGAATCATAGACCTGGACAAGCTCATCCGGGTCTGTTTCCACATCTACTCCAAAGTGGGTTTCCATAACCCTCAAACCCTGCAGCTCCTTCAACATCTCCTCGTACGAAAGCTTGCCGTCATTGTTTGAGTCAAGGTGGGCAAAGCGGTCACATATCGACGCATTGAATGCTTCCTCGTCCTCCAGAAAGTTGACAATGGTGGCACCGTCCAATATCTCCACACTCATTTTGATCCTTTGCGAACTAGAACTGTAGAAGGTTTTTAAACAGTAACATAAAGAGAAGCTTTAGAGAACTGGATTGATGCTGATGAAGGAGAAGGCTTTGTGCTCATTTATATGCAGGTTGATGGGCGCGTGGGAAGTCAAAAACACAAGTCAGCACCCGGTTTCCATAAAGTATACGCTTCTGTGAAATGCTTCTGATGAATCTCTGGCGCATAGAAAGTCGCTATGCAGTCAATAACACAAGTCAGCACCCGGTTTCCATAAAGTATATGCTTTTTTGAAATGCTTCTGATTAATCTCTCCTGCATGCTCCTTGTGTAATCTGAAGCTTCAAGGACGGATCGATCACTAAATTTATTCTTCGAACCATCTTAAACAGTTGAGTTCTCAGTCGTAATCTAATGGCTATTCCAATTTAGTGGGCTAATCGAGTGAGTTTACCATTGGGGAATGGTGCGTGGCCTTTCCACTAATAAAATCCAGTGGGCTAACCGTGTTTATAGAAGTCAAAAATCAAAAGAAAGTTGACTTCCTCGAAGTTCCTAGGACGATACTGGTAATTTTTTAAACCCGCCGTTAAAGACAGCGGCCAGTTCTTCCCTTTCCTTCAAAAGTCAAAACAAGAACAGTTCTTGTGGCACGATACATGAGAAAATTGTAAATTTGGTACCAAATCTTTGATTGATTTTTTTTTTGAGCACCCAATCTTCAATCTACCCGTTGTTTTGTTTTTTGGTACAATGAAAAGAAAAGAAGAACAAGCTAGCCTCCCCTACAGTAGCTAGTACCAATAGAATCATCGAAGAGGATATGAGAAATCGTTGAAGGAGGGGAATCCCAAATATAAAACTCAAGTCATTTCTTTGGATGATATTTGTACCTGTAAATCATGTAAATCTATCTATTTATATTTTTTTTATTTATATAAATCTTTTTACATCTATTTTATTTTATTTTTGTGTATCTTAACTAATCTTTATGGATTCTAAAATTAACAACTAGATAAGTCTCTAGTAATTATTAATATTAACATCCATAGTACTCAAACTTAAAATTAAAAAAAAATGATTCTCTTAATCCCAAGCTCTTATTACCATATCACCTATTAGATGGTTAATTATAATTTTTTAGATGATTTTTTTTTAAGTTAAAGAGTAACATAGTTGTTGTGCTATAAAATAAAATATGTACTTAGGTTGTAAAACAATAAAAATTGTTTATAATAATGAAATTTTCATTATAATCAAGGGACTAAAAGACACTCTTTCATGGCACTTCAGTTTTGATAATGTTTAAGAAATTGAATGAAATTTTAAAAATACTGTAAGCTTTGAATCTAACCTTTTCCAAGAACTAAATTAAAACTCACTAGGAAATAAAGGACCAAATTGTACATCATCCTCCCTTGGCAGCCAACTGCAATCCACTCGGAGGAGTAGCATTGACACGTAGTTAGTATTTTGAATGGCAATGTGTTTAATACTGTGATAGTTTTTGTAGTTATAATTTAAAAAAAAATATTTTTATTTGTTATTTATATATATATATATTTGATTAAAATTATAGTTAAATTTGAGATTGTATATTTGATTAAAAAATTGATTTTCAAGTTAAGGTTATACAATAATTAAATGTATATATATATATATTGATGGTTTTAAATTTAAATATTATATATTTAACTATTGTTATTATATCATGAAATAAATAATATTTTATATTAAGTATTTTTATTGTTCAATTAAATTATCTGTAATTCTATCACGTGTAAAATTCATCCGATAAAAACTATAAATTTTTTAATTTCTTAAACACACAACAACATTAAATAAAATATAATCAAGAATAAAATTGAATTTGTGATTAAATTCTACAAATATTATATTATCAACAAAACATAATTAAAATAAAAAATAAAATTTAATTTTTTTACTGGATTAAACCCAATTCAATATATTTAACTTTCGATCAAACTTGATCCAGCTGAAATAATATCCTTCCCTTCATGTGAACAATAAAATAACTCCACTGTGTAGGTGTTCAGCAGAGAGTTTCACTCTCCACTGTTTACTCAGATAAAAACAATGGAAAGTGAAACTCTTCACTGAATATTGTCTCCAGGTCTGCGGAAAGCAGCACTCAGCTGCTTTCTACCAACCTGTGTTTTTACATAAATACATGTGGGTCTCTCCGTACTTGTGGAGATCAAACAGGTTACGCTTATGTTTAGCTAAAAACACAGATACAATCTCTCTTAAATAAACGGACTGTATACTTTTTTCAGACAACACTTACTAAGTGTGTTCACAGAGTAATGAAGTGGATATAAATTTTCATTTTCAAGATTTATATACTTGTTTATGTAATTTTGATGATAAAAAATACTAATATCTCTGATTTTTATTTAAATATATATATATATATATATTATGAATATATTAAGCAAACATGAATATCGGATGGAACTTAATTTTGTGGAAAAGTAGCATGGTCATAATGTTATTAAAAATCCTATATATAAAACCAATCCGGTTTTTTCACCTCGTCTTTTCTTTTCTTGCACCTGAGGACACATCGACCGCTATAACTATTATTTTTTATAAATGAATTTCTTAAAATATTTTGTATTTAAAAATATATTACAATAATAAATTTTATTTTTTAAAATTTATTTTTAAAATTAATATATTAAAAAATTTCAAAAATATTAAAAAAATAATTTAAAGTTAAAAAATAAAAAAATATTTTTCTAAAAATAATTAAATCGCAGTACCAAACAAAAAATTAATATAAAAGGTGGCCACATTTGTATTTATTTCGAAATTCATTAAATGATGGTTCCATAACAAGCACCCTTGGTGGAGGTTCTTACCATCAAGTTAGGATGCACTTTATGGGTACAAATTTAAAAAAATAAAAATAAAATAGTAAGTGACAGTGAGGAAATTGGTTAGTTGTTTTTTTTTTTTTTTATGGAAAACTTGGATTGATCTCAATCCTGTATTCTCATTTTTAAATACATCATAAACCTATAAAATTTATTAATTGAATATAGAACAATAAAATAATTTAAATAAATTATGAGTAAATAAAAAATTAATATCAAATAAATCTTATATTGGATATTTTGATGAAATCCAAAACTCTCTAAAGAACTCTATCCCACATTGTAAATAAATAAAATTTTCATAATATTTATAAAGTGGTCAATTAAAAAATTAAAATCAAGTTTAAATAGCACCAAAACTTTTAAAGAAGAGAGATAGAATTATTTATTCCAATCTATTATTTCTTCCTGCTCATGAATGCTATTGGTTTTTTTGGAAGCATTTAATATCTATAAAAAAATAGATTTATATTTATGGCTATTATATCTATGTTTAATACATAATTTATGATGGTTAATTAAAAAGTTGAATAGTGTGAATTAGCTCTTTATCTTTTTAGCTTTCAATTATAAAAAGTTGTGGGTGAATGAAAAGCTTAAAACAATATTTTGCAGATTTTTGTATACTGTTTCTCATCTTCTATTTTTGTGTTCTTTTATTTTTTTATGCTTTGATTTTCCTTCCAGATCTAGAGTTTAGATTCAAGTTATTAAGAGACATTTGAGTTATGTAATCTTTGATTAATTTTTTTTGTTTAAAAGTGTATTTAAATCAAGATGGTATTATTAAAATATTGAAAGACATATCGCAAATATTATACCTGTACAAGTGAGGAATAATAAAATTTTAAAAACAAAAAATTCTGTTAGAAATTGTCATTTTGTGGCAACCTCACTTCCACTTAGTGAAAACTTATTTAGTGTCACCATTTATGGCATATTTCAAGGTTTTTGTCCTCTCATTAATATCATAATTTATGAACTTTTATTTATCATGAATTGCTTATAAATGAAAACATTATTTAAGAGAAAATTGAGAGAATATGAGGAGAGAGAGAAGAGAAGAAGAGAGAAAGAGAGAAGGGCTGCTGCAAATACAATAATGAGAGATGAGAGTTGAGTTTGAGTAGATATAATTCTTTTTTTCCATGTATTTGTATTATATTTTTTTTACTCTAATAATATGGATCTTTCTAGTGAATATAGATGATTTACCGAACTGTGTTAAATATTGTATCAGTGTGCTAGGCTTTCAATGAGTAAATATCAAAACATTACTCGTCAGAATTCCTAATAGATTCGTCATTAACAATAATAAAAAATTCATTACTTTAAAGTGCTTCAATAATAAATATCTTTTTTTTGTCTTAATTTAAGGATAAATATTTTTATTATTAGCATGCATATTAGGACTTCTAATTAATACCAATTGTAAGTGTGGATATATATTTAATATGCATGTTAGTATTCTATTATTATATTTTTAAACTTACATGAACTCGTATGACTTTCCTTAAAAATATTCTCATGTCCAACACGTCTTGATATTACAACTTTGAAAAATACTTACCTCTTCAACCATGTTCTCATGTCAATTCCTTTCAATAGTTTATTATGTCTACTACATATATTTCATACACTAAATAATTATTATTTGAAAAACTATTGACAAGAAAATTAATTAATATTAACACTTTACTAAAACAACAACAATTTGAATAAACTTGGACAAGGAAATTGATGGGTATTAATAAAAAAAAAGCTTGATTAAACCTAGTTAATAAATTTTATAGGTTCAGGATTAAATTGAGAAAGGGCATAGAAGGTGGGGCTAAATTGAGGCTTGTGTTAACAGATGCTTTTTGATATCTCCTCCAAGCAAGATAAATAAATAAATAAGAAGTTTATTCCCTAAATTAGAAAGAAACGCCAATTTAAGACGGGCTTAGACTTTTCTTTTCCAAAATGCGAGGCCGTCTACAATGCATTTTCAGTACTTTGTTAGTGTCTAGATTCGATTTTTATACATGCACATAAGTTTTTTGACCCAGGAGACAAAGCGGGTCTGGTACTCTTTTTTTTTTTTTTTGAAATAAATACAATCTTTAAAATGCTATTTTTTATGAAAAAATTATAATTATAAATAAAAAAGTTCATACATTCATTCAATTAAACAAATTAAAAACCTTTTTTTTCAATTAAAAAAATATTAATGCTTTATTTGACTCATTTCATTACAAATAAAATAATTTTTTTAATACAAAAAAATTAATATATATATTATTAATGTGTTTTTTGATATCGAGTTGGATAATGTTTTTTGATAAAAATAAATATATAAAAAAATTAATTTTTTTACGAAGAAATCCTAATTATAAATTAAAAAGCTTTTATGTTTNATAAAATATAGTAAAAATTATATATATTAATAAAAAGATATAAGATTTCAAGTTAATTTTTAATATATTAAAAAAAATTATAAATAAATTACAGAAGAATTGAGATAAGAACCAAAAAAAATAGTATAAATAAGTCAAGTATAGAGTGATAAATATTATAAGTGTAAAAAATAAAAAATAATATTTTTTTCAATAAAAAATATGAGGAAAAAAGAAGGAAAAAGTAAACAAAACAATATTACAAAAAATAATATTAAAAAATACTGATAAATAGATCATATATAAAATGATAAAAATATCAAATATAAAACAATAATTTACAGACCCAAAAAGTAAATATTTGTCAATACTACAGTAAAAAAGATCAAATTTACAATTATGCTATTAAAAAAAACCAATAAAATTACAAATTTAACACTTGTCACAGTAAAAGATTTAGCAAGATTTACAATTATGCCAGTTTTGCAGTAAAAGACCGTTCCCTTGTAGTACATCTATAATAACATAATAGTAATTTGCTTTTACAATGAAAATTATAAATCATAAAAAAAACAAAAACTCTCAGCTCAGGAAAACACTCTTTGATTTGTTGAAGTGCAAGCGGATGAAAAGCAGCCTCCTCTCGAGGAAATGAGTTTTTTTTTTTATTTTCACGTGTTTTTTTTTAAATTAATTTTTAATTTTTAAATTAGTATAAAAAATTTTAATATGTTTTTTTTTAAAATAAAACTTAAAAATCAACCTCCTCCAACAGCATCTCAATAGAGAAGAGAAAGTTTGCCACGCAATTTGTCGAAAAAATACATGAAATCTACAGTAGAGACTGGCGGGACGAGGGAAAGCCATGTATTATAAAATATAAACCAATCAAAGAGTTGTGTTGGAATTGAGTTTTGTTTATTAACCACGACAAGACGGATCGATCGATTTTAAAACTCCACGCAAGAAAAAGTGTGCCACGTCATTCATAAATTTAAAGGAGTTGTGATGGAATTGAGTTTTAGTAGCTGTTTTGGGTTTGGAATGGAGTTGTAGTAGCTGGTTTGGGTTTGGTTTTTGAAAATATTTTTTATTTAAAAATATATTAAAAAAATATTTTTTTAAAATTATTTTTAATATTAACTTATTAAAATAAAATGATTTAAAAATATTAATTTAAAAAAATTAATTTTTTTAAATATTTTTGAAAGTGGATTATTATCAAACAATCAGTCGAAATTATCTCATTCTGCGCATAGAAGAAGAAACAGTTTGCCACGTCATTCCCGACGCCATCCCTGACCTCTCTCCCTCTATATAACACACTTCCTACTTCACCTCACCTCACCTGTCAAGGTTTCGGCTCAAATAACCACAAAAATAACAATGGCCATGAAGCGTGCTGCTACCTCTGCAATTCGCGCTTTCTCGTCTTCATCACCATCATCATCTGTGAGTTCTGGCTCGTCAACTAGGCTTCTCCATGTAAGCAACTCAATTCTATTTCCTCATCTGCTTTCTAAAACAATCTTGACAAATTATACTTCAATTCAACGGTCTCAAGTCGGATCGAGTCTTTCTCCAATCATCTGTGAGGAAATTTGATCATGATCATCAATATTTTCCTTTTTTTTTTCCCTACTGAATTATTACGATGCATCTGTGAAGTAGAGGGCGACTTCCAACCTAACGCGCTAGAGTAAAGTTGTGGCCTCTTTGTACGTTACACGAGCGCCTCACTTATCCACTCGTTAGCAAGGACACGTGACCTAACACTCTTTCTCATTCGTTGTCCCAGCTCGTCTTTGATGCTCATCCTGGTCACCGTAGCCTAGTCTTGTAAATTTTCTATTAATGCCGAACGAATATGACCCTATAGAATAAAAAATTATAAAAATAAATACTGTGAGTTAATTATGATTTCTTAAATTATATTTAGTTTTTTTTTCAAGGAAAAACTCAACAGTATTGCTGTTAAATATTTACTTATTATGGGAAAAATAGAATCAATTTCTTATAAACTTATTTTTTACAATTTGCTGTTTGCCAGTTTCTAGGGTCTGAACTTCATAAATGTTTCAATTCAGTCTTCAAGTCCGTAAGTCTTATAATTAAACCCCTCTTACCATGGCGCGTTACCATGCCATTTAACTCAATTAATTAACTGAGTCGCCTTGAAATTCTTTCGAAACTTAGGCAGCTAATTGTAAAAATGCCTAAGAGGTGGTTAAAATTGATCCTAAACCTCCTTATAGGGATGGATCAAAGTTCAACATGTGTTTATTGTAAAATTGGTCCCAGTTGTTGAGTTGCTGATGATATCAGTTTACACTACTTAATAATTACCAGGTCAACAATAAGTCATGAAGCCAACGAACTGTAACTCAACCAATATTAGTGTCTTCTCCAAGAGATTTCAAGTGTTCGAACCTCACCTTCGTAACAAAAAGAAAAATGGAAAAAGTAAAAAGGGAAAAAAAGTCATGAATCATTAGTCCACATGAAATTTGTTAACATGATTGTAGATCGGATGATATCATCTCTTTTATATCACATGTTTTTTTTTTTTTTTTGGGGTAAAGAATATTTGATTCTAATTACAAATGGCTTTCAAAAGTTGAAGAATATGTCTCTTTTGATTTAAATTTAAGCCAAATATAAACCTAAAATCAATTTGTGAAATTCTTAGTTCCTGCAGCTTATCAAAACTAATTAAATATTCCTTGCAGTGTAATTTCATTGAAACAAACAAAAAATGGAATAAACCATTCTGTCTTTGCCATGTATCGTCTATTCAAGTCATTGTTTCATTCATGTGTTCACAGGCTTCGGCAGAAAGCAAAAAAATTGTTGGGGTGTTTTACAAAGCAAATGAGTATGCTTCACTGAATCCTAATTTTGTGGGTTCCTTGGAAGGAGCTTTGGGCATTCGTGACTGGCTGGAATCACAAGGCCACCAGTACATTGTCACTGATGACAAAGAAGGACTGGATTCTGGTGAGCGTGTGTGTGTGTTTTGCACACTATTTCGTTGTGTGCGCCCATTTTACGTGTCTGACATAACATAAACCGAAGTAAGCCTTCAAAGCTGGTGTTGTTAAGCATCTAGTTTCTTGGTTCAAGCTTCATTCTTGAATATCTAAGATGTTAAGCGCTTCCCTCTTTTCAATGAGAGTAAGCATTTGGCTTGTGGAAGGCGGAGTCATCAATCCAATGGTTCCCTGATTCTCAACTAATGAGGTTAAATATGATAGCCTAACCGTAGTGATGGCATTAACAGATATCAAGATAGCATATGACTGAACCAAACAAAAGAAGATAACATGTGATCACCAATGGCAGAGCAAGATATAAAGTGTGCTCTTTTGGGATGTATGAAAATCACTGTCGAGTTGCTTTAATTACAACTTTAATTGCTTGTTTACTGTGTTTTTATATTTAGTGGTGCATGTCTCTGTCTTCTGTCCACCCTGCTGTGATTTATTGGTAATGTTGATTGGAATATATGCTTTTTATTAACTGTACTTGTTACCATAGCTGCGATGCTTTGTAAATCTCAAAATTTTTTCTTGGTAAAATAGTTTGTTTTTACAAACACTATTGTTAGAGAATGTGTGCCTTCTATTACCAAGAATATCAGTATGGCCAGTTTGCTGATTTTTTTCTCTCCTTGCTGTGCGACTGTCACAGAACTTGAAAAGCATATTCCTGATCTCCATGTGCTCATTACTACCCCTTTCCACCCCGCCTATGTAACGGCAGAAAGGATCAAGAGGGCAAAAAATCTGCAATTGCTTCTCACTGCTGGAATAGGCTCTGATCATATAGATTTGAAGGCAGCAGCAGCTGCTGGGTTAACTGTTGCAGAGGTCACTGGAAGCAATGTCGTCTCTGTTGCAGAAGATGAGCTTATGAGAATCCTTATTCTTGTCCGAAATTTCTTACCTGGATATCATCAAGTGATCAATGGGGAGTGGAATGTGGCAGCTATCGCCCACAGAGCTTATGATCTTGAAGGAAAGACAGTGGGAACTGTTGGTGCTGGACGCATTGGAAAGCTTTTACTCCAGAGGTTGAAGCCTTTCAATTGCAACCTACTGTATCATGACAGACTTAAGATGGATCCAGAATTGGAGAAACAGACAGGGGCAAAGTTTGAGGAGGATCTTGATTCATTGCTTTCTAAATGTGACGTAGTTGTCATCAACACGCCGCTTACAGAGAAAACAAGGTATGATTTTCAATGAAATTTAAATGTGGAAGTTTTGGATCTTTTGCTTCCTTAAAACCTCTTCTTTCCCCCTTCTGAAAATGACCTAGGAGAACAGCAAGATCAACTTGCAGACATAAATATAAAGGATACTTAATTTCATTTCTGCAACCAAAACTGGCTCCTGATTGGTGGATTCTAACCTCTTGAATGGCTGCGGAAGACCATACTGGAAAAGCCATCAATGGTTTGGCTGGCATGCTATCCGATTGTACCCATGTTTGTATGATGCATCAACAATTGAAGTTCTCCTGTATAGTTTTCCATAGCCATTCAAGGGGTTTGTGATTTCTCAAACCTGCTATGTTTATATGATGCGTGGAAAGCACTTTTCCTGTGTTGTTGAATCGAGTATATATACGAGTTGTGTTCGATAACGCAACCAAAGGAAACATACAGCTCTGGAATGACAGCTTCGCAACAGTGTGTAGTTGATCAATATGCTGTCTAACAGTATAATTTTGTTTATCTTGCTTCTTTCATATTATTCAAATCAATCCTTTTTCGTTTCAGAGGGATGTTTGACAAAGAAAGGATTGCAAAGATGAAGAAAGGAGTTCTTATTGTTAACAATGCGCGAGGAGCAATCATGGACACTCAAGCAGTTGTTGATGCTTGCTCCAGTGGACAGATTGGAGGTAACAAAACAACCATCCAAATTTATTTAGCTGGTAGATATGAAACTTGGAGCAGCCACGAGGATACCAAGGCCTCAGTTAAAATAACACGAACTATCAATTTGCTGTGTTCCTAATTCCGTCGACACCTGATTTTCAGGTTACAGTGGAGATGTTTGGAATCCGCAACCAGCTCCCAAGGACCATCCATGGCGTTACATGCCGAACCATGCAATGACCCCCCATATTTCTGGAACCACTATAGATGGACAGGTACTTTCTTCTGTTAAGTCTCTCCCTCCTTTTATCCCTAAAATATCTCACTCAATTTCTTCATTTGCTGAATGCAACTCGAATCGTTAATGGAAAATGCGCAGTTGCGATACGCCGCCGGAGTTAAGGACATGCTTGACAGATACTTCAAGGGAGAAGAATTTCCTCCACAGAATTACATTGTGAAGGAGGGCAAACTGGCCAGTCAGTACCTGTGATGCAGAGCACAAGGTCTATGAATAATGAATGTATCTTTAGAGAGTTCTCTAGTTTTCCCCGAGAAATCAATAAGAGAGTTGTAATAAGAGAATTCATGATGGTGACGGTCTCATATACCACCTTCATGATAAACATGCGTGTACCCATCTTAATTCAGCTTTTTTAGCTGCTAGTGGATGGGCTTTCGTTTGTCTCCCTCCCTTTTTTCTTCAAAACCACTGCATGCTCCTTTTTCTGGGATTCCTAAGCAATATTTGTATTTTACAATTTATTTTTTAAAATTTTTTTTAATTTTTTTTATATTTATTTATTATTAAAAAAAATTAATTAATAAAAAAAATTTTAATTAAAAAAAATTAACTTAGTTTTCAAAAGATATTTTCCTCCTTTATGAAAATTTTAATAATATTATATTATTTATATTATTTACTAATTATATCAAATTTAATTTTTAAACTTTTAATTACTATATATATATATATTTTAAATATTTATTTTTTAATTTCATTTCTTAAAATTTAATTTTTATATTAACTTAAATTTTTATTTTTATAATTTTTATTTATTTTTTTCTATTATTTTTCTATTAAATTTTTTGATCTATTAAATTTGGTCCTTATTCTTTTGATTATTAATTATTTTATTTAAAATAATTTATAAAATATTAATTATTTTTTTATTTTTTAAATTCGATCTCTATTATTTTGATTATTATTTATTTTATTTGAAATAATTTATAAAATTATATTTTTTTAATTTTATTCTTATTTAATTTTTTAATTTATGAAATTTGTTCCTCATTATTTCAAGTTTAACTTGAGAAAAATAAAACATTAATAAGTTATTTTTCAACTATTTTTTATGACATAACCAAATAATAGAAAATATTTTTTTAATTTATTTTGTATTATATCATTAAACATCAAGAAATAATTTATATTTTTAAAATTTATTTTTCTAAAATTTACTTTCTATGAAAAATTATTTTTTAGTAAATAAATAGGCTTTAATGTTTCAACTGTGGATTTTTGTTTTTTGGTTTACATTTTCTAAAATCAGACGTGAATGGTTTTTTGATTAGCCATTTTCAATAGGTCCCACCCATTGTTTCATCCTTCTATTTTATGCTATATAGAAAAATTTATAGATTAATTCAGACTAAATCATTTTTTAATAAATTATCTTAAATTAAATGTTTTTTCATGTTGATCTATAGTAATTTTAAGATTAATTATTTAAAAAATTAAAGAAAAGAGCAAAACTTTCTTAATCGGGATTGGGAATAGCTCACACTTTTATTCTACGGTACACGACTAATGATTTGAAATTTGATGGTTACTAGATTCCCAAAAGTTCAAAGGAAGGTACATATGCTTAGTACATCCTAGATTACCATATACTTACCCATGCTACTCTACATGCTAGAACAAAGCTTTTTCAAAAGTATAAATATTAGATTTTTTTAGCCTGCTTATTAAACATAAACATAGTCTAATAAATAAATCTTCAAAATTTCTTACTCTATAATCTACCTCACTCGAGTTTTAAATAATATTGTATGATGTTGTTTTGATGTAATTTAGTTTATTGAATGAGTTCAAAAGCTAGAAAACCTAAATAAGAAAATCAAATCATTAAAAAAAATAGAGTTACCGTGATTTGATTTTTAAAAATATCTGAAAATAATTTTTTTTAAATATTGAAATATAGATATATTAGATTTACTTAGGTTATCGATCCATTAGGTTCAATAATATTTTTTAATTTTTAATTATATGGTAATAAAATATATAAATTAGTTAAAAATCAATTAAATATCAAATAATAAAGTTAAAAACAAAACCCAACAAAAAAAAACCCAACCAAAACACAAATTGAACAGTGAATTAAAAAAAATAACAATCTCAAATGCCACTTTAGATATACGAGCCTTAATAGCCTAATTATTTTTTTAAAGGAATACATAATGTGTCATTCGCTGAGTTATATAACTAGATTTTGACTATTATTACGGTGGTGAGAGAAATGAGAAATGGTTTTTTGTTGAAAATCTATTTTTGCAACCCATTATCATTTAAAAACACCTAAAATATAAATAAAATCAACCATCACCTAATAACCCTAAAACACCTCAAAATTACTAAATAAATAAAAATCAGCCAAATGAAAAATCTTCTAATTGAGCTTGATTTCGTTTTTAGAGAAATTTAGAGAAATAGTCACCACCATTAAAATTCTGTTTATTAAATAGAACTTGTTGACACCATAAATGACTAGTTTTTTTTTACTAAAAAGTGGCTCGAGTGATGTTTTCTCTCTCCCTACCATTTTCAAGCAATTTTCTATCTTCTATCAAAGTTAGAAACTAAAAAGTGAACCAAATAAATTTTAGATAAAAATTAAAATTGTAGCAGATTTGAGATTATCCATATGTTTTCTCCTTGTTTGACATTTCAATTTTGTCCTTTTATTTTGTATTTTTATAATAATTTAGAACCTAATTTCATCTCATTAGATTATAAAAGGATTAAAATAAAAAAAAATTGTTTTATTATTCATATAAACAATGAAACCAACCTTTTATATTTTAATAGTTTCATTAATTTATTAATATTGAATGGATGTTGTTAAAGTTGGTCGGTCAATGAGGCTAACTACTTTGCATTTATCTTACTTTCAAGAGAAAAATATATCATTTTTGATAATAAAGAGATTATTAATACATAAAGAATCAAATTTCTTTCTATAAATCTTTAATATTTAAGTTATATGCTATATCAACAATACTTAGCAATTAGCATGTTTAGGTGAGGATTGAGAGAAGGGGAAGGGTCTTACTTTATTTGATTTAGTTGATGAGATTTACTTTGATCAAACTTAAAATTACTAAGTTTTCTTTATAAAATATATTATACTTTGATCCTGACCGCATGTTTTGCTAGTCAATGATAAAAAAAAGAAGAAGCACATATTGAGTATAACATAGACTACATAAAAGTATTTGAGTGATCCGAATAAGATTTATCTCTATAGGTGAATTAAAAAAAAAACTCAATGTTGTAGATTTTCGAGTAGTGTTTATTGTGAAACTCTTGCATATAGTGAGCTGATATTTGAAAAGAATTTCAAATCTTATTCAAATAATCAATGGCTATAGTGTTGAGAATAAATATGATTTTATAAAGTAAACACATTTTATACTACAATGTTTAAATCAAAATATTTTTGATGAAGAAATAATAAACTACACTGAGAAAATACTCACTAAAAGGTCAAGTCTAATCACTTTTGACTTTTCTAATATGTAGAAGATTATAACACGTTACTAAATAATATACTTTATCTTTAAATATAAATTAATCAATTATTAAATTGATAATAAATTAAATTATTTAATTTCATTTAATATAGGATCATGATTTATATTTGATCCAACTTACTAATGAACTAATGAGTCACACATATAAAAACTATTAGTCAGAAATTAAATTAAAATAATTAATAAAGTTTAACTTGATTGTAAATAAGTTTTAGAGATTAAAGAGTAAAAACTAATTACTGCATGAGATTACAATTACAAACCTACAAAATTCAATTATAGACTTTATTGAATAAATTTATAAATATATATGATATTATTCAGGGGATAAATTGATATTTTGCTTTTAATAAGCTCATTAGGTTTATCTACAAATAGAATGTTATAATATAAAGAAAAACTATCAAAGTTACATAACATACAATAGAAAAACTCTTGAAAACTTGAAAAGAGAGTTAACACTAAAAAATATAGTGATCCTTCCTTTTAAAAAATATTTTAGAAGATTTTTTTTATTAATGGTTTATATGAATTACTATTAGAAGCTGAATATTCAAATGACTTGTAATTTACAATAATCTAGTCTTAAAAAAATTGATTAAACCTTTGAAAAAAACTTAATCTATAGATAATTTTTACTCAAACCCTAGATGATCATAGCATAGCTTATCTAATAGTATTATTGAGACTTAAAAAACAAAATTTAATTATTATTTCATTGTGCTTATATGGTTAAGGTAATCCTAACACAAACCTGGGAACACTTAATGATTTTGTGAAAAATATCAACAATTTAGTTAGGACTTGAGATATGTTTCAGGGAAAGAGGGCTTAGTGCGATGAACATATGGCATTAATGTTGTCGCCATATAATGCAGGGGAAAGAATACAATACCTAATGTTTTCTTAAGAGGTGCATGAACCATTTAAGTTTAGTGGTGGTTGTTGCTAACACGCGATATTCTGCCTCAGCTGTGTAATTAGACACGATGTCTTGCTTTTTAGAAAAGATAATATAGAAAACCAACATGATACTGATAAAACATGGGATAAAATAGGAGGGCAGCATTATTAGCAGTCAACAAGTACGAGAAGCAAGTGGAGTAGACACCATCTAGACTAAATTTCTAGAAAAGAGAGTAAATGGTGTGTCTGAGTGACGATGATGGTGGACTCGTTGTGAGCAAATTGCAGTTCTAAAAGAAATTCCATTTATCATTGGGTACAAGCCATTTATCATTGAGCCCTTACGTAGCACATGGTTCATCCTCGTGTCCTTAGGAAGAAACCACCAAGGATAAAACTGAAAGCATGATCTTTTGTAGATTAAGAGGCAAATAATAATTTCTTTTTAATGTTAAGGACACAAAGAACATGATGTTCAACTAGTAGCATTGATGAACTTGTTCAGTATATACCAGATGGTTGGATCTACTTTTATTTGGAATCTGGATTCAACTAGTGAAAAACTCAGACTGAGAGCACACAATAACAGAAAACGAGTAATGATTACTTGTTATTCCTTGAACTTGTTATCATCTTTATTCATCACAGTTGACATGGATAGTGAAAGATACAATGCAACTTAAGTTGCTACTAGGAGTAGGAATTAGCAATGGTAACGGCAGACACAAGTATCATTTGGCTTTCGGAAAAAGAAGCAATATCCGTAAGAGTCGGAACCATACTTGGCCACGCATCCATTATTGCATTCATCTTTTTGACAGCCACCTCCATGCAATGGTTTCTCGCATTGGGCAGCAGCATTCGCCAACATCTTTTCGCTGCCTGCACGCAGTAAGAAATAATCAAGTCAGTGAATAATCTTTACATTGTCTTCATGTAATTAAGTCCATTACTTGCACGTTTGGTAACAGACTGTATTATAAATTTAGGTTTTTATTTTTCAAGCATTTCCTGGAAGATAACCAAGATTTAAAATATGGGTGTGCAAGTTCTCTGTAGAACAACACTTCCACGATTATATCTAAGCACCCTAGATGTGTGGATGTCGATCAGTTTTCATTGATTTGATCCTTTTTTCTGCAAGTAATCTGTTATCTACCTCAACTCTGATAAACAAAACAGCATAAGGTAGAAGTATCATTTTACCAGAAGTGATAAAGAGAACAAGAAAAAGGAGGATGGCGAAAACTGAAAGGTTCTTCCTGGGCTCCATGTTTCCTTATGCGAAAGTGTATCCAACAAGAAGCTGGCAGAGATAGCGGTGATATGGACGCTGCTTGTGATTGAGTGTAGGGCGTGTTTGCCAGTATTTATACGGAGCATTTTTGCCTGGATTTATAAATTTCCTGATATACTCATCCTTTTTTAATAAATAATAATCAAAAGTAACCAGGTTTTAATTGTGTTCCCATAGTATATCATATTGTCATATATGATACCATAAAACGAAGATGCATGAATATAGTTTTCTTAGGACAACGAAGACGCATGTATGTACAGGATGTTTGCGGACAAGAGAACGCTAAAATCGTTGACGTAGCATTTTATTACTATTTGAGAATAAAGAAAAATAAATACATTTAAAATATAAGATATTATTTGGTTACTGTTTTTGACAGAAAAGTTGAAAATAGTAAATATAAAAGAGATAACACAAAACAAGAGATAAAGATAGGATTAGATTTGATAATAATTTATAAAATAAAATGATTATTTATATATTGATAATAAAAAAAATAAAATAAAATAAAATATAAAAAATCTATTTTATTATTAATGTATATTAATATCAAACTTATATATTTTAAAAAGTAATTAGATATTACTAGTTTCAGCGTTTGCACTTTGTTGTAGGCCTAAATTATTTCTTTTGTAAAAAATAATGTTCAACTACCAAAAACATATTTTTTATTAAAAAAATGTGCAACTGGAAAAACAAACATATTTTTTATATATCTAAATGGATAGAATACATTGACTTTATTTCAATTAAACTAAAATATATGGCAATTGATGATTAAATTAAAAAAAAAAAAGTAATTAGGATAAACAGGAGAAAACTACCTTTTTTTTCCCTTAAAAGATGACAAATAATATAATTCAATTTACAGCTCATTAAATACCGAAGAACAAAATATGATGAACAAAATATGATGAAAAAAAACATAAAAATTTATTTTTAATTCACCCAAGTTAGAATGACAAACTTGTAACTACAGTAATTAAGGCCGAGGTAATTTGGATATCTTGTCAAACTGGCAACCTGATTCATGAGATTGAAATAATCCAATAAAAAAATAAAAAGGATTATAAAGTTTTTTAAATCATGTTTATTTTTTAAACTAGTAACTCGGATTATTAGACTCAAAACATTCAATTTGAAAAAATATTGAAGTCAAATTCTTGATCAATCAAATATTAAAAAATAAAATTAAAAAAAATAATTTCAATTATATAAAAGGATTGAAAAATAGCATTGAAAAGAATGTTGATTAATATTAAAAAATATATATATTTGATTAAAGGGTAAATTTTTTTAAAAAAATCAATTTAGTAAAAGGATCCAAAAAATCAAAAGAATGAGAATCAAAACTAACATAAAAAATAAATTCAATGTTTCGAATGAAGGGTGAAATTGAAAAGAATAATAATTTTTATAAAAGAGCCAAGAAAAACATTAGAGATCAAAATAATGAGGATTAAATTAAAAAACATAATATTGCATCAATTTGAATTGAAGAATAAAATTGAAAACTAATAATACTTTTACAAAAGTGCCAATAAAAAAATAAAAAAATAAATGCCAAATTAAAAAAAATAAGGCTTGATAAACTAAACTTCCAAAGACATAATGGAAAGATAATTTTAGCTATTAGGAGACACTTTATGCATCTCCCAAAGTGCAATATGCCTCTCATGTATCTATGTGTATCTTATGCTTGTGTTTTTGTTTTTTTAATATTTAGCCAAATAATAAATTGTCATTGGTTTCGCATGTTAGTATCGAAAAAACCTCGAGGAAAATAATTTTTTTTCCTTGAGATCAATTTTAGTTTTTTAACTTTTAAGGGCATTTTAATTGTTTTATGTGCTTTTAATTTTTTATATTTGACCATATATGAAATTACTCTTCATCTTCCATGATAATAACAGAAAAACTATTTTGAAAGTAGCAAATTACCTCTTGATATCCATATTAAATTTTTGTTTTTAAAGGCTTTTTAATCTTTTCACCGCACTTTTAAAATGAAAAAGGATATTATTTTTCCTAATCAGTTTGAAAATAGCAAATGCACCATATAAAAATACCTTAATCCCCCAATAACTAGTTATAAGTTTTTTTATGCGAGGGGCAAAAATATCATCACACTAATATTTTTCCAACTATTTTTAGCTTTTGATAATATTTTTTATTTTAATTTATATTAAGTATTGAAATTAATAATAATATAATAACCCTATTTTTCATATTTAAATCCAATATTTTAGAACCAAGTCCATTTTAACCACTATATTATGTATTTCAATTATTATATTATTTTTTTATAATATTAGTCATTACTTTTAACAATGTTCAAAAAAACTCCCTAATTTTATAATAAAATTTATTCCATACTTTTTTAATTTAAATCAATTTTTTTCAATTAATTTTATTCAATTCATAAAAAATAATTTACTCTAATTAATTCATTTTTTAAATTTAATTGTTACAAAAATTGTATAAAACAATTTATGTTTCTCATAATATTTGCTTTTTTTGACTTACTAGTTTTCAGATATCATAGTGAAAATTAAGTTAATGAAAATTAATGATTTGAAAGTAAGGATAGAAACTAAAATTATAAAATATTTAAAAGAAATTTTCTTTAAAAAAATTGACTTATTTATGTTAAAAATTATTACTAAAATATTTGTCTCTATCTCAATAACCAATCATATTTTTATGCTTTATGTGTCCACCTACCTTGAAATAACAATCAAACCACTTTAAAAACTTACATAAAGCAACATCCTCAAGTCGTAGATTAATAACATTTGAAAATTGATAAGAAATAATGAAGAGTTTTTTGAGTATTTGTATGTGAAAAATATCTTTTATCGAGAAAATAGTTTATTTTGTTAACAAAAAACCTAAGATGCGTAGGGATTTTAATGTGCAAACTACATTGTATCATCTTTCACATTTCATCATGAATTCTCACAATGAATTGTTTTTTTTTTAATTTTGGTTATTAAATTATTTTTTATATATATAATTTAATCTTTTTATGGCTAAGTTGAATGTAAATTGCTACTCAGGAAACATGGTGAAGAAAATAGAGAAATTAGGTGGTTTTCTCAAAATTAGCATGAAAAGTTAACTTTGATTCTCTTACTTGTTCATGAGAGATATATGGTCCTTATAGTTTTTTAAAATTTACATTTGGTTTAAAGGTTTTTTTTTTTAGTTTTCAGTCTCTAGCTTGAAAGAAAAACGAGAGAATTACTACGTTCTAGGTGCAAAGAGAGAATCTCGGTTGATATTAATTTTGACCACCAAAACAGTTGATTTTATTGTTAAAAGTTCCACTAAATAAGAAGATTTTTAATTTAGTGTTCTTTCACCTTGAAATTGCATGAGAAATAGATTTGACATTGAGAAAGTTTTGGGTTTCGAGTTATTTTTTGTTTTTGGATTGATTTTTAGTAGTTATTTAAAAGTATAAATAAGTTTACTACGTCTTTGGCGTGTTTAAAGATAAAACAATAGTTGAAAATAACTTTTTAGGTGTCAAACACCTTTGACCTGGTTTTCCAACAACCTCGTGGTCATTGAAATTTAGGTTGAAGATGACATGTTGTTTGTAATTTTTTTTAAAAATATATTGTAAAAAATTCTTAAACCTCATCGCATTAAGCCTTTTTTGGTAAGCTTACATATGCTGATTCTTTTTTATTTTACTTAATTTATTTTTTCTCTTGAACTTAAGAAAATAACATTTCATCTTTTTTTATTTAAATGTTTTTTTTATCATTGTTTAAATTTAAAAAATAATCATTTTATTATTTAACCTTTTAAAAAAATAATGATGCTTTTGTTATTTTAATCTCACACTTTTTGCGTGGTTTTTTAATGTATTTTTAGTCTTTTAGACTTTTTTGTTTTTTTTGAAAAATTCATCCTTTTGTTATTTAAATATCTCTTTTTGCTATATAAAAAACTTTATTCTTTTATTTCACTTCCACATGCCTATCCTATTTCTTTTTTCATATTGGTTTTTTTAAAATGTTATTTAATATAGTTAACCCTCTAATTGTTATTTAATTAAATAAAAAACAATTTCATTGATATAAACTTATTAAATTCGATGTGGTGTAAACCCAAATCACTAGTTTGGTAGGGTAACCTAAGTTTGCTTGAGTCGTTTTTTGTGTCTTGTTTTTAATTATTTTTATCTAATTTACCCATCAACATTGGGTTAAGTAAAAATTAAAAATTAAAAATTATTTTAATTTGCTTTTATAAGATATTGCGATCTTATGACCTAGATCATAAGTTTGGATGATTAACCAGAGTTAACTTAGTTCAATCTATTATGTCATGTCTCAATAGTTCAAAAACAAATTTCATCCAATAAGTTATATTTTTCATATTTTAAATAGACTCCATCCAATATAGATTGAACACTATTAATATAGGAAAAGTGTTCTAAAACAAAAGTCAAGAGAAAGATAAAATCCGTAAAAAATACAAGAACTTAAGAGGGTTTCGACAATAAGACTTCATGTTCAAAAGACAACAATAGTGGCCATTAGATGACAACATGTTTTTTGCTAACATAGACAGACTTCTTTACATAAAGGAAAAAAAAAAATTTTCAGAATACTTTCATGCATATGCTTCAGACAAAGCAACAATAGAGGTCTTAAGACATTACGCTAGCGCTATGCTATGTTGCTTTTTTTTTTAATCAATCATTGCTCTAACAAAGAGCAAAAACAATAGAATTTCTTGTGCTTATCATGATTAGAACAAGCTCGATACCTATAAAAGAAGAAATGAATATATTAACAATGGAGGAAGATAAACATACGAGGACTCATCAATCATTATTTATCTCAACTATTGAATCCACCAAGAAAGGTTGCCTTCTGAATTCATTTATCGCATACTTGACTATGTTTGTCTACATGTTAGACACTTATATGGACATGGGACATTTGCATTTATATGATTGTGAGAGATTTAAAAAATAAATAAATCAAGATGTTCTTGAGGATCATACACCACCAATCAGCCTTTTAGCAAATATCATCTACCATGAAGTTTTATGCTTTCTATGTTTCTTTACATCAGATAAAAATGCTTATAATGACCAATAATTAACATTAAAGTTTCTTGTCTAATTAAAATGTCAATGAAAAAATACAAGGAAAATAAAAAGCATACATTCTAAATGAACAAAATTAGTCCATGAATAAACTTTAGGGGTGTGTAATTGACCATCATAACACTTAAATGGTTGCATGATTAAATGATTAATGAACATTCAAGTGAATAATCACCACTGATAATATTTATGACATCCTAGAAGTTAAAAAAGAACCATATAGGGTTCTTTGTGTTATATTTCTCTAATGGCTCAGCATATGCTTGCACAACGTGGTCAACGTGAAAATATGCAAAAAATGGATTGGAGCACCAATATTAACCCCATTTTTTATTTTTTAGATTTGATCATGACATTCATTTAAGAGAAAAAAAATAATATAATGCAACATGATAAAGGATTTGATTAACACCCGAGTTTCTACCTTATTCAAAACTTTTTAAAATGATGTGAGGTCAACATTTGATTATTCTAGAATTTATACTTTTCTGTAATGAAAATCTTTCGAGGTTTCAAAGATAATTGCATCGACTTAATGCAAAAGGGAGGCAATAATAAAAGATAAAACATTATAATTTAAAGTTTACTTTCATAAAAGACAATCAAACATCCTTTTTAAGCGAAGAGACATTGAACCATATTATGATGCCATCAAGTTTACGACCATGTTCATTAACTCAAATTTTATAAAAGAACCTTGATCTCTACAATGCTTTGAAAAAAACCTAAAAGATATGATTGTTAATTGGTGCTTGATAGTGAATCACATTCTGATACCATCAAACATAAGACCATGCTCATATTCTTAAATCCAATAAAACACTCTAAAGATCAAGTCTTAATAAAACTTTCATGACCTCTATTATTAAGAACTGAAAACAACACAATAAATAATTAAAAGTAAAAATTATGCCAAAGACTTTAAAGGCAATGTCTATGGTTAAGAACTATACTATATAAGTAGTCATCCAAACCTCAAGAGTGATATAATTTCAAGTTCCATAAGTTGTATGATGTAGTCCATTATCCTGCCAAAGAAACCTATTAGTAAAAAAGAATGCTTTCCTTCTGAGAGTCATAAAAAGAACCTAAAAAAAAGATAAAAATATTATTTTTCATGAAAAAAAAACAATCAAGATTGATATAAAGCTAGAAAATAACATGAGAACCAAATGCATTTTTAAATTTATAAATATAAAAAAATTATTCTTGAATGATATAAAGATAAAAGAATAATGAAGGTCATGATAAGCAAAATATATAGTATTTTATATGTTATAAAGTGATTAAAGTTTTAAGTACTATAAATCTCTATAAGAAACACCCTTATTGTGGTAATAATCCATTATTTATAAGCTGGTGGAAATATCTCTAAGTTTCATCTTCTCTCATTAGCTCATGGTTTACCTTCGTAGAATTACAACATAAAAATTAAACATGCAAAGAAATGATCCTTAATTGGTATGAAAATATGATCTATTATATGATACAATCAATTTTTGATAAATATTTGGCTGCTTTAGAAAGGAAAGACAAGCAAAGAAATTGATGTCTTTCTCTAAAAGCAATGCAAAACATAAAGCTATTTTTTTAAAAAAAAAAGGGAGAGGAAAAAAAACACAATAAAAGCTACGGTTTACATAAAGAATAAAAAAAGAAATAACAATAGCTTCAACAAACATAGCAAAAGTCATCAAACTTATTTGCTTTAAGCAATAGAAAGAACCCTACAAGCAATAAAATTTGCAATGCAACATATAACAACAAAAAAAGAAAATTAATGTATTTCAACAAAATAACCTAGTTAGAGGCATAACAAGTAGCATCTTCAAACCGATTATGAAAGAAATAAAAAACTAAATGCACAAACACAAAGATAAAATTTATCAAATATCTTTCCAAAAATCATTTGACATTCATGTCTTTTTTTAAGAGCAACACTGACTCAACAAAAGAATTAAATTTTTACAAAAGAAAACATAAAATCCAACAAACATCTTAAAAGAAAAGAAGGCAAACACCTCTTAAGACTTTCATCGATTCTTGCAAACCTAAAGAGAAGACTAGCCCTTCCACCAAGTATTAACTTGTGTTCCTTTTAGAAAAAATTAAAAATCAAAATTATTAGGGGAAGAGGGATTTACAATCCTCATCTTTTTCCTTAAAAGCCCTTTTTATAGGTATAAAAATGCTTAAAAAGTCACCATAGAAAATCAATTCTCTAAAAAAAAAAAGTTTGAATTAATAAGGGAAATTTAATAATAAAAACCAAACCATTCTTTCTATTGAAATAATTAGATCATCTTAAAGACAACAAATAAAAGAGCAAAAATTTGTTTGAATCTCTTAATCTAGAGCTTAGTTACAAATCTAGAAAACATAACAACCAAATAAAAACCCAGGAAAAAGTTAGGAAGCTAGCCTAACATCAAGCACATTTACAAGAAGAAAACAAAAATTATAGTTCTAAAGTGTCAATATATAACAACAAACTATAAAATAAAAATAGGAGAAATCTTAATTCAATGAAGGGCTAAATATTGATTAACTTTTTTCTTCAAATAAGTAAAAACATGAATAAAAAACTTAACAATTTTTTCAACAAATCAAATCTGTTGCTTAATGTATCAAATCCTCCTAACAATGAATTATTAAAATCTATAGGTTTTCATATATCAGATCAACACAACATTTAACTTTTTAAACATGACAACTTAATGATATATTTTAACTCAGTCAAAATAACCTTAAAAATAACAACCCAGATTCATATTTAACTATATAATTTATTTTAATCTAATCAAGACAATCTTAAAAAACTAACTCAATTTTTATATTTAACTTAACAACTTATAAATATACAAAAAATACCATACTAGCTCTTATTTCATCTTGAAAATCTTAACTTTCACATGTAGAAGTAGTTTCTAGGTTAGTGTCCAGAGCATCCCAAACAAAAAAGACTAAAAAAGAAAGTGCTTTGTAAATATAATATGCATTTCACTATAATAGGTCTTCACGCATTCATATTTTTTTTCTTGCTTTCTCTTTATCTTTCTTCCTTCCTTGCAAGTTTAAGAAGACAAAAACTCTGTTTTCATGTCTCTTTAAATCTTTGCCTCTCTCAACCTTCTCTTTTATCTTTATAATCCTCTCCTATCTCTTTCTAGACTTATTTTTTTCAAGCCTTTTAAACTTTTTTTTTCACTTTTATCCCATCCTGGGTAGATATAAGTTTAGATGCTATTATCTGTTTACAAACAAAAAGTTTTTTGGTAATTGCCAAACCATATAGCTCATTTCAAGAAAAAAAATTATTTTGTTTCACTGGAGTTATGAAAATATTGCTATACAATATCTACAATGAATTAACTGTGAAAGAACCATCATCTTTTAGCTTTTTTTATAATTAAATAATTTTCAAAATCTATTTTTATGTAATTATTTTATAGTTAAAATAGATATTTATATGGAAGATGATAATTTATATTCTAGAGGAAAAATATATTTTGCTAGACAAATTATTCTTTTCTTATTAATGTAAATTTTTCTATTTGACCCAAGCATGTCGTTTTTTATTAATAACTTGTTTTGAATAAAAAATAAAGGAAGCTAAAATGATTTTTTACGGCAATTTTAATAATTTGAATATGCAAGTATAAATATATCTCTTTAATCTAAACTCTATTCCTATATTCATGCATTTTTTTTTGGTTTTAACATAAACATTTTTTTAAGCAATATTTTTGAAATGAAAAGGACTTATGGTGATCTAAAAAGAAAGTTAAAATAAAAAAATATTGAAAATTATATGTGGATATTTTGAATGTAATTAAAGAAAAAAAATTATCTAAGAAAATCATAATAAAAAAATAATGAAACATAAATTATATTTTTATTGAATATTCATGATCATATTTAAAAAATTACATATTAAACTCATATATAATAATTAATGAAATGATTGCTAATATTACTAAAAACAATTATAGTCTTATTGAAAAATATGAGAAAACTGATTAATATTTTAAATATTATTTTATTTATTTATTTCAAAACATAAGGAAAACAATAAAAAAAAATAAAGTTTAATATAAATAGAGGTTATATGCCCGAGCTTGAAAGGATGGATCAACACATTGAATCCACTACAAATACGCCTAGACTTCGAGTGGAAGGAAGGCCAAACCTACACTTTTGGCTTTCTTCCAATTTTAAATAGATGGACGAAGCATTATTCATTTTATTTAAAAAAAAATTAAAACAAATAATGCATCGTCAATTAGTTAAAGTTCTAGTCACCTGAGGTGATTAGAAAGTTAGGGTTTAAAATTTTTCAAAATTTTAAAACTCATTTTATAGTCTATTTAGAATAATATTGTGAATTGAATTCAATTAAAAAGGTTAAATAAATTCATTTTTTTGGAACTTTTAAGTGTGTTAGTTTGAATTTCAAATGAAAATCAGTTTATAAAAAAAAATATAAAAATAAATCACAAGAGAGTTTAATTTGCCATAGTAATTTCTCTTGAACTTCGCATTAAAAATAATATTAAAAAAAAAGTCACATGTTAACATAAATCAATGTCTCTATCATATACCTCTTTTTTTCATCCCAACAAACCTTTAGCAGCCCCGTATCTTTTCTTTATTTATTTGGCATCGATCCTTATCAAGATACTCTTAGAGTGAGACTTTGTAACCCTATAATCATATATTTTTCAAGGGGTTTATTATTTTTTAAACCTTAAATTTATTCTTCGAAACTTTAGTTTTTTAATTAATAAAAAAATAGAAGAAATCAACTAGAAACTTTATCTATCAATGTTAGCTTTTCTTATTAACTTTTAATTTATACAATAAATATTTAGTTAAAGAATAGCGAGTATGCTTGAAGGTTTTACTAATTGTACAAAATTAAATACGGATCTGTGTTGTTTTTTTAAATAATATTTAAATGCTGCAAATATATTTTGCATTTTTTTATTTAGATTATATATCTGACCGAGTCAAGTAAATTGATTCTTTTTAATTACATGAAAAACATTTGGCAATGATAGCAAATGAATCAAGATTTTTAAAAGGGCAGTGAAGATAATTTGAGAGAAAAAAAAATTTCATAAAGAAAAAAAATATAGTTTAATTATTAACCAAATAAATATGAAAGGATAAAATTGATTAAAAAGAAAAAAATTGCCTTAAAATGTGTTTTTTTTAAATAACTTTTGTGGTTGTGGTTTGAAAAACAATTTTCTTCAAAAAAAATGTGATTAGATGTGGTTAGTTGAATTTAAATATGCGTTTGATAAAAATTATGGTTGAGGTTTATATATAGCAAAAAATATTTATAAAATGTTTGATAGTTGTGTGGTTTCAGTTATTTTTTAAAATGTTTTTTACTTGGAAATGCTTTAAAATAATATATTTTTATTTTTAAAAAATTATTTCTAATATTAGCGCATTAAAATAATCTAAAAAATCAAAAAATATTAATCTGAAGCAAAGAAAAAAATAAAAAATTATCAATATTTTAAAAAACGCTTTTAAAACACAAAAAACAAATAGTGTTTTATGAAAATCAATTAAAAAAGCATATGAAAACTAATTCACAAAAACTATATTTCAAACTCAAGTTTTTAGCTGACCTCATAATATAAAACACAATTTTTACAGTTACCGGATATTTTACTATATTTTTTGCATTGCAAACACAAAAGCAAGTGCAAAACAAACACACCCTTAATCAATCCGAGGTAGCATGACAAATATGCAACTCGGGTAATAAGAAATAAGCCAACTCGAGTTAACCTGTCACGCCTATAACATAGATCAAGAGATTTAGATAACTCAATAAAAAAATTAAATAAAAACAAAAACCATTTTAAAAAAATCAATAACGAATAATGAAATTGAAAAGGCAAATAAAAAAAATCAACTCATATTAACTATTTAAACTCTTGACCCGAGTCCCGAGACTAAACATCATACAAGGAAAAACATCAAAGTTCAATCCCTATCTAATCAAGTTAAAGGATGAAATAGAGAAAAAATAATTAAATTATACAAAAATAATAATTAAAAGAATGAGAATATAAATTGAAATAAAAAATAAATTAGAGGAAAACATAGAAAAGAAAAACCACTTTAATAAAAGGAATAAAAGAATTAAAAGAATGAAGATCAAATTTAAAAAAAATAATATACTATAAATCTAGAACGAATGATGAAATTGAAAACAAATAAAAATTATATAAAAGGTTCAAGAAAAAATATTAGAAATCTAAAGTATAAAGATCAAATTAAAAAAAAATATTACAAGTTAATATTGAAGGATGAATTTGAAAAGAAATAAAAATTCTACAAAAGTTTCAAGAAAAAAATTAGAAATGAAAAAAATAAGAACTAAATTGAAAACAATTTACACCACAAATTAGAATAGAAGGATGAATTTAAAAATAAATAAAACAATATCAAAAATAAAAATAAAAAATAAAAAAATTAAAATTAAAATTAAAATATCAATAACTAGAAGGACAACTCTTAAATTTTGAATAACCAATGTATTTTTAAAAGGAATGAGAGAGAAAAAGGAGGAAAAAAACCTATTCACAGCAATCCATCCCAACATCACATATCATCCCATACAAAAAAAAGATATTGTAAAAATTTATTTGATATAATAAAACAATATTTTTAACCATTAAAAAAAGTTGTATTTAATATCAATTATTTTTTTAATAATATTTTAGATTTATAAAAGAATGTATTATCATTGTCAATTGAAAAATAACAAAAACACCACGATAAAAAGATAAAAAAATCCCCATGACATAATCATTACAAAAATTAATTAAAAAAAATCTTTTTACTATTTTACTATGTGTTTGTTTATAAGTAAAAAGACATTCTCTAATTAAAAATTTTACTTTTAAAAGTAAATTATTTATCTAAAGAATATTATGCCCTTTTATCAATGCTGAAAAGCCACGTTAAAAGATAAAAATATCCTTTGCACCAAAACTTTTTTTTTTTCAGAAAGACAAGACTATAATTATACTGCAGCGGTGAAGTGCATAAATTTGCTTGGGGGTGTTAGAGTGTGTACTGGACACTTGAAAACAAGGGTGAGCAAAGCTTGAATAGCATTTGCCTAAATTCAGTA
Organism: Populus ilicifolia; assembly: GCA_015708895.1. Lineage (NCBI taxonomy): Eukaryota > Viridiplantae > Streptophyta > Magnoliopsida > Malpighiales > Salicaceae > Populus > Populus ilicifolia. Next base: position 416,707 of record SRLM01000082.1, on the reverse strand, counting down.
TTTGGTTCGGTAATTCATTTTTTATTTTGGTTTGGTTTGAAATCCAAACAAATTAAAAAAATAATTTTTTTCTTTCAATTTCTATCTTAGAAAAATATTAAAAAAATTTATTTAAAAAATAAAAATCCAAATAAAAACAAAAAAACCAAACCAAAATATTTGAACTCCCACAGTCCTGCTCACCTCTGCTTGGAACTAAAAAAATAAAAATAAATCTAAAAAAATTAACTAAAAAACAAAATTGTGAAAAAAAATTAATTAAATATATTAAAATTTTTTAAAAATAAATCGATTTAGTTTTGATTTTATAAACTTGAAATTGCAATCAAATGTGTTAAAAAAATTTTAAAATCAATCGATTTAGTTTTAATTTTGTAACCTTGAATTTGAAAAAACAAAACCGAACTGAATCTAAACTGAAAAAATTAGAAAAAAACCGAGTTAAAATTGAAAAATCAAGTCAAACTGATTTGAACTGGTTTATATCCTAAAAATCTAAACCGGACTAAAACCAATCAATTATCAATTTGAAATTATTCAATTTTTTTAAAAAATTCTATTTAGTTATTTTTTTATAATAAAAGCTAAGCTAAATAAAAAAAATTATTGCTAAACAAGCTTGTCAAATAGTCACGTCCACTATCTCCGCCAGAATTTAGCCATCTACAGTTAATGTTATAACACTGGCAAATCATTTACATTTAAAGCTAGCCATAACCAGACCAAAATCATAAAAACTAGAAACCAAATCCATTTAATTGCGTGTAATTAAACACAAAATCTAATCCATCGACATCCTTGTACATATAATTAACGAAGCTAGATGGTTTTATGCAACACATGAATAGGAGACGGAGAGGCTGGCTAGTTTATAGCATGGACTGATGAGCTAGAAGTATAGGGTTGAAGTAGACAACAGCAAAATCTATCGAGAAAAAAAAGAAGAAGAAAGTTAGCCTGGAGGAAGAAGATGATTGGGTGATCACAATCAAGGGAACAAAAAACCTCGACCGTTCCTCCTTTTAGATTAATTTATGCCAAAACACAATTACGTGTGATGAATCTCTCTCTATCTCTCTCTCTCTCTCTCTCCAAATTATCATCATCCCAGCTAGCGGCAGGCTGGAGGCCAGCCGTGTTTCCCACTAACCTAGCTATCCAAGCCTAAGGATGATCAATCCAGACGTCGAAAACAACCACCCTCCATCTTTACAATCGAAGAGACCGCGACAACCTAACCTTAAAATGGCCAAACTATAAAGCTGCATCAGCACATGACCTAGCTAGCTGGGATATGGTTGCCAAGAGGCAAACTCTGATGAAACAACGGGAAAATAGCATTTATCCAGCTAGTTGGTGGAGAGACCAAGGTTCCTTTCGTGGGGAGCACCAGCAAGGAATATGCCAGCAATTTGATAAATACAAAATACGACACAAACATTCCACCATCCAAATCTTAGTTCAAGGGCTGGCTCCCTGTGTCACACGAACAGAACTCCAGCACTGTGGTCGTCTTGCCCTTGATGTCGGGTGAATTTTAAGGTCCCATTAACACAGAAGACAACATTGTTTATCGAAGTAAAAAATGTAATATATATGATTTATAACATTTGCATGGACTTAACATTTATATATAGTTGGTGAAACTATATATGAAATTGCCAATATATTTATCAGACGTCACGCGCGCAGTGAAACTCTTTTTTATTGAGAATATTCGTCCACAAAGTCGCATTGGAAACCATACAATACAAGAATATTAATTGAAAAAATCAATATGGTTTTTCTTATGTGAGGGTAAAAAAATAGAGGGTTGACTCTAGTAATTTCAATCAATAAAAATTCTTAGAGAGAGAGAGAGAGAGGTGAAACCAGTAAAAATCTAATTGTTTTAAATTCATTAACATCTAACCTTTTTCTCTATTAGATCCCCATTCTAGATTCCTACCCAATTAGATCTCAAACATTCAAGAATTCTCAATTGTATCCTTTCATTGGTGAATCTGCCTGGGCCTTTTCTCAACTAGGTCCTCATGTGAAACATATTTGTAGATAGAAGGATCAAACTGAGGATGCAGATGTATATTAAGAAGCTAATTAGTTAAGAGAAACAAATTAAAGACTCAATTGAGAAAAGGGTTACTGGCTGGGGATGCGCTAAACACTTTTTGATAAAACATTAATTTTATTTTTAAATTATTTTTTTATATTATTCAATCATTTTAATGGCAGATATTAAGAATAAATTTTCTCAACAAGTTCCTCATGTGAAACATATTTATAGATGAAAGGATCAAACTGAGAATTCAGAGGTACATTAAGAAGCTAAGAAGCTAATTAGTTAAGAAAAACAAACTAAAGACTCAACTGAGAAAAGAGTTATTGGCTGGGGATGCCCTAAACACTGTGGGATAAAAAAATTAATTTTATTTTTAAATTATTGAATTATTTTGATAGGCGGATGTTAATAATAAATTTTAAAAAATATAAAAGTTATTTTAATAAATTTTTAAATAAAAATTATTTTTAAAAATAATCTCTATTATAATGCTAACTACTGTTCAACTAATGTTTTGTGCTGCGCAAGCATGGACAAGACGACAAAAACAATCAAAATTAGGTAATGATCTATCCTACCAAAAAAAGGTTTAGCACCTCCAATTTTTTTGACCTGGAGGAGGTAAGAAAAAAGGGGGATATTCACACAAAGTGTTGATTGATTACATCAACAGATCACAGCCATGGATCAAAATTCGAAGTTGAAGACATATGCAAAAGTCAGAAGAATCTATGGTTGAAGTGTAATATGGGCCCACAGGAGCAATGGAGCTGAGATCCCATGCATGCATGTGGATGCACAAAGTTGTGTACTTACAAATCCATCTCCATTAAGTATATATGAAGGGTAGGAAGAAGAAGCATTCCATCTCTTTCCCTTTTATCTGATCAGGGGAAAAAATACACAAGCTTCTCTCAGTTCCCCTTTTTGCCTTTCACTGCAAAGGAAAAGAAGTAAATAAAACCAGAAAAATTCAAAATTTGTTTTATAAAAAATATATAAAAACAGAAAAAGAAAATAAAAGAAAATCAGCTCCTTCCATTTTTTAGCCTCTCCCTATATATTCCTCACACCAGACTCCACAAAACCTTCTCTCACTCTCTTTCTCTCTCCAAAACAAAACAACCCTTTTCTCTCACTAGAATTTATGTTTGTATAAATAAATTTGCAATTTTGTTTGGTGACTGAATTTGCATTAGCTGATCAAAAAATTGAAACAGAAATTAAAAGAACTAGAAGACGAGGAAGAAGAGGGCATATTGTAGAGGAGGATGAACATGCCCTCTATTTATATTCTCATTATGCCTCCTCTCAGATCTTAAATTATCAATTTTGATGAGATTTACCATCTGGGTTTTTCTTTGATCAGTGGGTTCTGTAAGATTTTTGAGTTTCTTGATTCGGATCTTTGTAAATTTTGGACCTTTATTGAATTCCAGGATTGAATTTCTGTTTCTGGTTTTTTTTTTTTCAGGTTTGATTGATTCTAGATTGTTGGTTGGCTGATTGATCGTTGAAGGATCTGTTAAGTTTCTGACTTTTGTGTCAAACGAAAACATAGGAGTTTTGTTGTGTGTTTTTTCTTAATTGTCCGAATAAAGGTATTGTCTAAATTTGAATTGCATTCTTATTAGATATAATGATAACTTTGATTCATTGTCTGCTTAGTGTTAACTATCCTTGTTGGTTTTGATTTGCTATTGAATTGTATGTAACTATGTTGTTATTGATTGGATCCAGTGTAAAATACGTCTACTGAATTGAAGCAGGTGCTTGATTGTCTAAAAAGGTTTGCCTTTTTGTACTCATTTTATTAGTAGTGTGATTTGCATTTGTGAAGTTTTGGGCTTCATATTCATGAAGAAAAATATTTTGTATTGTAGAGATTAAAGAGGAAAAAAAATGCAATCTGATAGTGGCAAGCTGTTCATTGGGGGAATTTCATGGGACACCGATGAAGAACGGCTCAAGGGCTATTTTCAATCTTTTGGGGAGGTGGTGGAGGCTGTGATAATGAAGGATCGCACCACAGGGCGTGCCCGTGGATTTGGTTTTGTTGTTTTTGCTGACCCAGCTATTGCAGAGAGAGTCATTAAGGAAAAACACAGCATTGATGGCAGAATGGTAAGCTTTGTTAAGCTTAAAAGCGACTCTCCAAATTTGTGTAATGTAAATATGTAATAATGCTGTTCAGAACTTTTACTATATACTGCACCATACAAAGTGGAGAATTCATTTCGGTATCAGAGTGATGAGTCCAATTTTCTAATTCTTCTTCTGTAGTAAGATATCAAACTCAGCCAAGTGAAAATGCTTGCCTTCTCTCAGTTTATTTATTTATTTTATTATTATTTTGATTGTGATAGATTTGCTAATCTTCCAAATTTGTGATTTTAATGTACTTAAGTTAAGTCTCAAGTGTTGACAGATTCCCACTGTCTGTGCTTATTCTTCTAATTGATGTGTTCATCCTCAGGTTGAGGCAAAAAAGGCTGTTCCTAGGGATGACCAGAATATTCTGAATAGAAACAGTGCTGGTAGCATCCACAGTTCTCCCGGTCCAGGGCGTACAAAAAAGATTTTTGTAGGAGGCTTAGCATCCACAGTCACAGAAAATGATTTTAAGAATTATTTTGACCAGTTTGGGACCATCATAGATGTTGTGGTGATGTATGATCATAACACACAGAGGCCAAGGGGATTTGGGTTCATCACTTTTGATTCTGAGGAGGCAGTGGACAAAGTTTTGATGAGGACTTTTCATGAACTGAATGGAAAAATGGTTGAGGTCAAGAGAGCTGTTCCCAAAGAGTTATCACCCGGTCCTAGTCGCAGCCCACTTGGTGGATATAATTATGGTCTAAATAGGGTTAATAGCTTCCTTAATGGCTACACTCAGGGATATACTCCAAGTACAGTTGGAGGCTATGGAATTAGGATGGATGGCAGATTCAGTTCAGTTGCTGGTGTCCGAAGTAGTTTCCCTCCATTCGGTTCTGGTTATGGAATGGGTGTGAATTTTGAGCCAGCATTGAGCCCTAGTTACGGGGGCAATGCAAATTTTAATAGCAATCTCAGCTATGGGCGGGGAATGAATCCTTACTATATTGGTAATACTAATAACCTTGCTAGACCTATAGGATATGATGGAGGTAATGGAGGAAATGGAGGAAATACTTCATTTTTCAGCTCGGCAACAAGAAACTTGTGGGGAAATGGGGGGCTAAATCATAACAACAACTCTACAAGTTCAAATGCATACATGGGATCTGGAACTGGAAGCCTTGGAGGGAGCACCTTTGGCAACAGTGGGGCTAATTGGAGTTCTTCATCACTTCCAGTTCAAGGTGGAGGAAATAATGTTTCTAATAGCAGTCTGAGTTTTGGGTATGGAAGTGGTGAAAATAGTTTTGGTTTGGGCATAGGTAGTTATGCAAGAAACAGTGGGAACAATGTGGGTGCAACAATATCACATGCTGCATCAAATGGTAGTTTTGATGGAGCATTTGCTGACCTTTATGGTGGTAGTTCAGATTATGGGGACCCCACTTGGCAGTCATCAAATTCTGAGCGAGATGGATCTGTTTCCTTTGGTTATGGTCTTGGCAATGCCACTTCTGATGTTCCAATCAAAACTTCCCCTGGTTATGTTGGTGGTTATAGTGTTAATAAGAGACAGTCAAATAGAGGTAAGAGCTTCGAGTCTAGTACATTGATTCAATTGCTTGCTCTGGTTCTTTAAAAGTTATTTGTTAATATTAATTTAATAAATAATTTACATACTGAATAATTAAGGTTGCTCCTAGTATTCTGAAAGACAGGTATGCTGGAGTCTTTATAACCAGCAGTAGCATAAGCAAATAGCCTCCATTTTCTTTCTTTTTTTCATTTCTCTATGCCTGTGTACATATGTACAGATGGGAAATAATTACAAACGGTTTGCCCAGAACATTTATGATTTTTTAAATACGAAGAAATCAATTTGAAACTGGGATCTATCTTAGCATGTCTTGTTTTGTTTGTAATACTTTGGATTCCTCATCTTGCACTTACTGGATATGGTGTCTCCCTGCCATATTTGATTTCTATCACTGAAAGTGTTGCTTTAACCCAAACCATTTGACTGTCATATTATTTGTTGTTTATTACATTATGACAGAGGAATATTGTTCAACTGTCTATTTTCAAAGGAATATTGTTTAAGTGTTTAGTTTCAAATGTATGAGTCAATTGTGCAATAGATAAGATACAGCAAATCAATTAGCAGAAATTTGCTTAACCTCATGGTCAGTGCAATAGTTGACAGAGATAAATAAATAATCCAATGTTTTGTGAGGAACATGATCTTGTACCACCCCTATGCGCATCTCAAATTCTTTTTCTTTTTTCTTTTCTTTTTTTTTCTGCTATAGATGGTTCATTAGGAACCACAGGCTAATCCCAGTGGTGGCGTGGACACTCCCTCGCCATCATGCAGAATATGAAGTGTTAATACTGCAGAAATTTCAATATCATTGTTTTCTATTTTCATGAATTCACATTTTTGGTTTGAGGTTCAGAGGAGCAATCTAAACTTATTTTCACTATTTTCATAGAAAAAGGTGAAAAAAGATGTTCTCTGTGCATATATTGATTGGAAAACGAGCCTAGGAAAGCTTAGATTGTGTTTACTTTCAGAAAATAGTTTTTCTGTTTCCATCTCTAGTGTTTTTTTTAATTATTATTATAAAATGATCTCTCCTTAAAAAAATCAAGGAATTGCTATTAAATTGCTCATTATTTCTGGTGCGTTTATTCATATTTATTGCAGGTCTGCCTAATTCCCATTGTTGAGATGTAGACAGTTGGTGTTTACCTGGCTAGATTTTGCTCTTTTCTGTAGTATCTTTGTAAATATTCATTTATGTCGATGTCCCCTTGTGAAGAGATGTTTCTCGACAAATAAAGCACAAAACACTTTTCTGCCTCTCCACTTCCTTGACTTTGTGGTTGATTTTAACATGTAAAACCATGAATTTTAGGTTCCACTATTTTTGCGCACTATCAGACATACTGTGAAAACTCACCATTCCGTTTTAGAGCGCCTGCAAATTTTTGCCAGTAAACAGAATACAGATGTCATAGTTATTCGTCTTCCTATAATGTACTCTTTCATGACATTAGTTTCATGCTGGACAGGACATCAGTTTCAAATGCGCGCATTCTAGTTTCTATGAGAAAGAGGGAGCAATGCGTTTGGCATATCCTAGTATTTCTTAGCATTTTTCAGTGATCTGTTCAGGTGGAATTTTTCAACTATCCTTGTATTATCAAATTTAAAAGCGGGATTATACTTTGGAAGTTAGATTATAACCACTAACAAATAAAAGGGAAGCTTAGTGCTGGTCTCTAGCATAGGTTTATCATGATTGGATGTTAATTCACATCTCCACTATGACTCTGTGATGAAGCGAGAACTCACTTGATTTATCATGTGCTTTCCTACCATGTTGTCCTTTGTGTCTGAATAAAAGCCTATATTGTTGCATGAATCTTCTTGTATGCTTTGTTGACTTGAAACATACCATAATGAGATCTTCTGTCTAATTGGACCTTTCTCTATTGATTTCCTATATGGATTTTGGCTTAGACAGTGAGCGAGTGAGCAAGAGAATGGTGTGTCAGTTGGTTCTCCTTTTGACTCAATTGTTTCATGAACTAAAGTGTATTCATCTGTGGATTTGTTCTGGTTGAAATTTTGACCAGTCAGGTTTTGAATGGGGATTTTAAATTAGAAGTTCAGCCACCGGCCATGCAAATAAAGATTGAGATAGAATGGCGTAGGAGCATGCTCCCATAACACATTTGGTGAATGAGAAATGGGTGCACCAAATGTATGCAAGAAATGATAATTGGTGCAAGAAATGATAACAGATTAATGTGTTGCATTTTGCTTGCTGCGTTTGCAAGTTTTGTCATCATTAGGTTCTTCTGGAGGCTTCTCATGATAGTTTCTCAAATTAAGTGGATGAAAAAAATAATTGTAAGAGATTGAAATGTGTAAATAGAACATCCTTCGGTTGTGAGTGCATGGCATTTATTGATTGATTGGAGTATACATGCTTATTGGTAAGATGTAAAAAAGACAAGGAAGATTATAACATTGGGATTGATGGGCTTGGGAAGTCCTGCAATCAGGGGCTTATAAGAAAATTGAATAACAAAGACAAATGGAAGTTGGTAATGTATTGAAGAATGAACTGTTCAGTTAAGCAATGTTTTTTTTTCTTTTCTTTTCTAATTGGTAATTCCTGGATTATAAGCTCACTAATCTTGGAAGTTGCATTACTTTGTTTTGCATTTGTGAGTGATCAGTTGCAAAGGTTGTACGCTCCACTCACAGAAATACAGTTTTGCATTTATCCATCACTTTGAATCATCTCTCTTTACCATTGACTAGCAAATATCTAACAAATATGTGGTTGTAGATCTTATTTTATTGATTGAACTGCTGAAGTTGTACTGTACCATCCATTTTAGCTAAGAAGCTGAGTGTGGTCTAAGTGTTTGTACTATTAGCACGTACAATGCAAAGTTCTTTGATTTCCTTCACTGGTATCTATGCTGATGACAATGGTTTCTCGTGTAATTTAATTTTTTCCCCTGCAATTTTTTAATTGAAAATTGTATGAACAATGTATAGCGATTTAATTTGTGGTACATGATATATATTTTGATGAATTGATTTTATGGTGCTTCAACCTTTTGATTTTGATGGATAATCTTCAAATTTGTTTCAGGAATTGCTACCTAGCTGGATCATTTCTGTTATCACGAAATATTAGGTGGAGATATTCTGGTGACCAGGTGAATTGTGAATTTCGCACATCCTCTCATTAGTATATTTCAGTTAAAAAAAATTGGTTATCTAGAGCTAACTGGAGTGCCTGCTCTGATGAATTAAATTTAGGGATAGAAGTTATAAGGGATTTTGTGTCAAGGATCGAGTTTTGAGTTAGGTTTTTCTTTTCTTGTTCTTTGATTGAGATGTAAAATCAGCTTGCGGGATATAGTCAAACTGCATCAATGCATCTCTGGTGAGGCTGGCGATACAAAAAGATTTAGTCTTTTTTTTTTTTTTTACTCCCTAGTTTTTTATGCCCTGTAATTTCTGGCTAAGTTGTGGATTTTTCAGCCATGTCTTGTTCTTCCTACTTCCCATTGATTGGGATCGTTTTTCAGCAGATTGTACACCAGATTCTTGTGATTTTACTAGTGTGAAACGTTTAAGGGATACCCATCTAGGGTCCCCATGAATAAGTTGCCACATATTATGATTCTTTTTTCATGGCTATATTCTATATGCAAAGAGTTGAAGCTCGGTATTTGAAATGAACCCTTTTTAACACGTAAATTGTCACATATGCTGACCAAGTAATGTTGATGACTGGATATCTAGTGTTTATCTCGTTGTTTTGGTAAGTTTCCCATCAAGCGGATGCAGTGGTGCATTCAGTGTGCTAAGCAACGGGACCCTCAAGATGTCTAGGCCAGCTGAGAACATGGTCCATTTGGCCTTCTACACTCAATTGCTCAGTTTTGGTGCGCCTGATCTGAGCTGAATTTATCGAGTTGTGAAAGAGATTGGAGTTTCTAATGGCCCAAAAGTTGAAAGGACAAGAAAAGAAGAAAAAAGGGGTCGGAAACGGCTTTTGATATTAATTACCTTTCGGGAGATGCTAATGCTTCTTGCAATCAATCAATTTTCCTAACTTTTACAGACTGTAAATATTCAACATTCGAACCCTACACATGCACATGCATAATTAGAGCATTCTGTCTATTTGAATGCCGTACTAGTCAGAAGACTTGAGAAGTCTCTCTCTCTGTCTTTCTCTCTCTTTTTGGCAGAGGGAGGGACCGAAGCCCAGAGAAACAACAATGTACATGCAACCCTTCCCGGGCTAACAATATACTACATGCACATGCCTTCTGTAGCAGAGGAGGAAGAAACAATGAATTTGCAAGTCAATCAGCGCTGCAATTGCCTTTTCGAAAAGCATGCCTGATGAGGACATCTCATTGCTTCCACAGCAGCCTTTGAATTGGAACAATAAACTGGGTTTTGCAGGATTTCTCAAAGGCTATGCTCCAGCAAAGCTGAAGTCACCTCTAGATCACTGACTTTCTTGAAGCTTTGATCTCAAGGATGGTGATTGGATGCCAGTAAATGCAACCTCCAGTTCTGGCTTAAGAAAATAATCTATCCATGAGTTATAGGATCTATATACAAATCTAGAAGTAATTCATCTGGTTAACATCTTATATGATGATGCCATGCATGCTTTCGAATGTAATTTTCTTCCAGAAGCTTGCTTTCCTTCGAAGGTTGCAACGTTTAGCATCAAGCTGCTGTGACATGAAGAAGAAAAACCCTCTCCTTGGCTTTTAAAACGATATTATTCGCACCTCTCATTAGAGAAGAAGAAGAAAACACGAAACAGAAGTATTAAACAGCTTAAAGAGAACCCAATCAACCAATAAAAATGATTTTTTTAATATTAAAATAATAATATATTTTTTAATATTAAAATAATAATATATTATTTTAATTTGAAATAATTAAAATTAATTTATTGGATCTAGCAATCCAACCATGATATTTTTTAAAAAAATAAAATGATAATATATTATATTAATTTGAATTAATTAAAATTAATTTATCGTATTTATCATTCCAATCATGATATTTTTTTAATATTAAAATAATAATAATAATTTATAAAAAATAAATTTTTAATCAAACTTATTTCTTAATTAATTTAATATTAAATGATAAAATTTAAAATAAAATTCAACTAAAAAATAAATCAAATTAACTTAGATTAACCTACTAAATATGAGTTATATAATTAGAATAATATTATAAAATTTAATTCTTAATTAAATTAAAAAATATAAATAACCACTCGAGAAACATGTTACCCATGGGAAGAAGATAATATAATATAGTAAAACAAATCTTGAGAGATGCTGAGTACAAACAGTGGCCTTTAATGGTAGGAATGGAGAAAATAACTACTTAAGTATTTCATTATAACAAATTCTTTAAAACTGCTTCTTTTAAATTTACTTTCTGTGGTTTATCGCTAAACATTTTTTTATATATTATCTATTTCTTGTGATTTATTAGCGATTTATAAGATTATATGGACCTTTTTTCATCAAAATTATCTTATCTAATTTATGTAATTTTTCATTTTTCAGACAAAAAATATTATTTTTTTTAAAAAAAAACAGTTCATCAAATAAAAAAGCAACAACAATCCAAAATAATATTCACAGAAAATATGATTTGAACTTTATTTTGGTATAATATCCATGACCACAAACGTGTAAAAATAAAATAAAATCTGCAGAGTAGATTAACATATAAAAATTAATAAATGATTTCTAACATTATGTATAAAAAAAGCTGTTATCTTATTCAAAGAATAAATATTAAATTAAATGTTATTTAATGAAATGATATAATAATTTTAAATTTAATTATGTTATTAAAATAAATCTTAATTAAATGAAATATACCGAGGAAAGAAAACAACATTTTCCAATCTTGAAGATCCCACATCTAAGAATAATTCATTGATATTGCTATCTAGCCATCATATACTGTGAATATTAGAAATTTATTTTAAGAAAATAATAGTTAATTGGTTTGTTTGAAGCAGAATTAAAATTAAGGCCATTAAATTCTAAGGTTTTTATTTTTGAAAATCATACTTCAAGGCAAATACTTTTATATCAAACATTAGTTTGTTTAAAACAAATTGTGTTAGGAAGACAAATTGAAATGAAAAAACTTGACATATTTTATGAACCTAAAAACCTTTAATTTCACATTGAAAAATTACAAAAATTTCTTATCCAATAAAAAACTTAAAAGTTAAAAGTAGATCAAGAGCAAAGTTAAAATTAAATCAAGAGAGATATGATAAATTAACCAGGCTTTGAGCTTAAACCACACATGTTTACTAAGTTTGGGCTAGAAATTAAGCCTATTGTAAAATAATTTTTAAGCCTATTAAAAAACTGTATTTTAGCCGACCATGAACAAACCATGGATATTTATCTTGTTTTTGTTAGAATAGTTTTTTTTTAATAGAAAAATATCTCTTTTTAAAAAAACATTATCATATTATTTATTATGATGGTGTTTTAAGCCTATAAAAATTAGTTTTTAGCCAACCTACAAACAAACTTTCTTGGACCAACAAGCTATTTTGATAGTTATCTTCTTCTATTTAACAATTATATATATATATATATATATTGAATGGAAAAATATCTCCTTCAAAAAAAAATATCATAATTTGTTAGGATGATGTTTTAGGCCTAAAAAAATTATTTTTTAGCTAATGTATGAATAGATGAATAAACTATCTTGATATTTGTCTTCTCTAATTGTGTTTATTTTTAAAAAATATTTTTTGAAAAACTATTTTATAAACTTTCCTGTATTTATTTGTCATTAGAAAAGTTAGTCGATAGAAAATACTTTCCAATTAAAGAAAAATTTAACTTAGTTTTCAAGAGAGTATTTTCTTGAAAAATTTAGTCGAAAAATACTTTTTGAAAGTTATAAAAAATTAAAAAATATCATATTATTTTCTAATTATATCAATTTTGGTCCTTAAACTTTTGATATCTATATATATATATATATTATTTTGAATATTTATTTTTTAATTTCATCTCTTAAAATTTAATTTTTATATTAACTTTGGTTTTTATTTTTATAATTATTATTTTCTTTTCTCTTATCATTTTTTTATGAAAATTTTTAATATATCAAAATTTGGTATTTATTCTTTTGATTGTTACTTAATTTATATGAAATAATTTATGAAATGTTAATTATTATTCTTTTAATTTTCTCATCTTTTATTTTTTTTATTTTTTAGATTTGATCTCTATTATTTTAATTATTATTTATTTTATTTGAGATAATTTATGAAATTATATTTTTTTCAATTTCATTCTCATTTAGCTTTTTAATTTGTAAGATTTATTTCTCATTATTTTAATAAACTTGAGAAAAATAAAACATTAATAAGTTGTATTCCAGCTTATTTTTTATGAAATAATCAAACACTAGAAAATATTTTTCAACTTATTTTTTATTACATTATCAAATATCAAAAAATAATTTACTTTCCCGTTTAAAAAAGAAACTACTTTTCAACAAACAAATGGGATCCATAAATATTTTTTTAATGAAAAAATCTTTTTTTATATAAAAAAAATATCATATTATTTGTTATGATATTTTTTTAGGCTTATAAAGAATTAGCCGACCTACAAACAAATTGTCTTGGTAGTTATGTTCTTCTATCTGAACAGGATTTTATTTTTAATGGAAAAACATTAAAGATAAAAAATCATCAGATTATTTTTTATAATGGATAATTAAACTTGATAAATGTTGGAAGGGACATTGAAACAATTGAAATCCCTCAATGAAAAATGGATTCATTTCAATTCCTTGGAGTATAAATTACAATTACAGTACGGTAATATATATTTGATTTGCTAGATTCATCAACTTTAATGGTACAAGACTAACATTACAACAAATAAAAGTGGAAGGGAAATTATTTAGTAGGTAGTATAATAATAAAAACATTGAAGAAAGAGATTTATTTATTTTTCATAATTTTATATTCAACTCTTGTGATTATTAATATGATAATTAGTGAAAGGTTATATAGTTATTAATTTTAAAATTTATAAAATTAATTGAGATATATAAACTAAAATATTTATATTAATAATTAAAAAAAATATAAGAGCCAAACTAGCCAACCTGTAGCGATGAAAATGGAGAACAAGCTAGGTTTTAAAGGATTTCGCATGCAATGGCATTTGATTGGAAACATTAATTGCAATATATTTTAGAAGAGTAAATCATTATGTAATCCATGTGTTCTTAATAAAATAATTAGTTAATCCATCTGTTTTTTCTTAAAAAAAGAAGAAGAAGAAGCTAATACCTGATACTTATATTTTCATATTTAATTATAACTTGCTCCTTTTGTTGGTCTTTATTTTTATGTTTATTTTTATTATAATTAAATTATTTCTTTGCAAAAAAAAATCTTTTATTTGTAATTAGAATTCCAATTTTTATCTAAAATTCAAAGTTCATTTAAAAATGATTTTTTTTTTAATAATAGCCAACTTTGATCAGGGGTTAACTTATGATTTAAAAAAACAGAGGGAATGACTTACTAAATCATAAAAATAAATAAAAATACAGGCACTATAAATTATAATTTAATATTTTTACAATATTGTGGTTAACAAGAGTTTACAACTATTAAGCCTTAAGTTAAAATATTTTTTTTTCACTTGTCAAAGTGCTAAAGCCCAATCAAATGTCTATTTTATTTCTCTAAGCTTATGAATTAGAAAAACCTTTTTTTAGAGCATTTCTTTCTCTATCTGTAATCAATTATTTCTTATCTGAATTATCATAATTAATTTGGGACATTAGTGGAGTTTGGGAAGAGAGAAAATAAAAAAAATATATCAAAATCTTTTACAATTTATTTGTTTTTTTTTATTGTTTTCAATTAAATAAATTAAAAGCTCATTTTAAAAGCTTTAATTTAAATATTTATATTATATTTTTTTATTAAAAATTAAACTAGAAAAAAACTGTCTAAATATTGATCAATTATTACCAATTCCCCTTGAATTATTTAGCTTTTTACGATATTAAAATAGTTGAATTATGTGACATTTGCATCCTTAGTGTTTTTCAATTAAATAAAATTAATCATGTAATATTAACTTTGTAATATTTCTTTAAATTAAATATGGATCAAGAACATCGAATGCATGTGTTATCCTAAAATGATTTTTTGGTTCTTCCAATTATAATAAAAAGGTCTCTCAATTCATTTCAACCAATACAATTAATGTATAGGCATATTCGGATTGAATAACTGTAATATAAAATATGTTTTGAACTAATAAAAAATTAATTTGGATTGTTACTACTTTTGTATATATAAATATGAATAATTTCAGAATTTAAAACACACACACATACATAATCATATTAATTATTATATAAAATGATGAAATAAGAATAAAAAATTATAAACCACCAAAAATGAATTATTTTCTTTCATAAACCGATGAAAAATATAAAACACAAGAGCAGAGCACCCTTAAAAGGCTTGAAAATAATTAATGTACACCTAGATGACGCAAAAAGAATAACGAACAAATTTTTGGCCTGCAAAAAGCACCATTCGAAATCCCAATCGCACCAGCTTTTATATATATTCTCCTTCTTCTTCATCATCTTTTTTGGAATTCAGAAGTTAATTTCTTAACCATGGATCCCACTTCCTTTTCCAGACCCACAGCTAATCAATCCTTCTCTTCTGAGCTTCTCTTCTTTCGATTTTCTGCAAAAAACCACCCAAGAATTCACTTCCAAAGCTATACAAACTCCTATCAATGTTGCTAGGCACAGACAATATCCTAATTTTGCATAAGACCTGCTCTCTCCCATCACTTCAAATCCTTGAAAAACATTCACAACTCCTAGCACCACACAAGCATACCCTACAAAATGGTGGTAAGATTTCCAGTACTTCCTAAACTTATTAGTGGTTTTAGGCCTAAACAACAGTGCTAGTGTTTGCAAAGCCCCGAAGGAAAATGCTGCGAAACCAAGCTTCCTGTGTAGCCCATAAACCACTCCTGGTGATAATTCCCCTAGTCTAATTCCAATGGCAAACCCTACAGTTCCTATGATGAAAGCACAGAGTTGTATCCCTGCATGTACATAAAACCATGTTGGCCCTAGTGCTTGTATGTGCCTCAAATATCTTGCAGTCCCAGCTCCAATTGGGAGTAAGACACCCCACGAGACAGCATTTAAGATTCCATGTGCTATCTTTACTGTCCTGGTATCATCTCTATGGGCAGCACTGAAACCAGACAAGACATCGATGGTGGCAATGGAAGATAGGTCATTGGAGGTCGTCGGATGGATAGCTGGGGAGTAACCTTGAACGTATAGTCCACGGTTCCACACGAAGTGAATCTTGGTCTTGTTTGGTACAAGTTTTAATGTGGCATAAACTTGGATGGCGGCACCATTGTGTATAGTGGCCATTTTGCCACCATAGAGGGTGGCAGAGGAGGATAGAAGGTGGATATCTAGAGGGCGAGAGAGGGGTGGTGATTTTTGAAGCTTTACTGTTGGGTCTAAAATAAAAGGTAAAAGGACTAGCTGACCTGAATTGGGGTCTGGAAAGGCAATCAGAGCACGAGTACCGGTCATTTCAGCCGAGGAAGGATTGATTCCCCACCCTACCCAACCGGAAGGTGAGATGAAGGTACCAGAAAATACAAGGTCTAGGGTGGCATTGTGGGCATGAAATGTCCAAGCTATCGAGGCTTGCTGGGTAGGGAGTGTCATGCATTTTTCAAAGGTCTTAGTGGGTGTGGTGATGCTGCAATGAGCAGAAAATGCAGTTCGAACATGAAAGGAGACAAGGAAGAGGACAAGGGCGAACAAGAGAGGCATTTCGGTGGAAGAATGATGAACAAGACAAAGGGATGGCACAGGCTTGAAGGATCGAGGCAGCAGCAAGCTCTCTTTTGTTAACACTTGTGTGTTAGGTGTATGGTGCTATTTTCAGGAAAGAGTGGTAGAACGTTATCATGATGAGCAAAAATAAACTATGAGAATCAATACTGTGGAGGTTCCTGTGGTGCTTAACTTTGAAGGAAAGGCAGTTTCGAGTGATAATTCGGTGGATAAGAAAAGGAGAGTCCAGCACTTGTTTGTTTTATGAGTAGTGGATACGTAACGGTGAGTCGTCTTTGTAGTGTGCCATCATCTTGTGGATAGCATACAGAGTTCCTATCATTTTCTTGAATAATTTTCTCCAGGAGCCTTTAGTCTGCTGCTTGGCTTTGAAGCTAAGCCATTATAAGTGGAAAAATCTTGATTCTTGAATTGCTTGCTACACTTCACAGGTCTGAGCAAGTAACTGTCATTCTATCATAATACACATTCCGCTCTGGATTCAGCAGTGTAATTATTATCTCCTCACTCAACCACGTAACATTTGGCCGCCTTGGAAGGGTGATGGGGTCGCTTTGTTTTGTGTGAGAAGTACAAATACTAAAATGCCCTTAGATATATATGTATATTAATGTCCGATAAAATTACTTAAATGCCCTCCAATCGACGAGATGAAAGCCTTGATTAAAGGATATTTATGTCTTTTTGAAGCTGAACTTTTTCGTGTTTTCCGTTTTGTCAAGGGCATTGTTGTTCCCTGCATTTTTTTTTTCTGTCTTCATATCTATGTTTGTTTTATTTTTTTTAATATTTTAATATATTTTTAATAAAAAATTATTTTTTTGTTTAATTTAATTATTTTAATATATTTTTAATCAAAAAATATTTTATAATACAATATAATATCAAACATTTATTTACGACCATGAACCACACAACATCATAAAACTCTTAACTTCGCAATGTAAGTAAATCATGTATTTTTTTTAGTTTTTTGTTTTTTTTAACAACCTTTGGAGCATGACATAGGGAAAGGATAACAATCTCCTATCATCACAACTAGGAATAGTAATGGTAATCAGTTCCACGTCTTTCATTTTTATTCTTATTTCCCCTTCCTTTTGTTGATATATTGTTACGTGTTATTTATTCTTTCAATTTTCTTTTTTAATTATTTTATAAAAATTTCTTTAATTTTCAATCTTATTTTTTAATTCAAGTTTATGGTATGTTTTTTTTAATTTTTTTTGTTTAAATTATTTTTCTTTTTAATTTAACCATTCAATAAAAAAAAATTAATTACTCTCTAAATTGTTTTTTATTTATATTTATATTTTTATTTTATTTTACATCCTTTCAATAGTTATTTTGTTTTTTTATTTAATTTCATGCTTCTATGCATATTTTTTTAAGATACAGTGATTAATTTTTTACTCATCCAATTAATACATTACATATTTTTTCACTTTCAAATTAAAATAAAATTAACTTATTAAACCTAGTAGATACTATCATCAATTTCTCTTACTTTTTTTGAAATATAATTGTGGCACTCAAACATTATTTTTATAAGGAAAAATGCAGACCTACATCATAATACATGTCAATTCCTAATATATAAATATTATTATTGATCAAACAATCCATTATTTTTTTTATTTTAACAATATATATTTCAAATATATGATAATGTTCAATTCAATTACTAGAATTTTTTTTATGGTGTCAACGATGAAACACTTTAATATATTTCTTTAATTATTTTTGTAATAATTCATTATCATAATTCTGTTGACCAAGGCTGATAGTTTAAGCATCAATAATAGTATTATTTTTAAACAGATAACATGTTGTTTATGTATTTTTTTCAAATAAAATAATAATTTGTATTGACTTAAACAACTCATAACTCAAATCTTATCTTGAATCAACCATTAAATTGAGTTTTAAAATTATGATAATAATTATTTTTGTTATTATATTAACCTATATTGATAATCAACTTGACTTGTACCTTGTTTTAAGTTAATCATATTGATCCATGATCAGAATTTTGGTCTATATTAATTTCTATAAGTAAGATTTTAAAATTATAGTAATAATAATTTTATTTTTTATATATTTTAATTAGATAATTTTAAAAATAAAGATTTTTTACATGAATATTTTAAGAATAAAAGATAAAAAGTAATCTACACGTGAATTTTGAAAATTCTATTTTAAATGTATAAAAATTAATTCTAAAACTATATCATAAACTATTTTATTTTTATGGTTGTTCTTCTTCAACCAAAATTATTTTTATTTTACTATTCTTATCTTTTTTATTCTAGAACTGTACAGAATTAATATATCATCAGCATATTTGTGTTATATTATATACATGAATAAAATTATCTTTTTATTTTATTTTAATTTTTAAATTGATAAGAAAATAAAGTATAATTTCAAGGAAAAAAAAAGAGAAAATTGGAATACTTAAATATGATGACGTAATTAATGGTGCAATATTTTGGATTGGATATTTACCCAGGTGATAGCAGTGAATTAAATCTTGAACGGAACTTGTGGGCCCTTGCAGATGTTCGAAACCAAGCTGAGGTTGATGGGCCTTTTTGATCAAACGTGGGCCCTTAGATTTGCCAGCTCCATTTTTATCAAATCCAAGGAACACGATAAAACCGCTAATTCAGTCCCTGAGTTCTTAGAGAAACAACTAGCTGATCCCTAATGTTGAAAATTACATACCGGGTCCCTGTAAGTTTATATGTGATTACAATTTAATCCTTTTTGTAATTGCTCGTTGCCATCCCTAATTTTATTGCTATCAAGTATTCAAGAACACGAGATCTCTTGGAGGGATGGAGAGCAAGGCAGCAAAAAGAGGAGAGTGTGATTTGCAGCAAAGCATAATCGGTGGTGGGCTGCTAAGTAAGAGTGAGAAAATGAGAGGATTAAGCTTGGAAGGAGAGAAGGTGATACTTGTGCCCTACATGGAGGCCCATGTCCCAAAGTATCACCACTGGATGCAAGACCCCTTTCTCCTCCAAGCCACCGGCTCTGAGCTCTTATCCCTTCAAGACGAGTATCAGATGCAGCTCTCTTGGACCCAAGACCCCCTCAGTATTCTCTCCCTTTCTCTCTTTTCTGCTTCAAAAAAGGAGGAGAGTGTGATGTTTCTTTTGATTATTGTTGTTTGCAGAAAGGACTTTTATTGTACTGGATAAGGAATTGATACAAGCTGGTTTTGTTCATGGAGATCCTCATGTCGAAGGTTCTCCTTCATGTTTTTTTTTTTTTAATGCTTTTCAGTTCAAGGGATTAATAGTTTACCCATTTACAGCTATGGTAGGTGATGTAAATATATTTATGAATGATGTGGATGATCCTCAAGTGGCCGAGATCGAGATAATGATAGCTGAACCAAAGAGGTATTTCTATTATTTTTCTTGCTTCTTCACAGTAGCTGCTGTCATCCCATTGAATCTACTCTTCTTAAGTTGCAATGAAGGAAATATGGAATTCGGGTTGATTTACCATTAGCAAAAATGTATTGGAATATAATATACCTTTGTCAAGTAGAGAGCTCTCACAATTTTTGGAATAAACCTTAATTTCCCAGTTAATTTATAATTTAGTCAGAGGTTTCGTGATTTTCTTATGGTTCAGTTATATCTTTGTGAAAGGTAGAAGAATACTATGCTTAAAAATCTCTCTAGAGTGTGCAAAGTCAATAGTAGTGAAGTGGGATAGCAAGTGTATCACAGCTAGGTCTTCTCAGGACATTTTCTTTTCTTTTCCTCTTGGTTTCTTTCTTATTTCATTTTTCTTTGAGAACCAGAGAAGATGCTTTATTATAGCTCAGATTTAACCCTTGGCAAGTCCGGCTCCTGTTTTCACGTTGTTATCTGTTATTAACTAGGCAATGAATGGTAAATCTTATGCAGGAGATGTTATTAGGCAATCAATTTAGAATATTCCAAATAAAACACATTCTTTCAACTCTTCTCTGTACTTTCTTCTTGATGGGTGCAAAGTGAGTTAGTTATTTATGCAGTTCTTTCATCCTCATTTCTTATGGTCTTTCTTTTTCTAGCATAGTCGTGGAAAAGGACTCGGGAAGGAATCTGTGTTGATGATGATGGCCTATGCTGTTCGGGACCTTGGGATCCATGTATTCCGTGCTAAAATTGGAGAATCAAATGAATCATCTCTTAATATGTTTTGCAATTTGGTCTCTCTCTCTCTCTCTCTCAATATGCTATGAAGTTTTGTTTTCTGCATGTACACAGTCCATATATAGATGGACAAATTCCAGACTCTTCTATGTGGTTTTAAAGGGCTAGCTATTGTTATTTATGCTCATGCTTTTGCTCTTTCATCTAGTCTCTGTTAGGTTGACAGAAGTTCTTCATGTCTGGTGTAGGGTTTTCAGGAGACTTCTCGCAGTGAAATCTTCAAAGAGGTGAGATTTTTTTTACTATGGTTTATGATTTTTTTTACTTTGATTTATGCAGCTGTTGAAGCTATCACAGCCTTGATTTATTGAAGTAATCAAGGGCATGCTTGTCATTGATATCTAGCGTGAGATGGTCTGGAGTGGACCACTCTGAAATCAAAGAATTTTGTTTGCTGCTTAATCTTGAGCCTGTGCTTTTGATTAACTTCTCACCAATTCATTTCATGCCAAAAGAAAAGGATAGGTGAACACTATGGAGTCAAATGTATTTAAAAATTAAAATAGGTTGATTCCATGAACTTACCATTCAATTTACCTGATTGAGGTGATTCATGCTTATTGAAAGTTGAAACAGGCATCCTTTGTCCTATACTGGATTCAATAGGTGCCTGGTTTTGTTCTTTCAGGCAGCGTGCTCACTTCTAATGAGAAGATTACAACATTTTGTTTGCTGAATTGTAAGTTAGACTATTTATCAAAACTGACCTTGCATTTCTAACCTTCAAGAGAATAGCCTTCTCCAATTGTTTAGAATGGTCTAATGTAGCTATTGGCTTAGATCCTCTGCTCTATGCTTAAAAATGCCATTGTCCACTTACGATCCCAGTGAAATGGGGGCTCTGAATAGAAGAATCTGGGGATAATCCAACCTTTTTAACTTTTTTCCATGAAGTGTTTTGACATCTCAAGACTTGAACCTACTCCCATGTGATTACCCCAAGCTATGGGCCTTATCTTTGCACTTTGTGTTTATATCTGTTAAATCTTTTACATCAATACATATCCACTAAAAGTTCTTTCCTAACAATTTTGGCAGGTGACACTGGAATTACCAATGACACAGCCTAAGTGTGAGGAATTACTGAAATTGATTGATAATGTGGTTACACATGTGTAACCACACATGAGTAGTTTTCAAAAATTGTCCAACTGTCATATTGTATTACTACTGTGTGGAACTTTAACTAGGTAAGTAATTTTGTATTAACAAGTTAAGAGCTCTCATTTTGACTATACAATGACATTGAAATTATCATGCATCTCTTAAGTTTGCTTCCCTCTTTTAGGGGAAATGTATATAACAATTTATTAACCCACGTATCATAATGGTGTGAACATTTTTTTTCTTTCGCTTTTTTTTTTCTCTCCCTCTCTCTTTCTTAAAGCTGAAGTGATACTTGGATAAAATTCTAAATGTCCTGTTTGTACTATTCAGAGAATTGTAGAGTACTCGGAAAACGGAAGCGTTCATGAGACTTGGAACAGTGAACCTACCTACTAGGATTTGCCAGATACATGATTTCACTATTTATTATGCAGAGACGAAGACCTGAAAACATGTGCTCATAATGACAGTGCGATGGAATAAATGACTGAATATGGAAACCTGCAGATTTACTTGGACTAGTTGAACACAGGGAGGCTAGAATACACAGGTGTTTCAAGCTCCCCCCTCCAATATTTTCTTCTATCCTGAAAGAAAATTTAATGTCCCCATTGATTGAATATTTGGTCCTGTTGTAGCATGACTCGAAGGGAGGTCATTTATAACTGAATTCCCAGCTTGCCAGACATGATTAACAGCTGTTCCATTTTGTAGAGGGCCCAGCACAGCGAAGATACTCATCTGCTTATCTGCATATGTTGCAGAGATGTTTGACACGTGAAAGCTGAGAGCTCCTGGTCGCATTGATGTGGTATAACTAGTTACTGGGGTTGGATAGGCAGTCAAGCTCCCATTAGAATTATGAAAGGCAACAAGAGCTTGTGATCCAACCATGCCTGCACCATTTGGATTGATTGCCCATGCAATCCATCCTGTAGAAGTTTGGTTGGCTCTATATGCTATGTGAACAGTTCTGGTGGATGGAATGTAGTTCCAATGGAGATGAGCCTGTAGGAAAGGGAGGTCGATGCAAGAACTGAATGCTTGATTACCTGGAAAGGTGTACTTTGAGCATGATTGAGCAGAAGAAATGAGGACTAAGGAGAGAAGTATGCTAATAAACAATGCAGGTGTTGAGGTAATAGCCATGAAGATGTTGAATGCCCAAAGACCTTTCTGTTGAGGTTTATAATTAATTTCAAGGGAAGAGTATTTCACAATTTCTACGTGTACTGTGGTCTCGCAGATATTTCATAGAAAAGTTCAGAAGAAGGAAATCTAGTTTGGCAATCTAGGTTTGTGTCGTCTTGCTGACGATCCGCGAACTATGCACTCTTTCGGTTCTAGGCAGTGACCCTCTAGTGTGAATCTAGTGGTCTAAAATTGCACCAGTGGCTGAGATGCAGTCAGCGAGAAGAAGATACAGTCGGAAGGTCAGAACAGAACAAGTTTTTTCAGGTGGATTGCTATGGATTATAGGAGCCTTAATCGGTTGGCTGGAATGAGTCTGGCAGAGATCCAATTTATAAGTGAAGCTGGAGAAGTTTAAGTCAAGAGTTGTTGACAGGTTACGTATGTTGTTTCTGAACAACACACAAATCTTTAGAGGACTAAAGAAATCAGGGTTAGAGTCATGCAAGGTTTATTTCATCTTGCGATGCAAGGTTTATTTCATCTTGCGTGACAATATTCCCTTGCGTCTGTTCTGCAACAGTCCGATTTCCAACCTAATTAATGGTTAGTACTAATTCAACGAGACCTAGCCTATAAAAGTGGACCCTTTCTGATAAACAGACCAGAAAAGGACAGGAAACTTGTTGCTGAGTGGTGATAACATGTACAAGAGAGGAACATTACAAGCTTCTAGCTTTATCCTGAATGGATCATCTATCCTTGCAGAGAAAATTTTCTTCCCAATATTGAACTCGTTCCTCGCTTTGCCAAGGAGGTTAGAAGGGTATGAGGTCCAATGATGTAAACTTGCCATTATGTGGAGCTAGAGGGTAGGAAGAAATTAGGGGAGTAGGTTTGATTAAGGAGTTTTGTGTTCCCGTTGACGTATGCGTATGGAGAAGCAGAGTCGTCGGATGTTATTTCTGTCAAGAAAATGTAATGGCTGGGAAGGTTACGGCTGCGTTTTCAAAGTATTTTTAAAAATTTTAAAATTTTTATATTTATTTAAAATTAATATATTTTTATTGTTTTAAATTATTTTGATACGGTGATATCAAAAATAATTTTTTAAAATTAAAAAATTATTAATATATATTTTAATATAAAAAATTATTTAAAAAATACCTATAACCATACCCTTTACCATGCTCTAAGTGGCTTAAAAGGCACTAAAAAAGTAAAGTCACTAAAAAAAGTAGGTATGGCATGTTTGAAATTCTTCCATAGCCACCAGGTAATCTTTTCACCAACGACTGAATTAAATGAACCAATCAAGTCTCCAAATCTTTATTAAAAATAATTACTTTTTAAAATAACTTTGATTTAAAAGTATATAAAAATAATTTTATTTTATTTTAAAAGTTTATTTTTGATACTAGAAAGTCTAAAAACATTCAAGAAATGAAATTAAAAAACACAATTATGTTTTTCAAAAGTAATTTTGTTTTTTCAAAACACACAGTGATTCAAAATAGAGACTGTCAATTTGGTCAAGCAGCTTTAATTTGGGATTCATTGCGTGTAACAATAGTGAATAATTGGTCTAAAATTTCCTCATTTGGAAAGCTTTGGCGAGAAGGAAATGTTGCAAGGCAAATACAAGGAAGTGGTTTAAACGATGGCGTCCCTCTAGAAAGGTTAATTACACCACTTGTGGAGTTTAATAATAATAATGCTTTGATTAATGGCATCCAAGCTTATCCTGCCAGTGGTGATGGTGGTGCGTGCTAATTTAAAAATCAGGCGTGAGGTTAGATGAGATAGCTGTTATCAGATATTTGATTATTTTTTAAAGTGTTTTTTTATTTAAAAATATATTAAAATAATATTTTTATTATTTTTAAAAAAATTATTTTAAATATCAACTCATCAAAATGACTTAAAATCATAAAAAATAAAATAATTATTTTATTTAAAAATATTTTTAAAATACAAAAACAAAACGTCTGAATTTATCTTTTACACGGTTGGCCAACCCAGTCTGAAAAACCATTGGATTCCCTTCCTTCCTGATGCCCTGCTTTCCATCTTGTTTTACAGGTTCTTAGCACAAGTAAAAAAGATGCAAAGAGCACAGTGCAAGTTTGGCTGGCATGAAGCGACCTTAATTTATATATAATTCATGTTCTGATTTACTTTATTCTAATTTAATTAGCATCAGTTTTCATCCCTCGAACTTGGTCTGATGTGATCTGCCCAGCAGGTCCAAAAATATATAAATCAAAGGGAAAAAAGAAGGGTCAAGTTAAGCCTCATTGAGTTGAATTAATTTTATTTATTTATTAGATATTAAAAAAATAGAGATTTTTTAAAAAAGAAAAGGAAGCAAAAAGCAATACTCAAACACCCTTTTACAAATAGCCCATGCATGTGGGCATGAGATAAGCCACATGTTTGGGCCAATATTTATTTTTGCTTTGTTCGGGGACAAATCATGTTATCTATCCATAATTATTTATCCATAATTATTTTTGCTTTGTTTGGAGACAAAAGTAATGTTATTATTCTTTATTTTATATATATATATATATAATAAACATGTTTTCTACAGTAACCAATAACATGTTTATTGGAATGTTTCCAGATTTCAACCATCGTGGTCATAAAAATAGAGGGGTTTTTTGTAGTTGAAAATTCTATTTTTTAAAACAATTTTCACATACAAATACTATAAATACCTCTATAAACCACCTAATAGCCTCAAAACACACCAAAATCTTTTTAGAAATTGAAAAAAAATTATAAAACATAATTTTCAAACAACTTAATAGTGAATAATAAAATTAAAAAAATGAATTATGGAGGGTGAAATTTAAAAAAATTTATATTCAATTAAAAAATAACAAAAAAAATCAAGTCAACTTGAATTACCTGTAAAAATCATGACTTGGTTATGAGATCAGAATAACCTCATAAAAATAAAATAAAAAAAATAAAAATCTCAATTAAAAACATATTCAAGTTAAAAAAAGAAACAAAAATAAATAAATAGAGTTAATCCGGGTCAACTTATCAAACTCACAACATAAGACCTAGATGATCTCATAAAAAATAAATAACAAAAATTAAAAAACTCAATATTCAATCAACTTAATATTAAATAATAAAATAAAAAAAATCAATTAAAAAAAGTGACCTAAAAAACCAAATCCAAGTTAATATGTTGAATTCACAATCTATATCACAAGATTATGATAAATTCATAAGAAGAAAATGAAAAAATTATATGAAACTACACTTTTAACATATCTAACATTAAAAATTGAAATCAAGAAAAAAAACTAATTCTATGAAATTAGTATATAACAGAACATAAAAGAAATAAAAAAAAATATAAAGCACAATTTCTAAAATAACCTAATACTAAAAGGGGAAAAAAAGTTGTTGAAAGGTTAAATTAAAAACAATATTAAACCAAAAAAAAAAACACAACACAACAAAACATCATTTCAATGAGATTTAGCTATATCTTTTAATTTTTACTAGTTATTGTGCTCACACTTCATCGTAGATCAGATTTTTTTCAAACAAAAAAATTAAACATGCAAGTTTTTTAAGCATGTTTTTTTATATGAAAACTATTAAGTTCAAATCAAAAAGTTTGTGCACATATCTAATTATATAAATCAAGAACCATATATGTCAATTAATGAAAAAAATCATTAACAACTAAATATGTATTTGAAAAAGTTGAGAGGCAAATGTAAATTAGAATATTTGATATTATAACATGAGTCATTTAGTTGGTTTGGAATTGGTGTCAATGCTATTTTTTTCTCTCTAATACTAGAATTTAACAATCTCTCTATCTACTCTTTCAAACTAGGAACTAATAATAAAAATTATTTTTATACAGAAATTAAATTGCAAAACTATTAAAGAACCGAATTTGTATAATATCTGAATTTTGAGGATTAAAGTAAATTGTTTTTGTGAAAATTTTGAAACTATCACCCACTTATGTTGCCATTTACACTTAGGTCATTTGTCTTTAAATTTTGTCCTTAGTTAACAAACTTACTTGATCCAATTGTCTTTTAATTCTCCAAAAGGTTGCAATCATGAATAACAAAAAAGGGATTCAAGATCAAAATTTTAAAAATAAAAATTATTAATTATTAATTAACATTATATATATGACACAAATATAAAAAGGAGTTGTTGCAAGATGGTTGTATAATGTTAGATTTTCAGGAGTGACAACTTCAAATTAGGCAGAGTCCGTGCCTATTTGGACACACATCTCATCAATTGGCCATCCATAATTTGAAGTTGTCAACCTTGAAAATATACATTATACATCCAACTTAGCACAACTCCTTTTATTATTATATTTATAGTTATAATATAAGCTAAAACAAAATAGAGGTTTTACTACAATTATGTTATTATTCATTCTTTTATACATCATTGTAGATTTCATTAGTGATTTTATAAAAATTTTAATTTTATCCTCGAACATGTATTTTAGATAATTAAGATCTTTTAAGGTCAAACTAGCACCTGATTACATATTTCTTTTTGAAAAGGAGGGTTGAATTGAAAAGCATAAGACTTAAGTGAAAAGAGTAAGTAAAATAGGTGATGGATTTAAAATTTATTGGGAAAATTCATTTCAGTCCTCTATCTTTTATAGATATTAAGTAACTAGCCCCTCTAAATTTAATTCTGATATCAAATTTTATTTTTTTCTTCTTTTAGTGTTTTTTTGGTTGAGGAGAGAGATGAGGTCAGTAGATTTCAGTGTAAAGAAAGAAAGTTTTCATTGGAGATGATTCTAGCCACTAAAACCATCAATTTGTTTTGTCAAATAGTTCTACATAATACGAGGAGTTAAGATTAAATTTTTTTTTAACTTTGAAAGAGCCTAAAAAATATATGAGCTTTGAAAGATTTTATGTTCTGTGATGATTTTGTTTTGGTTTTTCAGATCATAAATTAATTTATCAAGGTTTTAATGATATTTTTTAAGTATTTTTAAATTAAAAATAGATTTTTAAATAAAAAATAATTTTATTTTTTTAACAACCACAATAACCGGAATAATTTTACATGACACGTTGTTTGCCAATACAGAGGATATGTTTTCTATTTCTTTATGTCAAAGCATGGGGTGGACAACATCCACCCTCGTTAACTTATCTACCCTTATTAACTTAAAACAATAAAGGTCTGCGCACTGGAGCTTGAGCTTGCAAGATTATTCATGAGCTCTTTCTTAGTTAGCCACAATGCCTAGTTTTATTTTATTTTTCTAATTTCTAATTTTTAATTTTAATATATTTTTTATATGTAAAGTTAATATGATTTATCTATAATTTTTTATATAGATTAAATAATTTTTTATACTATTTTTAATATATGTAATATTGTATAATATTTTTTTGTTATTTTATTCAATAAATTTTATGCATACCTAAAATTAAAATTAAATAATGAAGGATAAGTTACCTTGTCTGGTAACTTGACTTGTAAATATATATTTTTGTTTTTTGACAAATTATATCCAAATATGATGTGGCACAAGACATTCATGCCGTAGTTTTAACGGATGCCATCTTGAATTAATTACTAGAAGAAATCTACTTGCCGGCCACCACACTTTTTATTCACCACATTATTTTCAGGAACAGTACCGGCCTTTGATATGGCAGTCTCTCGCGACTGACATCAAATTAGTGAAAGAAAATGCAAAATCAACATTATATTATAGAAAAAACTAAAATTAGTTGTTTTTGTTAAATCATCCAAATTAAACAAATAAAAATATAAAAATAAAAGAGAATGATTTTAGAGTTCTTCATGTCGTATCATTACTTTATTCTGAAAAAATTATGTTAAACTAAATATAAAGAAATTATATGTAAGTTAAAATACAAATATTATTTTATCCTTAATAAATAAAAAAATAAAATATATTTCTTAATGTTTTTCCTCAAACTCATAATACAACAACTACAAACTTTGAAAGTTTGCTAACTAGAAAACAAAAACGAAACATAAAATACGACTTGATAAATAAATCTGTAATCTGCAAAGAAAAAGAAACAAAAGATAAAGAAATGATGTCATGCTTGAGATGATAATGAATAAAATAACAATCAATTTCAATGTATTTAATATATTCATTAAAAAACAACTTATTAGTAATCTGAATAAAACTCTATTTGTCACATTACATAGGAGTATGATTAGAAAAGAAGACTCTCATATTTACAAGTAATCAATATAACCAAATAATTTTTTTGGTAATAAATATCATAACATGATATTCTATTTAAATTGAAGATTGAAAAACGATAGATTATTTTTTGTTCTTCCACCAAATAAGAGAATCGTCTAAAAAGATATAAAACCAGTAACAGACTTGTGATCTGTGGAATCACTGTCATAATCAACATAAGATTATGCATGCAACTCCAGGGAAAAGGTGGATGAAAGTAAAAGGCTTTAAAAGAATGTACCCCGAAGATATCATAAAATATGAAGAACAATTGTTAAATGAATGGTAATAAGAGAATCAATAAAATGACTAATAACATGAAGAACATATGAAATATCTGGACGAGTAATGGTAAGATATACCAAACTGCTAATAATAGTATTGTATAAAAATAGGATTTGTCATAGATAAATCATTAAAAAAAATATCTTGTGTTAACCTCAATGAGAGTGTTTATAGTCTCATTATTAATTAGTCTAACATGTTCAAGAATATCTGTAACATATTTTGATTAAGAAAGAATATAATGACATGATCAAAAGATTGATATCTTCTTCCAAGTGCAGGATTGTCGAAGTAATAAATAACCTAGCAAGACCGGGGTCAAACCATAGGGAGGTTAATTGAATAAATTATAAATAACAATAATACAACAATAACAATAGTGATAATAATAACAACAACAACAACAACAATAATAGCAGTAATAGTAATAGTGATAGTAATAGTAATAGTAATAATGAAGAATAAAAAAAGAAGAAGAAGAAGTTAATGAGAACTTCGAGATAGAAGATTAACATAAAGATTAAACAATGAATAATAAATGTCAAGGTTAGAGAATCCACTAATGGTATGTCAAACAAGTATAGTATAAACTCTTATTATTCAATTAAAAATCGCATACAAAGAAGGTTCTAATCAAATTATAAATTGTTAACATGATTATATTTGTTATCTTATTCGATTAATGCTAATACTTGTAAATCTTGTCAGGCATTTATAATTATAATTTATGTTAACAACTAATCAGGTTTCTTTTATAGTATAGGTGTTAGTTATACCATAAAGTTGAGCTATGAAAGTGCCAAGTATTTGTTACATCAAGTGTTATACAATATAAATCTGGATTAGTCATTTAACAAACAAAGTATTAAATAGTGAATAAGATAACAAATACAAAACATGTTAGTATCAAATATTAAGGTCCATGTTGAGTTTATATTATACTTAGTCTTATACCATTAATGTAACTTTTTCACCTTGATATAATAAACTTAGTTGAACATAATGAAAGAAATAAACATAAATAAACAAAATGAAAACATAAATAAGATAAAAGTTAACTGAGTAAAGAAAAGAAAATAAAAGGCATAAACTTAATATTAATAAAAACAAAAATTAAGCAATATAAAAAGAGAAAGTAATAATATGATCTTGATCTAGAAACCAAGATGTCTAAACACATGATAAATACCTCCTTTTATAGGTCAAAATTGAAAATTATTGATTTGATAACTAATTGATAAATGGGTGACCAACTCTTGACTTGATGACAATCCTTATCTTCTCTTATTTGCCCAAAACATCATTAAAAAACATAAGAATTGGAATGACTTGAAAACATGAAAGTTCTAGAAAATTATCTCGGCTTTTCAGGAAAAAAAAAGGTCATTTAGACTTCTAGAACTTGAGATATGGACCAAACACTAAACAGTATATGGGTTGCAAGATAGATTCAGATTTCTTCATTAATACTATAATTTGGACTTGAAAATGACCCTTTTAAATCTTAGGCTCCTATGAAAGTTATAGGCTTATATTTTACTTTTCCATCCATATAAAGTAGACCTAACTTCGATATCTACAGCTTTAAATATAACCCAATTACCGAACAATATTTCGGTTTGGACGATACCAGCATCTCTTTTTTAAGTTTGACTATCTCTTTGTCCTTTCAGTTTCAGTTCTTAAACTCATCAATCAATCTTTTCATTTATATGATAGGCCTATATTTAAAATAAATATTTACTATAAATTAAAGGTATCTTATATTATTAAATATGTTATTATAAAACATGCTTTAGTTAAGGAGTTATTGATACTTCAAGTGCAAAATGATAATATAAAACTTTAATAAAATTACACTTTTAAATACTAATTAGGTAACTCTAGGTGAGTAGGTTATCTCAGTACCCAAGAAATATCGTAGATAACTCGAATATTTCATCTAGCTGATTCTATCTTCAAAACTGAAATACCATCAATGTTATTATTGATAATACTTATATCATTAACATATAAAGATAAAATGATATGACCTGTATTAATGTACTTAACAAAAAAAGCATAATTATGACTACTAAAAACAAATCCAAAAGAAGAGATCACAATATAAAATTTCTCAAACTAAGCACGAGACGCTTGTTTGAGAGCATATAAAGCTTTCTTGAGTTTACAAACATACCTAGAGTTATATGAAATATTAGAAGGAGGCGTCATATAAACTTTTTCTTAAAGATCTCTATTAAAAAGGAATTTTTAACATCAAGCTGAGAGATATATCACTAATGAACAGAAGATATTGCAATAAAGTATGAATATTAGTTATTTTTTACAACAAAGTACATGTCTCCTTATAATCTATACCATATTGTTAGGAGTATCCTTTTACAATTAACATAACTTTGAATCTCTCAAAAGACCCATCAGAATTAATCTTGATCTTATATACCCAAAGACAACCAACACTACTCTTACCAAGAGGTAAAAGAACCAAATCTCAAGTGATTGTCTTATGCAAAATAAAAGGTTTCTCATCTATAACTTACTGCAAAAAAAAATTAAGAATTATCTTTTTATAGGAAGAGTACTTAAATAGACAATGAATAAAAGCTAAATGGAGGTAAATGATAAAGAATAACAAGAATAAGTAAAATCCAATAATTTTATAAACTTATAAATGTGCATGGATTGATGTAGTATGGATCTACAATCTCGGAAGGAGTTTAATGGATAATAGAGGAGAATGAGGCTTCAGGTGTGATAGAGAGTAAAGTGTTAGTACCTACAATATAATCAATATGAATTGGTCGAACATGAGGAGAGTTATTTGAGATATTATGAACTTAAGATGATAAACTATCAGAATACTCAGAAAAAAGGATCTATATGAATAAAATCAAATCTAGTCAAGATATGAGTAATGGATAAAAAAAAAAGGTATATGCTCAAGAAATACAACATAAAGAGACATATAAAATTTTTAAGTTATTGGATCAAAACAATAATATCACTTTTTACCTTCACCATAACTAAGAAAGACATAAATAACATATCGAATGAAAACTTATTACGTTTTATACGAGGATGAAGAATGAAACAACTATAATAAAAAACTATAAAGAAAGAATAATCAGACATATACCCATATAATTTTTTTAAAAGAGAAAAACCTAAAATATAAAAAAATAAAATTATATTAATCAAACTTACAGTAATAAGAATAGCTTCTTTCCAAAACTCAAAAGTAACAAAAGTAAACAACAAGAGAAAATGAGCAGTTTTGAGTTGCTTGTATTTTCTTTCAACAACTCTATTTTGCTTAGGAGTTTTGTATATGAAGTTTAATGAATGATTTTATCTAAGGTAAGCAACTCATAAAATTTATTAAAGATGTATCCTCCACTCAAATCACATCTAAAACATTTGATAATAACAAAATATTGAGTTTTGACAATAACTCAAAATTCTGTGTGTATCTTAAAAAATTCATAACAATGTTTCATTAAATAAATCTAATAATAACAAGCACAATCACCAATTAAAAAAACATAATATCAAGATCCTCTTTTTATGACTAGAAAAAAGGTCCTCATACATCAAAATGAATCAAATTAAATAGAAAATAAGAAATAGAAATACTTCAATTAAAAGATAAAACAAAAAATATCGCTAGTTTATATCCACTATAATTAGAAATATCACAAGTTTTTAATTTTTATAAAGCTCATATGGATGCTAAAAATCTTAACCAAGAAAATAAAACATAACCTAGATGAAAATGTCATAAATAAAACCTAGAACAAAAAGGACTCAAACAAAAAGTAGACAAATCAACATTAGTAGTAATATGAGCAATAACAGTAGCAATTGAAACTTTTAACTCATGCAAAATATATAGTCTTTTCTCTTTATAGTCTATTCAAAGGCTTTTGAGATTGCAAATTTTGTACAAAAAAAAAAGAAAAAATAACTAAATAATCACTCACCAAAATCACATAACTAGACAATAAAAATAAGATACAATTTGAGTTTTGAAATAAAATAAACATTAGGGAGAGATAAGTGAGGCGTGGAAACAAAATCAACACCTGTTATGAGCATAAGAGTGTCACTAGTAATCATAACAATATTCAACAAAAGCAAAAGAAATGACTAAATAATCACTCACCATAATCACATAACTGGACAACAGAAGCAAAATTCAATTTGAGTTTTGAAATAAAATAAATATTAAGAAAAGACAAGTGAGGTGTGAAAATAAAATCAACACTTATTAATAATATAAGAATGTCATCAACAATCATAACAAGAATATAGGGTATGAGGGATATAAAAGTAAAAAATGAAAAATCTGAAAATAAATGATATGAAGTACTAAAATCCAAGACCCATTCAGAATGTGACATATTGGAGAAATTATGAGGTAGTTGATCTATAGAGAAAAAAAAACAAACATTGCTTATGGTTGTAAGGAGTGAAACTTTTAAAATTGCTCAACCAAAGAGATCGGTGATAAAACCTAAAAAACTATCCATGCACTATTGTGGTGTGGTGGTTGATAACACTCAGATAATTTATGAGGATTAGATTATGACTGGTTGTTAGGCTTTTATGTTTGATTCTGTTATCTCAACTTGGGAGAGTAAACTTTCTAATAACCTTTTCGATTGCAAAAATTAGTCTCGTCAAAGGCAACCCTTTTGAAAGGCTTATTTTGATGATTAGAGAATTA
This sequence comes from Populus ilicifolia, assembly GCA_015708895.1. Classification (NCBI taxonomy): domain Eukaryota; kingdom Viridiplantae; phylum Streptophyta; class Magnoliopsida; order Malpighiales; family Salicaceae; genus Populus; species Populus ilicifolia. The sequence goes on along the minus strand of SRLM01000082.1, from coordinate 382,300 downwards.
CTTAGAGAGTGTTACTAGTACAGAGGATTAAAAGCATAAATAATTTTCTTTTTAGAATAAGACTAAAGACGTATTTTTTTAGTTAATAATTCATTAACGATATAATTAATAGAAGGCAGTGAAGAACAATGCAAAATTAAATATCTAAGTTCTTTAAAATCACTATGAAATATCATTAAAAATTATATCAATCATTGCTGCTCTTTACAAGCAATATAGGCACTATGTGCTCTTAACTGTTTCAATTTTTTAGGAGCCAATTGATTCCAAAGATTTATTATAGTAGAATAAAACTCGTGAATACTTATATTTTTTTGGTGAAGAGCTTATATGTCATTCTCTAATTAATGTTGCTTTGTAAAATTTGATTATGTGAATAACCTTTATAAATGATCCCAAACTTCCTTTATTGTCTTATAATTCACCAATTGCGTACATATGAAATGCTCAACAGAATTGTTTATCCAAGTAATAATCTTTATTTTGTTTGCTTCTGAGGCATGCATCAAAATAGCATAGCCTTTATCAGTATTCCTACGTATCACATAAATTTCACTAATATATCTACACATCATTTTACATTTAAGAAAATTTCTTATTACATAACTCAAATACAAATAATTCTTTTCATCTAGCCTTACACTCATAGAATGAAATGATCATTTATTTTTATAGCCATAATAATAAAAAAAAACAAGAATGCAAGAGAAAAAAATAAAATATCAAATTACAAAAATTGAATAAATATTTTCTTAAAGTTATACGATCACTCTAAAAAATTACAAAAATAGAACGCAAATACCAAATTACAAAAACTAAAGAGTAGATGAAATACCAAATTGCAGAAACTAAATGAAAGATGAAATAGTACATTGCAGAAACACAACAAATATCACTCAAGTTAGATCCACAAAAGCTATATTTCAAATTAAATCTCACTCTAAAAAATCATGCTTTGATACCACGTTAAACAATCCTCATTAAACAAAAAGAAATACAAAAGATAAGTAGATATATAGTAGTTGTTACCATGTTTTCCAGCTGTAAGAAAATTTAAAAAAAGAGAGACTAAAGTGAACTAATCTTTTTGTAAAAAAATATTGAGATAATGATATATTAGATCAATTCAGGTTAATTCAAGTTCAGCCAACAAACACTTAATATAGGTCGGCGAATGCATGCCTTTCCACCATAATAGGGGTGATGAGACTTATGCAACATTCGAAGCACACGAACAACACCTACTTGCTAGCGCGTGCTATGCACATGCCAGTAGTTTGAATTTAAAATTAATATATGTATATATATATTAAAATATCAAATCATCCCTAACCCTACATGAGAAATACAAAAAATCATAGCAAAGAAAACTAAAATGACTTTGCATCCATAGTAGAGAGAGTTTTTTTAGGGACAGTTAAGTAATTGACACAAATAAAGAATATAACAAACTTGAAAATCCCCTGAACCAAAAAAAAATATTTTAAGGGTTATTTGATAATTATATTGTAGAAAAAACAAGATATTAATGCCTTTTTTTTAACATAATCACTTATAAGTCTCATAGAAAAGACACACATTGTGAATTCACATGGTAAAAGACTTATGCCTTTTAACTTATATATAATTAAATAAGTTGATATATAGTATTGTTACCATGTTTTCTAGTTGTAAGAAAATTTAAAAAAATAAATAAAGTGAACTCATCTTTTTATAAAAATATTGAAATAATAATATATTGGATTTATTCAGGTTAATTCGGGTTCACCTATCAAACAGTTAACTTAGGTTGTGAACTTCATTGCTTTTTTTAATTTTTTTTAAGATTATTTTTTTATTTCACCATATGATAGCAAAAATAAAATGCTCGTAAAATCAAGTACCAACCTAATATCAAGACATTTGTTTAAGGCAGCGATAAATCTATAAAAAAGCAAGTCAAAATAAATTATAAAGTTTAATTTTCAATCAACTAAATATTAAAAAAAATTAATGAAAAAAATCAATAAAAAATCAACAAAAATTCAATGTCGAAGAATGAAATTAAAAAAAAAAACAAGAAAAAAAAACCTTTGCGAAGTTAATCAAGACAAATCATCAACCCTAACTTTAAATAAAATAAATATAAAATAATCAAATTAAAAAAAAAATAAAAATCAAACCACACATGCTAGCCTATGCGTGCATAAGTTTGAGCAGCCCATGTATCTAGGCCAATTTATTAGTTTGTTTTTTAAGGGGTGGACAACTTTTCCCCTGTCTATATAGAATTTAACCAATTTGATCATTATAAAAATAATTGCAAAATCATTAGAAGTTTTCAACAAATTTATAATTAAAAGCATCTAATTAACACCTTTAAAAAAATATAAAAACACAAAATAAAACAGGTCAAAAACTTTTTCTTCACTATGATCTATTTTTTTTAGTCGAATAGAAACTGAAAACATCTTTAAATGCACTTCTCTTGTGAAGATGAACACTTTGACACCAAGTTTGCTCATATTTCTTTATTGGAATCGGACTAACCAACCTTGTTTTTTTTTTTTATGGTGTTTTCCATATACCTTCTCTTCTCTCTCTCTCATGCTCAAGGAATACAACGTGAAGACGATAATGTATTTGACCAAAATGCAAAGACCTTAAAGGTTGTGAATTTGTTCCAATATTAGTTGTAATCTTCACAATTTTAATTATATTTAACCATTAAAATTAAATTTGATTTTGTTAAATTAAACATTGATTGAATATTATAATATTTTTTAAACATTGTGAGAAACTCCTGATCATTTAATTAAGTCAAATCATTAACCCTAATATTAAATAAACTAAAATTTAAAGGATGAAATAAAAGGAAAAAAAAAGCTAAGCAACTTAGAAAAAATAAAAAGACCAGAACGAAAAAAAAAACTATTAGTTTTAATTTTAATTTTAATTGTTGTCGATACTAGAATATCGAATGTATATGGAAAGCATGCATGGCACAAAGACGAGGCCGTATGCTCGTGCATGGTTAAGCTGGACCACCACAGCAAGCATGCACCGTGTCCCAGTCACCCGACTAACACATACAACGTCACCGGAAAGTCTTCCAGATCGTTGGTCAAACGGAAGTTCACAAAATGTTCCATACACGTATATATATATATTTTATTCTATTCATAATTCCATATCCCACTTTACCTGACAAGCCCACAGGAATTCAAATATACAGTAGTTGAGGCTGCAGTCAGCAGCACGCTGACACCGTTATTTGCTTGTCTTAGCTTCGGTTTGTTTTTTTATCTTAAAAATATTTTTATTTTTATTTTAAATTAATATTTTTTAATATTTTTAAATTATTTTAATGTAATTATATAAAAAATATTTTTTAAAAAATATTTTTAATATATTTTCAAGTCAATAATATTTTAAAAGTAATTATAAATATATTTCTAAATAAATTCTTAAGCAATGAGCTGACAATGAAAGTGAAAGTGAAAGTTATTGTTTTTAATTTTTTTGAATTTAGTAATATATTAAAATAATATTTTTTATATTTTAAAATTTATTTTTAATATTAATATATTAAAAACATCTAATAATATAATTTAAATTTATTTTTTAAAATCTTCTGAAATTGTAGTCAGCCACAACATCTAACACCCTCTACACACCGGCATTTCTGGATTTTAAGGGAATAATTAATGATAACGTAAGTACTCTTACTGCTTTTTAACTACTAAGAGAAGAAACTTGTACTTTCAAAACATGTACTTTACTAGTCAGAATGTTCTATTTATATTTTTAACATTGTATTTTAAATATATTTTAAATTTAATTTTTTATTTTAAATTAATAGTTTTTATTTTAAATTTTTTGATATTCTAATATTAAAAATAAATTTTAAAAAATAAAAAAATATTATTTTAATATATTTTAAAATAAAAATACTTTAAAAAACAATTACAATAATACTAATAATATAAGTTTGTTTGGGAGTGCTGTTTTGGTTATTTTTTAAAATGTTTTTTATGTAAAAATATATTAAAATAATATTTTATTATTATTTTAAAATTATTTTTTAGATTAAAATATTAAAATGATCTAAAAAATAAAAAATATTAATGTTTTTAAATTTTTTTAAAAAAATACAAATTAGCTTACTTTTCCAAACCATCTCGTAGATAGGAAACTTGTTATACCAAGAAACAAGATTTGTACTACCGCCAGTGATAATTTTATTATTTTATTAATGTTCTGAACTCCCCGTTTAAGAATATCTAAGATTTATGTATACTTAATTAACAAATCTATCTAATATACTATATATCCACTTGTACATTAGAATAAAAAAATATCTATGTATATAATATATATTACACCTCATTATATGAATAATTTTTTTTATTTAAATTTTTTTTAAACATAGACAGGAATATGAATATAAATATGGGTGGTTTGAAAATGAATTTTGAAATCAAATGATTTTATAGAGGCTGTAGACAAAATTGGAAATGAATACAATAATTGGATATGAAAGGCTGGCCGCCGTGGGTCCCCCTTTTCCACTCCTTTAGACCTCACGCAAACACATCATCTCGATCCCTTTCCTTTTCTTTTTCATATCTTTTTTTCTGAGAGAGACATAAATGGCCACGGTTGACAGGTAGTTGCAAGTTGTGGCCCCGGAGAAGCGCCTCCGGCACACGCCCTTTTTAATTTTTTCACAATCATGATAGATTAATTTTATTTTTTAAATATATGATGATGGGTATGTGTTCGAAATTGTACTTGTAATTGTTTTTAAAAATTTACTTGGAAACGTCGTGCTTGTAGTTTAAATTTAAAATTATTATATATATATATATATATATATATTAAAATATCACATCATTCTTAATTTTATATTGAGAATAAAAAAAAACTATAACTAAAAACATAAAATGATTTTATATTCGTGACAAAGAGTTTATTTTTTAGAAATATTTAAGTAATTGACACATAAAAAATAAAAAACCCAAAAAGCCCTTGAATTAAAGAGAAATTTTTAAGGGTTATTTTATAATTAAACTATAGAAAAAAAATAAAATTAACATCCTTTATAAGGTAGTTAATCAGAAAAGATCTATATACTCTTAAAGTTAGTGTTGCCCATCAAAAATAAAATTAACCTTTCAGTATAAATTCACGTCTAATGTCTTTTAGCTTATATATAATTAGATAAGTTAATACATAGTCATGTTTTTTTAGCTATAAGAGTTTTTTTGAAAAGAGTAAAGTGAACTTATTTTTTTGTAAAAATATCGAGATACTGATATATTGGATCGATTTAGATTAATTTGGGTTCACTTATCAAACACTTAACTTAGATTGTGAACTCTACTATTTTTTTAAAAAAAATTTAAATTGTTTTTTATCTAACCATGTGATAACAAAAATAAAATGTTTGTAAAATCAAATACAAACATAATATCAAGATGTTTGTTTAAGACAATGATAAAATTATATAAAAAAAGTAAAAATAAATTATAAAATTTAATTTTCAATCAATCAAATATTAAATGATGAAATTAAAAAAAAATCAATAAAAAAACCATAAAAAATTTAATGTTAAAGAATTAAATTAACCAAAAAAATACAAGGGAAAAGAAAATCTTGGCAAAGTTAATCAAGACATATCTTCAACCCTAAATTTATATAAAATAAATATAAAAGGATCGAATTATTAAAAAAAAATCATAAACAAATAAAAGGATAAAAAAAAAGCCAGGCCACATGTGCAAGTCGAGACCTTAAAATGAAGAAGCCCGGGTGGATGGGTTTAGGCAAGTTGATATATCTAGACCAATTTATTACTTTGTTTTTTAAAGAGTGGATAACTTGTCACCTGTCAATCTAGAATTTGATCATTATAAAAGTGGTTATAAAATCATTGAAGATTTTTAATAAATTTTAAATTAAAAACATCTAATAAAATCTTTTAAAAAATAAAAAAACACAAAATTAAAATAGGCTAAAAACTCTATCTCCATTGTGATTTACCTAGCCATATAGAAACCATAAACACCTTTTAAATGAACTTCTCTTGTGAAGATGAACACTTTAACACCAAGTATGCTCATGTTTTTTTGTTGGAATTAGACTAACCAACCTTGTTTTCTATTTTGGTGTTTTCTGCGTACCTTCTCTCCTCTCTTATGTTGAAGGAATAAAACATGAAAAAGATAAAGTATTGGATCAAAATGCAAAGATTTCGGATGTGAATTTGTTCAACATTGAATTTGTCTAGGTACTAAAAAGGCTGAGGCATGCAGTAACCCTGAGAAAATAGAATAGAGGTTGTGAATTTGTTTCAATATTAGTTGTGATCTTCACAATTTTAATTATATTTAATCATTGAAATTACATTTGATTTTGTCAAATTGAACATTAGTTTAATTTCAAAATATTTTTTAAACATTATGAAAAATTCTTTCAAAGTTAACCAAGTCAAATCATTAATCCTAACATTAAATGAACTAAAATTTAAAGGATCAAATAAAAGAAAAAAAAGACTAAGCAACTTAGGAAAAAAAAACTACTGTTGTCCAATGTTTTAAGATACAATCTACAGTGAAATGCCATGTACATTTGTTTTAATTTTAATTTTAATTGTTGTGGATGCTAGAATATCGAATTTATATGGAAAGCATGGCACAAAGACGAGGCCGTATGCTCGTGCATGGTTAAGCTGGACCACCACGGCGAGCATGCACCGGGTCCCAGTCACCCGCCTAATCTCATACAACGTCACCGGAAAGCCTTCGAGATCCGGTGCGTCGAACGGGAGTTCACAGAATGTTCCATTTACGTATGTATATTTTATTCTATTCATAATTCCATTTTCCACTTTACCTGACAAGCCCACAGGAATTCAAATATACAGTAGTTGAGACTTCAGTCAACACGCTCACACTATTATTCGCTGATCTTAGCTACAGTTTATTTTTATATTTTAAAAATATTTATAAAAAAATTAATTTTTTTATATTTTTAAATTAATATTTTTTTATATTTTTAAATTATTTTAATATATTGATATAAAAAATAATTTTAAAAAATAAAAAAATAATTTTAATATATTTTTATGTAAATAACATTTTAAAAAGTAACCGTATTTATATGTTTAGATAAGTTTTAAATATTGGAGTGATAGTGAAAATAATAGTTATTGATTTTTAAAATTGTTTTTATTTAATAATATATTAAAATAATATTTTTTTTATATTTTAAAATTTATTTTTGATATTAATATATTAAAAACATATAATAATATAATTTAAAATAAAAAAATTTAAAAATCTGGTAAAATTACAGTCAACCACAACATGTAACACCCTTCACGCACCGGCATTTCTGGATTTTAATGGAATAATCAATGATAAGAGAAGTACTCTTGCTACTTTTCCATTACTAAAAGAAGAAACTTGTACTTTCAAAACATGTACTTTACTGGTTAGAATGTTCTCTTCATATTTTTAACCCTATGTTTTAAAAATATTTAAAATTTAATTTTTATTTAAAATTAATATTTTTTTATCAAATTATTTTGATATACTAATATTAAAAATATTTTTTAAAAATAAAAAATTAGTTTAATATATTTTTAAATAAAAAAATATTTTAAAAAACAATTACCATAATACTAGTAATAAAGTCTGTTTGAGTGTGGTTCTGATTATTTTTTAAAGTATTTTTTATTGAAAATATATTTTTTATTTTTTAAAAATTAATTTTAAAATCAATTTATTAAAACAATCTAAAAAAATAAAAAAAAATGTTTTTCACAAAGTAATTTTTAAATATACAAATTAACTCACGTCTCCAAACCATCTCAATGATAAGATACTTGTACTACCAAAAACTGAGATCTGTACTGCCACCGGTCACAATTTTTTTATTCTATTAATGTTCTTAACGCCCCTTTTAAGAATACGTAAGAGCTATGTACACTTCATTAACAAATCTATCTAATGTACTATATATCCACTTGTACATTAGAATAAAAAAATAACTATGTATATAATATATATTAAACCTCATTATATGAATAATTTTTATTTAAAACATAGACAGGAATATGAATATGAATATGGGTCGTTTGAAAATGAATTTTGAAATCAAATGATTCTATAGAGGTTGTGGACAAAATAGGAAATGAATACAATAATTGGATCTGGAAGGTTAGCTGCCGTGGTTGACAGCTAGTTGCACGTTGTGGCCCCGGAGAAGCGCCCCCGGCACACGCCCCTTTTTTATTTTTTTTTACAACCACTATACATTAATTTTATTTTTTTAATATATAATGGTGTTTTTAAAATTATAGTTGTAATTGTTTTTTAAAATAATTTTTATTTAAAAATATATTAAAATATTTTTTTTAAATTATTTTATTATTATAAAATTAAAATGATTTGTTAATTTAAAGTAAAAAATTTGAAATTATTTAATTTTTTTCCAGAATATTTTTAAAAGGAGCTTTTCAAACTAAATAACCCTATAAAGAAAAAGGGAAAAGAGAAGAGGAGAGGGTGGTCACTTGTAACTTTTTTTTTTAAATTCTTTTTATTTATTATGTGTTTTATAGTACCACCATATTCTTACTTCAATATAATATTGAGTTATATGCATAATTGATTTAATTAACTTATTAAAACTCACGTTATTATGTAAGAATAACTTTACCTAATTTCTTTTATACGTTTGAAAACACAAGGCCGTGTTTGGTTAAGAAAACGTATTTTATTGTTTATGAATCCCACCTTTTACTGCGTTACAAACACGGTTACATCGAAGCAGCTATTGTGTCAACAGTCAACACATATTTACGCAGTATTCATATTAATTAATTGGCATGAATAGTGTAGCTGATTATACTGTTTCAGTTTGATGGATTCCTATTCAAAGTTTAAAATGCATTAAATTAGGTCTGTCTCTGTAGAATAAAAATTATTTTTAATTTTTTTATTTAAAAAATTAGTGTTTAATATTATTTAATAACACTATATAAATTAAATAAAAATCATTTAATAATGTAATATTTATAGAATTTGATCGTAATTTCAATTTTATTCTTGATTATATTTTACTTTATGTTATTGCATACTTAAAAAACTGTAGTTTTTGTCGGATGTATTTCATGTACGATGAAATTATAAATATTTTAATAAAAAAATAAAAAATATTTTATATAAAATATTATTTATTTATCAAGAATTAAATCTATAATATTTAAATTAAAAACCATTAATGTTAATATACCTTATTTTAAATTATTTTATAAACTCAATTTTAAAAGTGCTTTTAACCAAACATATTATATTATTTTTTATTCAATCTTAATTTTAATTATAATTTTAATCAAACATTTATTTTTTTCAAATCAACTTCAACTAAAAATATTTTTTATAAAATATTTTTTTTAAATCATAAATATAATAACTACGAGAATACTAATCAAGCTACGTGAGGTTAGCCCAAAAGCTTCTCTATTTATTTCATCTATAATAATTTTCTATCAATGGGATTTTCTTTTCTGTCAACTTGTATGTAGTTTAAGGAAGCTTCTGTTGAAAACTATGCGCACAGCTAATCTTGGCAGTTTTGTATGTATCACTTTCCCTCGATAGCTTTTTCCTCGGAAGACGCCTCCTCTCTTCTTACAAGAGGAATCCTATAAATCTCGAGTTTCTGGATTCACAACTCTCTAATCCACCCACAGGAACCAGAACCTCATCAGGAACAGTTTCAGTAGTTATTCCATTTAGGGGCTGAAACTTGCTTAAATCCTCCTCCGAAGGCATCTCATCCCTGCATCAATCCCTGTTTCTATAAGTAGCAACCAGCCAACCAACAATGGATAAGTCTTTAACAACTCTATTGTTTTCTTGCACTTTATTGATCTCCTTGTGTGTCCCATCTCTGGCTCAAACTTGCGGAAACTATACTTTCTCTGGAAACCGATCGTACAGCACTTGCAATGACCTTCCACAGTTGAGCTGTTCTCTTCACTGGAATTACCACCCATCGAACTTGACAGCTGATATTGCATTCCGCAAATCTGGAGCATCGACATCTAACTGGATATCATGGGCTCTAAATCCTAGCCGGCAAGAGATGGCTGGTTCACAGGCTCTTGTAGCGTACCAACACCCCAATGGCTCCATTCTTGCTTACACTACCCAGTTAAATAAAAACCCAAATATGCAACCTGGTAGATTGATTTTCGATGTCCCCAGTATTGCCGCGGAGTTTTCCTCCAATGGGGATATGATAATATTTGCAACACTTCAGCTGACAGATAGCTTGCGTTCGACCAACCAAATTTGGCAAGAAGGTCCTATGAATGGAGGTAATCCTGGTGAACATCCCACCGAAGGACAAAATGGGAAATCGATGGGGACTGTAGATTTTATAGATGGATCAGTAACAACAACCGGTGGAACTACCTCAAAACAACGAAAGAGAAATGTAAGTGGATGGTCAATTAATTATGCAGTATGTATAGCTATAGGAGGATGCTATCTGGGCATGGGTTTAACTCGTATTTTTTTTTCTTTCTAACTTGTAATTCTTAAGGTGATTTAATTGGTTTTTTCAGGTTCATGGAGTATTAAATGCAGTGAGTTGGGGAATTCTTATGCCTGTGGGAATCATTATAGCTAGGTACCTAAAGGTGTTCAAGTCAGCAGGTCCAGCATGGTTTTACTTGCATGTTACGTGCCAAACTTCTGGTTATGCTGTCGGTGTTGCTGGATGGGCGACTGGTATAAAACTCGGAAGCGATAGTCCTGGAATTTCCTATGAAACCCACAGAAATCTTGGCATGATCATCTTCGCCCTTGGAACCCTTCAGGTATTTACTAGCACATCGCTTTTTTTTCTTTCTTCTAGCTTAAAGCAATTAATTGAAATTTGATTGTCATTAAACTTCTCTCAGCCTCCATTAATACAACGTGGTATCGATAGTTTCTAGATTTCTTTCCTCAAAGCAAAAGAAGGGTTTTAAGTGCATGAAGACCTAGCTGTAAGTACTCTAAGGGTATCCAACAAAAGAAGTTCACTCCGAGAAAGAAAGTGTTGTTAAAATATAGATCCCGCTTCTGGATTCTAGAATTACCGTCCAATCAAAGTGGAAGGCTGAGAGAAACTCGTGATATATATTATGAGTCTAAGATTCATCATGGTACCTTCTAAAGCTAAAAAAAATTCTGGGAGTAAACGTAGTTTAACTAAAAAAAGAAACAGCAGAAGGAATGAGCGACCCCATCAAGATCAGCCACTGCGGCATCTGGGAGGGAACCTGTCTGCAAGGTCCCATTCCATCAACGTTATTAGAAACCATCCACCATAGCAACCATTTCAAAAGGGAAAAAACAGAAAGTATAAAGAGACGGACTTACTTTTTTAGGTCCTCTCTTCTCCAGCAAAAAAAAATCGATGTCCCCACTATAATTTCTACTCAAGTAATGTAAAATTACCTTACAGATTAGTCTTCTCACAAATAATGAATTGCCGCCCTGTTTGCAGGTGCTTGCCTTGCTTTTGAGGCCAAAGCCAGACCACAAATACAGACTGTATTGGAACATATACCACCACACCATCGGATATACTACCGTAATTCTGAGCATTGCTAATATCTTTGAGGGATTTGAAGTTTTGGACAGTGAGGATAACTGGAAAAAAGCTTATACTGGTGTTCTAATATTTCTTGTGGTTGTGGCGGCTGTTATGGAAGCAGTAACTTGGTTCATTGTGATTAAGAGAAAGAAAGCTGCAAGTTCTGATAAGCATGTTAATGGAGAAAATGTATATGGCTCCAGGGCACAGCAGACTGCGTAACTGATGGTTGGTTTAACATCAATTAACATGCTCTGTGTTATATGTATATCACCTGGTTAGAAGTTCACTAGCGAGATTCGGTTTTGTATTTTTATTTTTCGGCTAGCGAGATTCGGTTTTGTATTTTTATTTTTCGGCAGTCTATTACATGACGATTGATGTATTTAGCGAGATTCGGTTTTGTATTTTCATTTTTCGGCAGTCCGTTACATGACGATTGATGTATTTTTGGATCACATATATGTTTTAATAGAGCTTGTATTTGTTTTATTTGGTCATGATTTACAAATACAGCCTTGCTATTTATTCTTTTTGGGAAATTCTGTGATCTGCCATATTCTAGCCAGCAGGCAGGCAGGCATGCCTGCTTGCATGGATGGAGGATAACATCATCATAGTCTTCTTTGGTTATTGTATTTTTGTGTGGAGTTGAGGGTGAGATTAGAAAGCTGGTTTTATCTCCTCGTCAGGTCTGCACCTAACGCCTGTGGCGGTTTGTCATACCTGGGAAGTCATACATGGGATTGGTCCAATTAGTAGTCATAGCCTCAGAACTTTTCTAAACGAAGTCCAGCATGGCCCAGTAAGCACTCGATTGAAATGTAATAATATGACCCCTGAGCACTTCCAGAGTGGGAGGAGCTCCAGAAGGCAATTGTCATTCTCTGGTTCATGCATTATCTGATTAATGGAAAAGCAGGCGATGATTGGGAAACATCCTGTCATGGCATGGAAAGTTTCAAACAAATACTGGGCCATGCGGTCGGAAAGCAGTAATAAGTAGATATTCGGTTTTGGAAAATGTCAACCTTCATTTTGGAAAACTATGTGGTTATTCAAAAATATCATGAAAACTGTTTCGGAAGGCTACTCTTTTAAGTCACAGGAAGATGGGATTTTCTGTGAGCAATATCTCCACAGAGAGGTGAGATTTCCATGTTTGATAAGATTTTACAGTATTCAACGAGGGGATGAAATAATTAGTAGCACCTGAAATGCAGTTTGACTAAAGGCACAGGTGCTTCAAAGACATTTATATCTAAACAGAACCAACATATAATAAAATAGCACTCTTGTACAAGTTCTGGCGGAAGTAACAAAGACCATGGATAAACTAGATCCTAAACTGTTTCCCAAATGCAAAAATGTTGTAAATTTAAGGACAATTTAGGAGTCAAACTCACAATCATCTGCATCTGTGAATGAGCGCTCACCGCTGATTTCTAGAGCGGCGATCTCTTTGATGACCTGAGCTTTGTCAGCTTCAAATTGTTCGTCCTCTGAAACTAATTAAGCAGAATTAATATCCTTGTTTTCATTAGCAATCTAGTATAAGGTAACAAGGACTACAAACTTCTGAACTTCGTTTTCTAATTATATCACTCTACCTTTATCAATGCTGAAGTGGCCAAGAAACCTAAGGAGCTTGTTTCTATTTGTAACTAGTACACTGATGATCTCAGGAGGCTTTTTTTCATTTGCTACAAATAACTATCATTTACAAAACGTTATTTAAAAGATGACAGATCAATAAAAGCAGACAAAATATCTACAATATCCAAATATCTGACTACACTACCTTGAACACATGAAACGTGTCCAGTTGTATTGTCTTATTTGAATCCTGCAAATGAAGGAACCAAGATTTATATAGTGGCACAGAAATACTAAGGTTTTATACAAACACATGCACATGCTGTGTGCAAATATGGTAAATCAGAGAGGAAGGTGGCGAGAGAGAGAGAGAGAGAGATACTCTGAGAAGGTTCATCAAGATCCTCATGTTCTCCAATGAACTCACATACCGAAACATCACAGCAGAATTTGAGCGGTCAAGTAACATGTCTCCCAACAGCTGAAGCACGTTATATGCTAGTCAGAAAAGTTGTTGTATTATATTTCTCCTTAACAAATATCTCTGATTTTTTGTTTTGGGAAAAAACAGTTAAGGAAAGCTTTCAGAGAAAATAAAATCAAAAAGGATTTTCCCCTTTCGCTTTTTTTTTTTTCATGCTTATAGTTGCTTTCAAATATTTGAGCTTATTAATTCCCAGCAATGGGATTTAGACATATACTACTGTAATTTTTTTTATATAGAAAATCAATATAAAAAAATTTGGACGAAGATGATTTTATCGTAAAAAATATAAATCAACGAATGATGCAAATATAGATTGCTCCTGTGAATCTTGTATTACCTTGACAGCATGCCTTCTGGTTATGTAACTGGGAGATTGTAGCAATTGTGAATTGTATCCTTGGAAAAACTGGAACAAGGGAAAATTTGGTGTCACGTAAGATAGTGATAATAGGAATTAATCACTAACAAAATGGAAGGAAAAAGGTAAGTAAATAAGTGTTGTGTTGTGTTAATCAGACCATCAACATGGAGATTATACAGGGTAAGTATTTATCACCTCCAAGTGACATCCATGCCAATTACTTTGGTCTTATAATTCTACAGATTGTCTGATACCACTTCAAACTGGTATTTTTGCAAGCATAAATTATAAGCAATGCCTATGGTTCTCATTAATGCTCTCTGGTATGAGTGATCAGCATCCTCTTTTTTAAAACGCCGTCCCCTTCAGAAGAATAAGCTTAAGCAGCTCATCTAAGTATCTCAATTAGTTGATCTTTTAGTTAGAAAGCCTTACAGTACGATCTTTGATCCAGAAATATATTTGCAAACAATTTCATAGCTGCTATTAAAGAAGCTCCATTGATCCTAGCAACAACAATTTATAATAGGATCAGTATTATGAACATGTGAGGGTTGAATGATATAACTGCCATTTCAATGCCTCAAGCAGAGTCTGTTCTGAGCTGTCAGCGTCCTCCTTTTTACAATGCCATCCTTTTTTCAGATGAAAAGCTTTAAAAACTCTTGCTTGCCAATGAGATGTGGCTCAACTATCATTCGTATCCTTTTTCTCCCTCTGTTCCAACCTCTTCTTTGTGTTGTAAATATAGTAAATCAATTATAGGTTTGATTATTGTTCTAAACAGAGTAAATTAACTATAAAATTTTAGTTATAAAACTGATTGCAAAACTAATTTATATGCATTCAATTATAGCTTCTTAAGATTTAGATTAATTAATTCTAGAACTCTTTACACACATACACACACTCATGTATTAAAAATAATAGAAATATCATTTTTATACTCTAACAATTCTACATGATATTAAAGCCATAGAATTCTGATTTCTTTAAGCGTGGCTAAATTGAGTTATAATTTTTTTTTTTATAGTTGGCTGCTACTTTGAGTATAGTAATAACAGAAGATAGAAACACATTAGTGCAAAATGTGATTTTTGATGTTGTTCTTATGACAACAAAAATAGCCCAAACTAAATAATACCAACTATTTGAATTGAAACAAAATAGTGCGAGTATATCTTCATAATATTGATAAAGATGATCACCTTGCTAATGATCCACCATCTGATGCTGCAGCAAAGAAGGCATGGTTGGGAGATGATGCTAGAATTTTCTCGCAGATTTGAAATTCTATTGATAATGAAGTGATTGGTTTAGTTAATCACTGTGATTTTGTTAAAAATATCCTGGATTATTTGGTTTTCTTATATTCTAGCAAAGAAAATATCTCTCGTATATGTGATGTGTGTAGGAGTTTTATCTCCTAGAGAAGCAAGATAGGTCTCTCATTGAATATTTTATGGATTTTAAACGGGTATACAAATAGCTAAATTTTCCTTTTCTTTTTAGTATTGTATGAAAACTCAATGGTTTCAACGTGAGCAGATGACTGTTATGAGTTTCCTTGTAGGTCTGTCACCAGAATTTAATGCTGCTCAAACACAGATTCTTTCTAGTCTGGAGATAACCATTCTTTGTAACACCTTTACAAGAATCTTGCGTTCAGAGGGATCTCGATATGCTCCTATTATTGCTAGTATCCTTGTGAGTCGTGGAACTTCAAATGAAGCTTGTCGAAGAAGTCGAGGCAGTTGGAAGACTACTGGTTTTCAAGGTAGTTGGAGTGGTGGTGGCTTAGGTAGAAATGCTGATAATAACAAATTGGTTTTTTTATTACTTATTGGAAGCTTCATGGTAAACCACAGCAGCAAGCCCAGGTTGCTAATATTGCAACTTAAGGAATCAACTATGTATCTACAATGTCTTTATCTAATGACAATGTCTTTATCTAATGACAAGTTTGTGCTTCTCTCTACTGATGAATTTTCTCATTTCACTTAATACTAAGCCTTACTAAAGTCTAATCCTTCTACAATTGTTGAGTCAAGTAAACCCACTATGTGCCTTATGCCATCCTTTAACAAATGAGTCATTGATTCAGGTGTTACGGACTATATGACAGGTGACAAAGATACTCTTTCCCCTTTTAAAACTTTTAAAATGTTTTAAAATCTTTCTAGTGTTACTTTGGCTGATGGGTCAACCACTTTTGTTATTGGTTCTGGAACAATCTCTAATACATCATCTTTTTCATTACCCTCAATCTTGTGTTTGCCTAACTTTTCCTTTAATATACTTTCTGTTAGTCAAATCACTAAGGCTCTCAATTGTTGTATCTTATTTTTCTCTGACCTTTGTTTATTTCAGTATCTTATAAAGGGTAAGATTATTGATAAAGGACATGAATATGCTGATCTTTATGTGCTTGAAACTACTACATAAAAAATATCAAATCTAAAAGCACCAAAACTTGTTGCTTGTTCTAGTATTATGACACCTCTTGAACCTCATTATCAGTTAGGGCATCCTTCGTTTCCTATTTTTTAAAAAATTATTTTTTTATTTCCAAAATTTATCTCATTTAAATTATGAGTCTTGTCAATTTGCCAAACATTATCACTCTTTATATGTACCAAGAGTTAATAAACGGGTTGCATCCCTTTTTGAGTCAATATATTCTAATGCCTAGGGTCCTTGTTTAGTACTTTTTATAGCTGGATTTTAATGTTTTATCACTTTTATTGATGACTATTCTCATGTCATTTGGTTATATTTAATGAGAAAACAAAGTAAGAATTACTCTTGATATTTAGTGCCTTTTATGCTAAAATAAAAACTCAATTTAATGTTTTTGTGTGCATTTTACAAAGTGATAATGCAAAAGAGTATTTTTCCAAGCCTTTTAATTCCTATATGTCACAAAATAGAATTTTTCATCAGTCTTTATATGTTGACACCCCACCTCAAAATAGTGTTGCAAAATGTAAAAATAGATATTTACTAGAAGTTGCTAAAGCCCTTCTTTTTTAAATGAATGTCCCTAAATAATTTTGGGCATATGCAGTTAAGACTGCTTATTTTTTAATTAATCATATGCCCTTATCTATTTTGGCTAGTGTTACTCATTCTATTTTGTTTCCTTCTCATTCCTTATTTCCAATTGAACTATGTATTTTTTGTTGTACTTGTTTTATTTATGATGTTCAGCTTGAGGTATCTAAACTAGATCCTAAGTCTCTGAAGTATGTATTTTTAGGGTATTCATGTCTATAGAAAGGGTATCAATGTTACTCTCTTGAGTTGGGTCGTTACTTGATGTTTTCTAATATTTTATTTTTTGAATTTATTTCATTCTTTCCCATGTCAAAAATTTATAATTGCAAGGAGGAGAATGATGATATTCTAGTATACAATATTACCACTACTATTAACCATGTTTACTCAAATGACCTAGTTCTCATAACACCAATCATCACTTAAGTGCATTCTCGACGTCCTTTACCAGACAACTCATGCCCTCTACCAGCTTCTATGTTTACAAATCTTAGTCTCGATCTTTTTATTATTATTGGTAAAGGCAAAAGACAATGTACTCATCCTATCTCATCATTTGCTTTTTATATATACTTTTCTCCTTCTTTGTGTTACTTTATTACTTCTTTAGACTCTGTATTTGTTCTCAAAACTTTAGTTGAGGCTGTTTCATCTTGGTTGGCGAGCGGCTATATAAGAAGAGATGAGAGCTTTAGATGATAATGACACTTGAAAACTTATAGACTTACTAGTAAGAAAACAAACCATTGGTTGTAAATGTGTATATTGTCAAGGTCAATCCTAATAGGTCTGTGGCTTGTCTTAAATCTGTCTCGTTATGAAAGGATATGCTTAAACATATGGAGTTGATTATTCTGATACCTTCTCTCTAATAGCTAAACTTGCATATGTTCATTTATTTATGTTTATTGTTTCTATTAATGATTGACCTTTACACTAGTTAGCTATCAATAATGCATTTTTTCATGGTGATCTGAAGGAAAAAGTGTATATTGAGCAACTACCTGGGTTTGTTGCTAAGGGGAGTCTAGTAAGGTTTGTCGACTTAGAAAGTCCTTGTATGGGTTAAAATAGAATCCACATACTTGGTTTGGGTGATTTAATGAGATTATTCAAGAATTTGGTATAAAGAAAAGTAAGCATGATCATTCAATATTTTTCAATAATTTGAAGTTAACCTTATCTTGTTAGTTGTGTATATTGACAATATTGTTATCACTAGTAATGATAGTAAAGGCATTTCAGCTCTTAAATCTTTTCTTCAAGCAAATTTCCAAACTAAAGATTTGGGGATGCTAATGTTTTTTTTAGGTATTGAAGTTACAAAGTGTAAGAAGGTTACCTTTCTATCTTAAAAAAAGTATATTTTTTATCTTTTAATAGAATCTGGAAAGTTAAGTGCCAAACCTTGTAGTGCACCAATGGTCACCAACACACAACTTATCGTAGAAGATGGTGAGTTGTTTGCAGATATTAAAATGTATTGTCGATTAATTAGCAAGTTAAATTATCTAACAGTGACTTGTCCTGACATTGCAAATCCTGTTAGCATTGTGAGCCAGTTCATGTTTTCCCCACAAACCATCTATTGGGCAGTTTTGGAATAGATTTTGTGTTATCTTAAAGGAGCTCTAGGATGTGGTATATGGTATAGAAATCATGGTTATACTCATATTGAATGCTTCTCAAATGTAGATTGGGCAGGTTCTAAAATTGATAAAAGATCTACTACAAGTTATTGTGTTTTTGTTAGGAAAAACTTGGTGTTATGGAAAAGTAAGAAGCAAAATATAATCTCTCATTCCAGTGCTGAGTCAGAATATAGAGCCATGATATAATCTGCGTTTGAACTTATATGGATACAACAATTACTCAATGAGATTGGTCTTGGGAGTTAATTACCTATGAAGTTATGGTATGACAACCAAGATGTTATTCACATTGCATTAAATTCAGTTTTTCATGAAAGCACTAAGCATTTAAAATTGATTGCCACTTTATTAACGAGAAAATTCAATAAAATTTAATCTCTACTAGTTATGTTAAAACTACGAACTAGTTGGGTAATATCTTCACTAAAACTTTGAGTGATCCTAGGACTGAATATATTTGTAATAAGCTAGGCATGATTAAATTATATGCTCCAAGTTGAGAGGGATTATTGTAAATATAGTAAATTAATTATAGAAGTGACTATTATTTTAAATAGAGTAAATCAACTATATAAAGCTATCAATTATAAGGCTGATTGCAGGGCTAATTTATATGCATACAATTATAGCTTCATTTTAAGGATTTAGATTAATCCTAGATTTGTATATATGCATACTATACTCATGCATTAAAAATAAAAATAAAAATATCATTTTCATACTCCTAACAATTCTACACTTTGTAAATGAAAACCTCTTGCTAACTAACTCAGTCATTTGTTTACGAAGTTTCACTGATCCTAGGAACAATATTGTTTAATAAGATCACTATTATGAACATGTAAGGGATGAATGGCAATAATGAAATTTCTCTGAATCTACCTCCGGTTCAATGTCTTAAGTGCTGTTGATTTTAGCAGTGAAACTAGTTGACACTCTGCTGTATCGGATCATCCACTATTCATGTTCTTTGAGAAGACTTTACAAGTTGCTGTAATATATGTATATAGGTAAACCTCACTGGACTAGAAAGGAGATATTGATTAAACTACTTACCCAGTCATAATTTGCAGAAAGAAATTCTGCAACAGTTGATCTATGCCTTGTCAGGAGCTCCTGTGAAAATATGGCAGAGGGTCAGTGATCATACTCCTAAAATTAGAAACATATGAAGAACAATAGTACAAAATAACAAGTTCCACGAACAACATTAGGCAAATATACTGATTATTGATAGAACTGACATATTAAAACATAATCCGAGTGTGGATTGTAGATAAATAAGTTATTGCATGCATCAAGAAATCCAAACACAAAACATTCTGGTTAAAACTGGCAAGGCCATAGGATGATGGATAGATAAATAGTAGGCCATTTGAGCTGGAAGCTTGATCCCAACTCCATAGGTAGAATATAGCGAAGACAGTAAAACAAAGAAGAAAATATCGTTATTGTGGAGGTCGAAGGTTTTTTGCCTGCTAAGGTTTCAAAGAACACATGTAAGGACTAGTAGAAATTATGTTCCTGATACAAACTTATCCTGAAGTTCTTAATCCTGCAAATTTATCATTTACATAAATATTTTGATGCTAAGGACAGCTGCAAAGGCTTCTAAGATGGATTCGAAAAAAATGCATTAATGGATCTAATGTTACTTCAAATAGGTAATCACTTAGTCTATGAAGAATATAAGCAGTAGTTTTCTGCCTGCACGATACGCACATCAATTTTAGATGTAAGAACATAAATAAGTAGAAGAGCTGCTCAACATACTTTAAAAGTTGACTGAGCATCTGATGCTATGTCAAAATTTGGAATTTGTATGTAAGTAAAAAATTTCTTCATGTACTCCGATCCCAATACGTACCTGAGAAATCAATAAGATTTATTGAAATAAATCACGTTAATTGTGCTAATGCAGAAATTAAGCCATATTTGACAATTCTGAAGCTAGTGTGGTCGATCTACAGAATAAAAATGAAAAATGGTAACACGGCTACCCTTGGCATACACCTCTGATGTCCTCAATTTACTTCACTTCCTCTATTTGAGGGAAGAAAGACAAAATGCCTACAACTTTGTGCTACAAGTTTGGAGGGAGTGCATTTCGTATCTTCATGAACTTTCTGGACTACGTCTTAGATTGCAAGGCAAAACCAAATACTAATTACTAATTTGAATTTAATCTGAATGACAATATTCATTTAAGAGGGTCAACTATGCCTAGAAATTTCCTACAATAAGCAACAACAAGATCAGCACCTCAGTTTTCTGCAGCAAAAGAATCCGGCCTTCATTTCAACTATAATTAACCTTCCAATGTCTCTAAAGACTAACAAGCTGACCAGGAACAAAATCTGAACCTTAGCCAGTAAACACATAGCTAATGAAAACGTTCATGATTGCACCAGGAAACACATTGCTGATAAGACTTCACAGATTCAAATAATAAAAAATAAAAATCCAAATCATACAACTTACATAGCCACAATCTGATGACGAATGCACTCCCTCGAAATTGCACCATAAGTTAGAGCAATGTCACCATCTTCATAACTAATCACATTAGTAGGAAATTAGTAAGAAAAATTAAAAAAAAATAACACATCACAACCACAAGTATTGTTTCTTGACAACAAAAGTCTATTCATTTATTTTTGGTTTACCCAGGGAGCAAAACATCCATAAGGTCTAAATTATTTTCCAGATACTCGGAAGCAATCAACCGCCCACCAACTCGTTGCCTCTGCAAATTTGCTAGAACATGAGTAGCATTTTGACGTGCCTGAAATTAACAAAGGGTGCTCATGAAATCCACAAAACCGGTCTCATCAATCATAACAATATCATCATAATAATAATAATAATTAAAGAAAGAATATATTTTTGGTTGATGAGCTTACCCCCAAGTCAAGTTTTGGAAGACAAACAACGAGAAGGCGGAACGTATCATGCTTAAAGAACTCCCGAGCCAAATGCGCACATGCATCAGGATTCGGCTCTGCTTGTCCATTCCCAAATAAAACTATCCGCATCTCCAGAATCTGTTTGCTCAGCTCAGACATCTGCTCATCATTATTAATTTTCCATAAGACATCGATCTAAAAAAATTGAGAAAGAAAGAATAATCATTGCATACTGAACGTACCTTTTTCTCGCGCTTGCGTTCTCGAGTTTCGGTATTCTGGTCAAGAAAGATTAGAAGATCACGTGTTTGGAGCACCAGCTCCATGGGAGTCCGGGGTTTTGGCTTGAAGATTCCCTTCATATCTTAGACACATGCACGAGCAGGAAATCTTCTGCTGAGGATTTGGTGCGAGGAGGAGGAGGAGGAGGAAGTTTTAGTAGCGGAATAAGAGGAGAAGAAAATGGGGTGATGATAGTAAATGACAGATACAAATATAAATGAAACCGTTTTCTGTGGCCTTGGCTTTCCTTTCGTGGTTGTTATTCTCCGATCCTTGGCACTCCATGACATGTCATGAAGGTTTGTTTGTCATTTTAAGGTGTGCCTTTTAGCCCCTTGCACAAAATTCTCTCCTTGCTACACGCTTGTGTAAATGTACTTGTAGGGCTATTTTCGATTGTCTATATTTATATTATTACTTTACAATTTTATTAAGCTTTTCCTAATAATTATGGTCATCATGATGATAACATCTGGCTAAAAGGAGTTGGATTTGTTAC
Organism: Populus ilicifolia; assembly: GCA_015708895.1. Classification (NCBI taxonomy): domain Eukaryota; kingdom Viridiplantae; phylum Streptophyta; class Magnoliopsida; order Malpighiales; family Salicaceae; genus Populus; species Populus ilicifolia. The sequence continues at coordinate 359,820 of SRLM01000082.1, read as the reverse complement.
TTTGGATACTTCCTAGAAGTTTTGTTGGTAATTTTTAATACCAACATAATTATTTTAAAAATATAAATGACGATTTATTTATTTATTTTTAATATATAAAAATTAATCTCCTCCGTTGTATTTTAAATGTCATGCATATAAAAAGAAACACCCAAATTTAGGGTTTGATTAGTTCATTTAGGGATTAAACTAAAAATTAAAATCTAAAATTCAAATTCAAATTAAATGAACATTGAAAATCCAAAATGTTAGGGACTGCAATGAAAACATAGGACCAAATTAGAATGTTGACATTCTTGTAACATAATTTATGTATTTTAATATCCAAAATAAATTGAAGTTTTAGACAATTTATTTATCAACAGTAATTTCGACTTCTTGGAATTATTATTTTTATGATGTAGTTTCGATAACTGCTCATGACAATAATGATAATATACATTGTAAGATATTATAAATAATCATTGTTCAAGAAGAATATCTTGTGAATATATTAAACTTAAATGAACATGATGTTTCATAAAGAATTTGTCTTAGGGTAGTACTGTTTTCTAGTATCTTGAACATAGGATTGCTTTTGCATTAAATAATATGAGTTTCATAATCTTCAACCCTGGTGGAAATTTGGCAGCATAATTAATAATATTTTCGGTCATGTAAACAAAATTGAAAGCGAGGGATTTGTTTTTAAAGTAACAATTTTGGTAATGTAAACAAAATTCAATTTAATTGAATAATATGTGTTTCATCTTATATTTTGCAAGGGTTTCAAACTTAATTATTAAGATTTATATGTGCCTAAGATGTGATTTAGAATTAAATTTTGGATATGTGATATTTCAGACTATTTAGTTATTTTTAGTTTAAATTCTCCGATAAATTTATTAATCAATGATTGAGCTAGCATTATTTTTATATAATAGAGTTGATATGCCATGGATAATGTAGGGGTCAATTGATATATTATGATTTTTATGTGTCATTTTTTAAATAAATAAATTAAATAGTAGTCATAAATAAAATTAATTGATTTATAATTTTATTTATTGATGCGTATTTGTAGGTAATAATTTTTTTAGTAATCCTGTACATGAGAGATATTATTAATTTTTTTTAAATAGGATATAACGATAATGTAATTACTTTTTTTATATTTAATTTGTTTAGATGGCGAAAATAAAGTTATTAGTAAGTAATACATATATAAGTATTGTTTTTTTTTTTTAGCAGTGCTTGTGATACTATAAGTTGTTAAGTGTCAACCAAGATTAGGCACCTTGAACACAAATTTATTTTCTCAACGTAGGCTTGTCAAGTGTGAGGCCACCTTGTAAAAGGGATGTCTTTTTTCCATAGGATATATATATTAGGAAGTACAATGATGTGAAAGCTCGATCAAAACATGTAAGTTTGTTCTTCTTTCATGCACAATTAAAAAATAAACAATAATAAATAATTTTTGAATAATTAATTTCAATAAACGAATGGAATTTTAGGTTTATAAATGTGGAGGTTGCTAACATTGATGATGGAAATGTCTATGTTCTAGTGGAGTTAGGTTTTTAAAAATCTTGAATGGAAGCCTGTTATTGATACTTGACTCTTAAAATTCAAGGTTAGTTTATATTTTTAAATATTTTATTTTGTTATTTAATTTTTTAATTTTAATAAACTAAATATTTTATAAAATAAATATGGAAGGAAATTTTTTTCTAGAAAGAGGCTGATAAGAATATTATTAGGAGGTTGTGAGAGAATTACAACATCATTAGATAAGATTGAATTCAAAATGTGATATATTTTTTTAAATGTTTAAATTTAATTTTTCATAATCATGATGAAATATAATTTTTTTAAGAACTAGGTTGCGTGATTTTTTATATAAGACACAAAAAAAACCTAAGAAATATGAAAAAAAAAAACATGTTTTCCAATCTAAAAAGACATGTCAGTGTGGAGGGATTTCAAACCTCCACGTGTCATAGAGGCTATTTAGGATACTTATATCTAGCACATGACATCTAATCATTTCATATGGTGGTTGTCATCTAGTGTAAAGAACCAAAACAAGGAGATTCATGGTTCCATTACCACATATATTAACGAATCCATTCTATTTGTATTGAATGCAAAACAAATTGTAAGATTCTATTTTATAAGATATTTTTTTAATTGTTGTTTATATGAGAATATTTAACTAATGGTAGCTTTCTTTTACTGGCTATGGTGTTTAGACACAATCTAGACTAGTGAAGTTTTTTTATTAAAACCCATATACAAAATAAAGATCATTAGAAAGAGGTGCAACAATTTATGAATAACCAGGCTCAAAAATTCATGATAAGTTGTATTTTAATAATTTTTATGTTATTTTTTTTAATTTGTTGAATTTTTTTCGATGAACATATAACATCTAATTACAAGAGAGACACAAGGACAATCTTTCTACCAATCTGGAACTCGATTTGGATTTATAGCTAGGGGTTAGATCCCTTAATGGACTTGATAGAAATCAAGTTTATGATATCTTCGACATTATGGATGAGATTATGTGTACAAGCTGTAATGTATCAAACATTTGTTCCTTAAAAACAAGTTCAAGCTAGTAATCTCTAGTATTCCGAGTGATTATATTAGAACAATTTAAAATTTATACGACTTGACTTAATATATTGATTATTTGTTTCTTAAAATTAGGTTTGAGCCAGTAATCTTTAGCTATCCAAGTGATTACACGAGAACAATTTAAAGCTCATATGACTTAACTCAGTGTAAGATGATCCATCTTAGGTCATTTACACTGACTTAAAGGATAAAGTGAATGTTATTGAGTAGATGTTGTTAACCCTTACTAGCACACATGGTCTACCTTGTCACTTATCTAGTTTCGACAAAGATCCTCCTCCTTCTCTTTCAATTTTTGTCTGCTAGATAAATTATATTTAATAATATTTTTTAAATTATTGATTTTTTAATTTTAGTTTGATTCTTTTGAATTTTTTCTCTTTTTTTGTTTATTTTTTTAAATATTAAATATAATACTGATATAATTATTGACGGACCTTGAATTACAAACAAAATGACCTTGAATTATAGGACTTCACTAATGATAATTAGAAATGAAATTACCAACAAACTAAGTCTCTTGAAAAGTTCCAGAGAATTTAGACAAAATTACAAGACTTGTTATTGTCGCATATAAATTTCTAACAATTTAATTTTATCAGTAATATATATACATTCACTAATAAATTTACCAACTGTTTATTTTGTAAGTAATACACTATAATCTTCAATGGATTTACTGAAGAAATGGATGCCAATAATTTTTTTGTTTGGCTTGTTATTTTTATCTATAAACCTATTAATGATTATATTATTAACAAAATGATTAATAAAATATAAATTATAAATAATGTATGTTTTGATAATTAGTTGCCATATGTGATTCTATCATTTTATGATATTCTGTTAGTGAATATAATATTAAGAATATAACAAACTAATGTTCATCTTACTCAATTCAATATCAAATAAATTTGATGATAAATGAAAAATAAATAAAAATAATGAAAACACCTTATTAAATTAAAATAAGATTTTTAAGGAAGAAGTCAATGACAAATATTTTGAAATGAAAAAGAATAAAAATCTCAATATTTTGCATGCAAAATAAATGAGATTTTTCTTGAATTATGGAATTTTAAACATTTAGAAACTATAAATTAGATAGATTAACATATGTTTATATTCTATAAAAACTACATGGCATCTCTTAAACATGATATGAGAGTCTAAGATTGGCTAAATTGTATAATATAACTAAGATAAAATCTTAAGGATTGTCTTAAATATGATACTCGAGTCTAAGATAAAAAACCACAACAAAATTTGAATAAAGATGGAATTGGCTAAATTATACAATTTACTATAACATCTCGATGTTTTATGGTAAAGGCACCATGTAAACTTTTACGTTTCATTATTCACACCATTCTTCATGGTCAATTTTTTGTGGTCCCTAATCTATTTTATTTTTTTTAGTTTTTGCATATTAGTTATTAATTTTTTTTAAATTTATCTTTATAAATTAAGTTAACATACTTTTAGGAGTTGAAATTTATTTCAATTTGCATGGTTTTGCACATTAGCCATAGAATATTTCAACATTAAATTAAAATTTGGTTTAATGATATAAAATTTTAGGTTAATGTTGAAATAATTTTTTTTAAAAGGATTAAATTAAAAAACAGCAGAGCTATTTTTCGAAAAGGTATGAAAAAAATCAATTTGATCTCTCAAGTTTCAAATTATACACTTACTTGGTCCTTTTGTTTAAGGTTTTTAAGATTTGATTGAAGTTTCATGTTTTATTCCTTGACTGCTGAGGAAACAGAGAAAAAGTTGTCTGAAAAAGGGGCAGAGACGGGAAGTGTTTGACTTGCCACGTCATGGCCATAAAAAGATATCAATCCCTGGGTTTATTTTATATAGTTTGTTCGAAAACTGGTGTTGTGATTATTTTTTAAATAATTTTTTATGTTAAAATATATATATTAATAATTTTTTTTAATTTTTTAATATTTTTTTAATATTAATACATTAAAAAATAATAATAAAAAACTAAAATTTAAGAACCGAGGAGTAAAATTGCAATCTATGGTAAATTTAATATTTTTTTAATCACGTTATTGCCTGGTTACCCACCCATATCAGGCAAGCCCCTTGAGCTGAGAAGCACAGAAACATCAACCACCCAAACAGACGAGGAAAATCAGAAGTAAAGCCATGTTTGTGTTACACAAAATGGCCACATCTCCTTCTTCATCTCTCTGCTCTTTCTCTCTTTTCCTCTCCAAACCCTCCTCACTTCCTCTTCTGAAACCCCCGTTATTATCCCTCCACTCTCCTCCTCTCAAAAGATTCATTTCCACTGCATCGGAACTGCAACATGACACCCAAGCTCGGAGGGGGACTCTTCTTGGGTCTCCTTATACCAAAACAAGTCCTCTACTTTCCCTATCCACTGCAGCTATTGCCACCGAGTCTGCCACCGTTTCCCACAACGACACAGCAGAGAATGAGGAAACTGAAAAACTCGTGCTTCCCACCAATGATTCATCCGAGAAACTTCTCAGAATTCGCCACACGGTAAACTCATATTTTTCCCATTTTTAATTGGATGTTTCCTCCTTCCGTTTGTTTTCATCAATGGTAAAGTTCTTTTCTTTTTTTTCCTTTTTCCTTTTGGGTATGTTTGCTGTAGTGTGCACATGTGATGGCTATGGCAGTTCAAAAGCTGTATCCTGAAGCTAAAGTGACAATTGGGCCTTGGATAGAAAATGGGTTTTACTATGACTTTGATATGGACCCTTTGACTGATAAAGACCTCAAGAGGATTAAGAAGGAGATGGTGAGTTTAGTTTAATCATTCTATGTCTGTTAATTCGTATTTAAAGTAATTGTTTTTAGGATTTGTAATAATCGGGAAAGGTCATGAGCCTGGGAAAAATGTTTTCAGGGTACGGAATTTATTTCTTACATCAATCTGTAGGATCGTATAATTGGTCGAAATTTACCGCTTGCAAGGGAAGATGTTTCTAGAGATGAAGCACAGAGGAGAATAATGGCTGTTAATGAACCTTACAAGATGGAGATTTTGGAAAGCATTAAAGAAGATCCCATCACTATCTATCATATTGGTAATGCTCGTCATTTTTTTATGTAATTTTTGTATGTAGTAATCACGCTGCTGTCTTTGACAGGCTAATCAGTTGCATATATACATGAGTTTTGGTTCTGTTAGTATACCAAATTATTAAATGGAGGTGAATGGTGTGGCGAGGGCTTTGAATCGTATAGACATAAAACTGCAATTTTCTTTAATTGTTTTACTCCTGACTGACTTTTGCTGGATAACTGCTTTTGTTTCCAGGCGATGAGTGGTGGGATCTTTGTGCGGGACCTCATGTTGAATCTACTGGAAATATTAATAGGAAAGCTGTTGAGCTTGAGTCTGTTGCTGGTGCTTACTGGAGAGGAGATGAAAAGAAACCAATGCTGCAGAGGATTTATGGAACAGCTTGGGAGAATGAAGACCAGCTAAAAGCGTACCTTCACTTTAAAGAAGAGGCTAAACGTCGAGACCACAGACGCCTTGGCCAAGATCTTGATCTCTTTTCTATACAGGTATTACTTTCCTCAAATTGTTAATCAGAAAAATGTAACCCTTTGATGTTGTTCTTCGTCTTATGTATTTTATTACAAACAATGTGGAATTTCCATGTTGCAGGATGAAGCTGGTGGAGGCTTAGTCTTCTGGCATCCAAAAGGTGCTGTTATTAGACATATTATTGAAGATTCGTGGAAGAAAACACATATAGAACATGGCTATGATTTGTTATACACTCCCCATGTGGCAAAGGCAGATCTATGGAAGATTAGTGGTCATCTGGACTTTTATAGGGAGAATATGTTTGATCAGATGAAGATTGAGGATGAACAATACCAACTTCGACCTATGAATTGCCCTTACCATATTCTGGTATACAAAAGAAAGCTCAACTCTTATCGTGATTTCCCAATCAGGGTTGCAGAGCTAGGAACAGTATATAGATATGAGTTGTCTGGAAGCTTACACGGTCTTTTCCGTGTAAGAGGTTTTACCCAGGTATCTCTAAAATCTTTGATTATGTTTTAACTGTAAATTTATACACGTGATATTTTAACTGTTATTCAATTTGTTGCAAATGAGTGTGTGGCCTCTTTGATGAACAGCTACGATTGTATTTTGGTTTTTATATGATCTGCTTGTAGGTTTCACATGATTTTATGCAAATGCATATAGATTGCATGATCTTATGTCAGAAGTGCAAAGGTAACTGATTAAATAATGAAGGGCAGCATAAAAACTCCTTGGTGTATCTATTTGCTTGTGTTTGATTGTGCCAATGTCCTCACCATATGCAATTTCCATCTTTCCGTATTGTGGATGCAGTAACAATGGGAAGTTACTGTTGATGTAATGTTTAAATTGTCGACATGACAATTGGCATGCATTATATTGTGCAATACAACATTGGTTGGGTTGGAGGTTAGAATGGGCCGGGGCGACGGGTGCTACTTTTCCCTCTTTTATAATCACAGCATCACATATGTTCAGCAATAACATTGATTTTCAAATGCTTTGCAGGATGATGCACATATATTTTGCTTAGAAGATCAAATCAAAGATGAAATTAGGGGTGTCCTCGATCTTACAGAAGAGATACTATTGCAATTTGGTTTCAGACGGTACGAAGTTAATCTCTCAACTAGGCCTGAAAAATCTGTGGGAGATGATGATATATGGGAAAAAGCAACATCTGCCCTTAGAGATGCTTTGGATGACAAGGGGTGGAGCTTTCAAATTGATGAAGGTGGCGGTGCCTTTTATGGTCCAAAAATTGATCTTAAGATTGAGGATGCTCTTGGAAGAAAGTGGCAGTGCTCTACTATACAGGTAGTTTTTAAATTGTTGCAGGCTGAACTTTTTTCACTGGGTTTCAACAGCTTGATTAGATCGGCATGACTAGATTTTTTTGAGCGATGTATCACTATATATACATATATAACCAGCTCTCTGGCTCACACCTAATGCTGTTTTTTTTAGAATATGGCTGTACTGAGTCAATTGTTAGCATCAGTGCATCGCAATGTTGAACTTTTGTAATTGACCAATGCTGCCACCTTTAAAATGCGCAGGTTGATTTCAATTTACCTCAGAGATTTGATGTTACTTATGTTGATTCAAACACGGAGAAAAAGCGGCCTATCATGATACATAGAGCAGTGCTTGGATCCTTGGAGCGGTTTTTTGGGGTTCTCATAGAGCATTATGCTGGAGACTTTCCATTGTGGCTTTCTCCAGTACAGGTCCGCATTTTACCAGTAACAGACACACAGGTATGCATGACCTATTATTATGAATTTCAGAGTTCCTGTCTTATTATTCCTATTAATGAAGGTACATTAGCAAGTGTTCTCCAAGACTTGAGGTTATTAACATTTCATATAAAATTGTATGCGACTCAGCTTGAATATTGCAAAGAGGTGATCAGCAAACTGAAAGGCAATGGTATTCGGGCTGAAGTTTGCCAAGGCGAGCGCCTGCCAAAGCTCATTAGAAATGCAGAGAAGCAGAAAATTCCTTTAATGGCAGTTGTGGGCCCCAAGGAGGCTGAGACGCAGACTGTTACAATTAGATCTAGGTTTAGTGGGGAGGTTGGGACCATCGAAATTGATGATTTTATAAGCAGAATCAAGTCAGCCATTGAAAGGAGAACTTCATTATGAAGTTCTTGTTCTTGGAAATTGATTTCCATCTTATTTGTTTAACATGCTTGTATAAAATACAAGAGGAAAATAGAAAATAAATACTGTTACTGGAGAAATTATTCTTATACAAATTCATATGGAAACTAGAGCTTTTCTCCATGCGTTGTTCAGTTTCTGCACTTGAAGAACCTTTGTATTTTTCCATTTCCTTTCCCAGGTTTCAGATTTTTTTATTGTATTTCTGCCTGTAAATCTTCCTGAAAAATTTCAAGAACAATAATATTTTCTTCCAAAACCTCGTCGGCTGGATGTTGTTATTGTAACTAGTAGATTAGTAATGGCCCATAATGATGTTTGATTAACCACTCTAATTATTCTGCGGACAATTTTCGATGGCATTACCATAGCTGCTCTAGAACTGATAATAATGAAAGAGTCGGATTATTACAGAACACAGTTAATCTGGCATGGTTGGCACCTTCGAGAAATATTGTGGTGAATCTGCTTCTGTGGCAGCCAATCAAAATTTCCTTTAGGATCAAGATTAGTGAAAGTGCCACGGCTTGTGCAGATGCCCAAATCTGTCAATCTTATTCTCCACACAACACCGCCACCACTCAAATCTTTGACCTTCCAATACCATTATTCACACGGTTATGTCAAACCACTATCATTCACTTTAATTAATAGTGACTTGCCATTTATAGAGGCAAAATAAGCTATGCACACTAATCTTTCTTTTCATAAATAGCAAGCATTATACCCACTCCATGTGAAACCCAAAAGAGCCAGCAAGGATGTCAGGTAAATCATCATGACCCTGAATTAGGAGGAAAAGTTTACTGAGAGGACCAAAATAGCCAAAGGATTTAGAGGTCTCAAAGATAAACTAGAAATCCCACCTAAATTTAGGCTGAATTTGTGGCACTGATGTTCCTTGAATACACTATAAAAGTAAAAACGAGAACGATGAGTTCAAGAAGAAACTAAGAAGCTCAAGGCAATAAGAAAAGGCTGAAATATAAGAAAGAAGGCTAACAAGATACATGGGTTTCGAAATGATGGCCGCAGGAGTTGCATACCATTTGTGCTTCTTGCTATTAGTCACACAAGTACAAGGTTCAAATTTTGATGTGAAAGCCTATGGAGCGAAGGCTAATGGCATGACAGATGATAGCAAGCTACAAGATGAGAGCTTTTGTGCACCTTCTGTCTGAATTTCGTCCTGAACATTTTCTCCAAATTCAGTTTGCCTAATGTCTTGTTGTTGTAGGCTATAAATAGCGCTTGGAAAGATGCCTGTGCTGCCAAAGAAGCCAGCACGGTAGTGATAGCAAAAGGGAACTACATGGTTGGTCCACTGAAATTCGAAGGACCTTGCACAGCCCCTGTAACGGTAAAGGTTCAAGGAACTCTCAAGGCTCCAGCAGACCCCAAGCGACTGCGTGATGATTGGGTCGCTTTCCGGAATGTCGAAGGATTAACTGTCTCAGGCGGTGGAATATTCGATGGTCAAGGAGCAATTGCTTGGTCCGTAAATTATTGTGCGAAAACTGGAAAATGCAATTCCTTGCCCACAGTAAGTCCTCATATCTCAAAGGAAACATGCATGGTTTTTATTTTGTTTAACCTGGTGTTGATTTTTTTGAACAGAATTTACAATTCACAAAGCTGACCAACTCAAAAATAGAAGGGATTACGTCCCTGAACAGCAAGCTGTTTCACATGAACATTTTGAACTGCAATAATGTGACCTTTCAAAACATTGTGATCAATGCACCCAAAAACAGCCTCAACACTGATGGGATTCATGTCGGTCGATCAACTATGGTCAATATTACAGGCGCAACCATAAAAACTGGGGATGATTGTGTCTCTCTTGGCGATGGCTGCCAACAAATAAACGTTGAGAAAGTAACCTGCGGACCAGGTCATGGCATTAGTATAGGAAGCCTTGGCAGATACCATGATGAACAACCAGTTACCGGAGTTACAGTGAGGAATTGCACCCTCACAAACACTGAAAATGGTGTTAGAATTAAAACATGGCCAGCTTCCCCCAGTGGCGTAGCTTCAAATGTTAATTTTGAGGATATTATCATGAACAATGTTAGCAACCCTATTCTTATTGACCAAGAATACTGCCCTTATAATAACTGCCTGGCAAAGGTATTTGAAATTTGTTTATCTATCTTAATTATCTTGTTTTCTTTTACTCCGAATTTTCAAAAGAAAAGGAAAGGACTAGCTACCTGATGATTTCTTCTGTTTTCAAGGTTCCCTCGCGTGTTAAGATCTCTGATGTTAGATTCGAAGGCATATGGGGCACCTCTGCAACTCAAGTGGCAGTTAAAATTGTTTGTAGCAGAGGCCTACCATGCCAAAATGTTTTTGTTGAGGACATCAACTTGGTATACAATGGAAAAGAAGGGAGCTCAACATCTCTATGCGCAAACGTGAAGCCCCAAGTCTCCGGGAAAGTATTTCCAGCCACCTGTACTCCGTCTGCTTAACCTTCTTCTAGCTAGCCGCTATTCACTTCTTATATATAATTGTAAATACTAGCTCCTGGCACCCCCTCATGCTAGCTTACAAGCATGAATGGCCTCTTTTTTCGACCCATACTGTATAAATTGTTTTTGGATAAGTAGAATGACGCCATTTTGGCTACGTCAAATCTCCCAGAAGTTACAGTGGCAGTTCATATATATTGCAGGTCCTTGAGATAAGACGACATTACAATATATATATAAACTTATATCTGTGGTTTTGATAAGTTATTCAAAAGACAATTATTCCAGAGGAAAAAAAAAAAACAAGAAGCAAATTAATGAGATAACATGGTTCTAATTGAAGAAAAACCTTTTTTTTTCTATCCTTATCTCAAATTATTTAGATTTTTTTATTGATTTTATTTTTTTTCCGATTCTTTTCATGCTAAGAACCAAGAAAAAAATAGTTTTTATATTGAAGTAAATACATCAATAAGAAAAGAAGGAATTATACTAGTTGCTGATTAAAGAGTAAAGTCTAATTACTAGCAAGTACAATATTCAGATAAATGATAAATCAACAACTAATATGACTTCACTCCAGGCACCAGCGCAGCCTGATCTCACCTGGTGGAATGGCCAGCTCCAGTAGCCCTGCAGGTGGGAATCTGCAAGACGCAGATTCACATGGGATGTGTTGTAGATGTGTTTATAGAGAAAAGCATGTGCATGTCAATAGGAATCGCTCTCAAAATTTTTCAAAGGCCCTAGTAATAGCAAAAAAAAAAATAAACTGGTTCCTTTCAAATAGAAAAACATAATAATACAAAATAAAAAAATACAATTAATTAAAAAAATTATTCTTCCATTTTTTTTTACATTAGTCTTCTCAATTAAAATACAATTAATTAAAAAAATTGTTCTTCAAAAAAAACCTCTTACATTAATTTTCCCAAATTAAAATAAACTCAAGTAATGAACTCATACTCGAGTTTATGCTTCACTTATAAATCATTTCTCATTGTGAATATATTTTGATGTGTGGGATATCATATACTAAGTCCTCTACATCTTTATATATATACAGGTTATCTCATTATTAATTCTTAACACAATATATTCATATGAGTCACATTATATGAATCCCAACATTAAAATTTCTTAGATTTCTAGTAACAACAATTAGTATAGTCAGAAATAATACACTATTTTTTAAACATCTCTTTTTCGAGAAAAAAAAAAAACTTCATTCTTCTCTTTTACATGAGTGCATCTTGTTTTGTAACTATTTTTTTAATTATGGTTATTTAACAAATTACAAGGCTTTAATACGAACTTATATAAGTGAAAGCTAAGGAAAATGAGATTTATTATTGGTCAAAAATCTTTAAAAACTAAAAACAAAATAACTATAAAGAAACTTTCATCCATATCTTCACTTTTCAAAAAAACTATTATAAATTTTTATATGAAAAAAGCTAGAAAATTTTAGTAATACTAAATGAAAAATAAACTAAAAAAATTATTATTTTTTTTAAATAGGAGGGAAATAGAAAAGAGTAATACTATAAAATAAAATAAAAATTAACTAAGAAAAATTTTTAGTTTTCCAAAAAAAAAAAAAGCAGCTCCTTCGTTGTATGCACCAACTTCAAAAAAATTTAAAATCAATGGTAATTGCTAACGGCATAAAACTATATATAAAAAAAATCCATCATCAGCAAAGCAAAAGCACTATATATGTGCATATTAAAGTAGCCACGGGGTTGCAAAATCTCAGTGAAATCTCTTGTGCCACATCCTTTAGTGAAGCAGAGCTTAGGGAAACACTAAGTGCTTGACTTCTAGAGGATATGAGCAGCCAGATATAGATTTATTATAATCGAACTATGCATAACATTTAGTATATATGTTTATAGATCAAATATACAAGTTCAAGTCCAAGAAAAACAAAATTTGGACATATCAGATGATTTTTTAATAAAAACAAGTATAATTTTTTATTTGATGATTAAATCTCAAGTCCTCTCTTTTTCTTTCATTTTCATTTCAATTCTAATTAATTAATTCCATGCTGCATTACTTCTCCTCTAAGGTCTATAATTTTGATTTTTAAGGTTATAATAAAATAAAGAGTTGTCGTAATAAAGTAACACGTTAATTTCATTAATATTCATTCTGATTATTTTTCATAGTATTTTTCACTTAAAAATATATTAAAATAATTTTTTTATTTGAGAAAAATAAATTAAAAATTTGAAGGATAAAACAATCATAAAACTCAATTATCAATCAACCTAATGTTGGAAGATAAAGTTGAGAAAAGAATTAAATATAAAAAAAATAATTCAATCAATTCGACTAACTTGTAAAACTTATTATCCAAGTCATTTGATTGAGATAATTTCATAAAAAATAAATTAAAATAAATTAATATACTTAATTTTTTTTTCATTTTGGCTATAAAACTCTTTTTTTAGTTATTTTACTCTTTTATGGCTAAATTGAAGGCCAATATAGCTTTCTATTTGTTGATGAAGGGAAGGATTAAAACTTAGGGGACCAAAATGAGAAAAAATGGGGAAACTAGGTGGTTTTCTCAAAATTGGTGTAAAAGTTTAATTTTCATCCTCCTATTTTTTCATTGATAGATCTTTGGTCCCTATTGTTTCCTAAAATTCAATTTTGGTTGAAATCGATCCTAACCATTAAAATAATTGATACCAAATAATTGATTTTGGTATCAATGAATTTTATTAGATAAGATGAATTTCATTTAGGTGTTCTTTGAAATTGCTAGAGAAATTAGATTTGATATAGAAAGGTTTTGTTTTGGCCTTTTATTTTATTTTTAAACTGATTTTTTAGTTTTTATGGACTAATTTTTTAGGTTTTAGGTTATATTTATATGGCATAAAATTATTTAAAAAATAAATTTTTTATATAAATAATCGATCCTCTATTGTTAGAATTTGAATTGCAAAGGGCATATTTTCTACCTATTTTACCAAAAAAACAATTAACCCTAAAACTTGGGCTTTTTTTTGTTAAGACTTCGTAAATTGGGCTTGGTTGGTATGCCTCAATATATAGTTTTTTCTTTTATTTTTTTATTGGTATTTAATGCATTTTTCTTCTCTTGGACTTCAAAAAAATTTCTTTTTTTTTTAATTTAAAGGTATCTTTTCCAAATTTAACTTAAAAAGGTGAATCTTTTTCTTAATTAACTTTAAAAAAACTTAAGCATGCTTTTGTTATTTTAGTCCGCATGCCCAACTTTTTTTAATGTTTGTTTAGTCCTTTAAAATAAAAAAATATTCATCCTTTATTATTTGAAATGAATCTTTTTGTTATTTATCTTAAAAAAATTTAAGTTTGAATCTTTTATTTCAATTCCATTTTCCTATCCTATTTTGTTTCTGAATTGCTTTTTGTTTTTTGATAAAAAAGATCTTACACACGTGATTATCATATAATTAAACAAAATATGATCTAATTGATACAAATTTATTGAATTCAGTGTGATGTATAATCTATACCAAGAATTTGATAAATTAATCTATGTTTGCTCGAGTCTTTTATTTTTGTATTGTTTTTAATTATTTTTTTATCAACTTTATTATACAATATTGGCTTAATTTTGAATTGAACTTTATAATTTATTTTGATTTATTTTTTATAGGGTGTTCATAGTCTTATAAACCAAGTCACAACTTTAGTTATTTAATCACGATTGACCCAAGTCAAATCATAATGTTATTATTTCAATATCTCAAAAAGATATCATCCAATAATATTAAGATTTTGAATTCATAATTAATTTTATTTTATATAACACATTAGAAATGTTTTTTTTCTTTTTGCATTCAAAATAATAATAATAATGATAGTCTGATGATTGTTATTGCAAAGCTGTTTGGGTTTTAACATTCCATATTTCCATCTATTTTTTGTAAAGAAAAATAATAATTATAGTATTATAATTTCAATTTGATCTCTGAAAGTAATGTAATATCTTAGTATAACCTAAAAAATAAGAATGAATAGATTAAAATTTAAGAAAACATTAAATAAAGATATTTTTAGGTAAAAATATGATAACAAAGTATTTGTTTTATCAATAATATCAACTAGCTTTTTGATAATACAAAAATAAGATTGAGCCAAAAATAAATATGATAAAAAAATATCTATTTTTTTTGTTTTGATAATTTTATGTTTTTAATATTTTCATTAATTTTTGGATAATGTTAAAACATTTCATAAATTTTAGAGGCAAAATTGAATTTTACACATGTATTCTCTACCTAATTCATGAGAAAAATAGATGGAAGGATAGAAATGCGAGGAAACAATAAAAGATACAAGGACTAATTTAAAAAACAATGAAAAATATAGGAGTTGATTGGAACAAATCAACAAGACAACAATATACATACATACATACATATATATATATATATATGAATCTAAAGGGTAAATTAAATTTTAAAAATTACATGTACATTTTTTTTCTTAAGACAGTATGAAAAAATTATAGCATTAGATTTAATAATTTTAAACATTAACATGAACGCCACATGCCTTCATAGGATTTATTTAAGATAAAAACATGAAAAATGTAATTTTCAAGTTTTTTTAATACAAAAACACAAGCCTTGTTTGGTTCATTAAACTTTCTATGTTCACTTCTTCTATTATTTAAAAGATAACAAGATTCTTGTTTTCTATTTTGAAGAATTTGTACCAATAAACGCATTTTCATTTCATTTTTTTAAGAATAAACAAGAAAATAAAATATAAAACTAAAAAGTGATTTTCTAAAAGTAAACAATGATTCGACATTTAATTAGAAGATATGCTTTCTTTCTTAATTTGTTAGATTCAAACATAGAGGCTAGCATCAATGAAAAAAAAATTAGTAAATTCTTCTTCTATGCACTAAGTAAAAAAGAAAACTTAATTTTAATTAATATAAATTTAATCGGAGAATATCATTCTCTGTATAATAAAAACTATTTGTAGTCTCTCTCTTCATCAAGTGCAACTTGGTTATTTCATAACTCAATTATTTCCATCAATATTTAATTGCACTGGCCGTCGTTTTCAGACTACACTTAAAGGTGGGCAAGAAATAGATATGGAGGAAAGCAAGGGACACTCACCTGTCAATCGTGTTCTGTAAGCAAAGGATAAGAAAAAGAAAGATACTTTAGTTACTTGTTCTTCTTTAGCGATTATTGATGGGATCTTTGCTTTAATCAAGAGTTACTATCAGTGTTATTGAAGATTACAACTTTAGCTCCCACTCATGGAGTGATTGCAGAGAAGACAAAGGGAAGAAGACGATCGAGGCCTCTTAAAACCTTTCTGCAAATTAGATATCGAAGCATGCAAGTTAAAGGAGATGCATGCCTTTATTACATGGGGACAAATATAAAGATAGGTGCGCAAACACCGATTTGAAGCTAAAAGACATGCTTTAAGTAATGGCAAGCTGGTAGCGAGCACAGGCTTGGCTTGGGTTTTAAGTTAGGGCCAACTTAAATTAAATAATAATAATAAATTTATGTCAAATAATTATAAAGTTCATCTGTACTCACAAAAGCTAAATGGGAACGGAAAAAGGTTGTTTGCCGGGAGAGGATTCGTTGTTCAAAGATTTTGCTATTGAAAGTAATTTGGTATTTTTGCATGGTTGATTAATTATTATCATCTTCATCGAGCATAGCTCTATTTTTTTATATTTTTAAAAGTGTAAAAAAATAATTAAATTGTTTTTGAAAAAAAAACTTATTTAACTTGTATTTTAATGTTTTTTTAATCTTTTCAAAAACTCCGAGCTGGAACCGGATCGGGTTGAAGAAAAATAAAAATAAAAAATGACACTGTCAAAACTCGGTCAAAACGCGGTTGCAATCCTGTTGATTTTTTTTAAAACTAAAACAATATCCTTTTAATTTAAAAAAAATAACCCAAATAACCTAATAACCTAATCAAAACCCGAAAGTCGGGCCTTGAACCAGTCAGGTCTAACAACTATGCATGTTGATCATTCAAAATTTTAAAGCTATACTCTTATTTTTAATTTTTATTCATGGTCCTTTTATTAAATTTTTTTTAATTTCATCCTTAAATATATAGTTGTCATTTATTTTTCTAATTTAGTCATCAATCTTTTTATTTGATTTTTTTTATTTTGAATCCTTTTATGAATTCGATTTTTCTTTTAAGTTGTCCTCTCATTTATTTATTTTATTTTAAATTTAATTTTCATTCTCTTAATTGCTATTTCTTTTTTGTTTTAGATCATTTTTATAATTTTATCTTTTATTATTTAATTTATTAGAAATTAAACTTTTTAGTTTTTCTAGATATAACACTTTCCTTTTAGTGACTAAGATCATGATTTTAAAAAGTTCACACAGGTTCATATTTTATTGTTTTTTTTTATTTCATCTTTTAACATTATCTATTTTAAAAAATAAGTTTCATAATTTTTTTAGTTTTTTTTTTAAATTAGTTTTTCATTTTAAAAAATAAAAAATTAAGAATCATTATTTTTTATACATTGTCTTCTATTAAGTTTCACAAGGTTTGACAACAATACTTGAGTTTGCAGCTATTCTATTTTTATGAGCTTGTTTTTTTTACAATTTTTTTAGTTTATTTTTTTATTTTTGAATTGCTAGAAATTTATCATCATTATATCTATTAATTTAGTTTATATGGGGTTTGCCTGGCCTCACGAATCAACTTGCGAGTTTCAAATGTTAGCTAGGGTTATCTTGAGAATTTTTATTTTATTTTTTAATGTTAAGTTATTTTGACATTCAATTAAGTGAATTTTTTTTTACATCTATTATTTTTCTTTTGATGATTGTTATTAGATTAAAGAAATTAATTTATTTACTGTCATTATTTTTTATAGTATATAATTAAATAAAATTATCTTATTAGACCAACAGTATCTCTAACTTAAATAGTGATGTTTTTTTTCAAAAAAAAAAAAAAACATGCTATCAGCGCAATTACATCGTTTTTTTTATGTTGTAAAAAAGGCAACCTGATTGGCTGTAAACCAATGTAGTGAAATACCAATCTCCTTTACCGTCGATTTTTGTCTCAATATGGTCTCCCATTCGTTAGCTTTTTTAATCAAACTTGTGTGCTCTTGGTCTGTTCATATCATGAGTCCCATGAATATCAGTAGTGCTATTTGTCTATTAACTTTGAAATATATGCTTTTTTTGAAAAAAAATCATAAAATGATAAGAAACAGATAAAGAATTTAAGGACAAAACTATATATATATATATATATAATTGAAAAAAAGAAGAAAGAAAGTAAGTTCCACCAATTTTATCTTTTTTATTTATTTATAATTACGTATTTTTTAATTATAAATTATAAAAGAAACAATAATTATGAAATTGAGTGAAATAAAAAAAAAAAGAACTCAATTAAGTCCAAAAAAATCATCACCACTACAATCCTTTTAATTATAACACATTCATCTGCATAACAAAATATAAAAAATTTGTCCCGGAAAAAATAAAAACTTTGTTTTAAAAAATAATTATAAAAAATTCAGTTAAATTTCAAATAAAATTTCAGCTACCAACACAATCATAGTACATCCTTTCATCATCAAAATTGCCATTTTTGTGGAAGCTCGAAATAGTATAAAAATGGAAATAATATAACAAAATAATATTTTTTTAAATATAAAAAAATTTGGATTTCATGTTTGATTTTCAAGAAAACAATGGGAGATAATCTAGATATGATTTTCTTTAATTTTTCCAAATAATAAGAATTTAGATTATTATGTTTTTTAATTAGTTTAGTATTATTCTATTTAATTAACAAAAGCTAATTCACCTTAGAAAAACACTAATCGTGAGACGGATCATTTTTAACAAGAATTATAGTTTTACATTTATCATAAATAATTTTTTAATTGAATATTAGAGGTTCATTAACCATAATTACATTAATTAGAGACAACTTAATTTTTTTATATGTATAAAATATAGTAACATGATTAAGTTATCCTTTAAAGCAAAATTTTTAAAATTGACATTTAAAGAGATTTTTGTATTTTCAATCTGGGTTTTTAGTTCTAATTAAATTAAAGTGTAACTTCATGTTTTAATAAATATAAAATATATTTAAAAAGATAAAAGTGCTTGTGGAACAATGCATGACTCCTTTTAAAACAAAATAATTTCTTTCCACCACATTATTAGAATCATTACAACATCTTTTTCCTAATAGAGTCACGTGCAGCTTCGATGATAAAGTTGGTTGTTCTTTGTTCTCTCTTTTTTTTTCTTTGAAATTTGTGCTAGTTATAAGAATTTTAAAGTGTTTTTCATATTTGTTGAGATTTCAACTTCAGTTCTTATTCTTTCAGTTTTTAATTTTTGTTCCAGATATTTTTGTAAAATTTTATTTTATTTTTAATTTTATCATTCAATCCTAATTCGATATATTTTTTTTATTTGATCCTTATTCTTTTGTTTTTTTTAGGTCTTTCTACTAAATTAATTTTTCTTTTTAATTTCACTCCTTAATAAAGAAAAATTGTTAGTTGTCATTTGACTTTTTTTTAATTTCAATTTTGATCCTTATTATTTTAACTACTTATTTTTATTTTAAATCTTTTTATATAATTGAGTTCTTTTTTTTTAATTCATCCTTCAATATTTAATTGGTAAAGTATTGAACTCATAGTTTTTCCAAATAGAATATTTATAGCCTAATGATTCCAATTATAAGTTTGCAAAGTTAATGCAGGTTGATATTATTATTTTTTTATTTTGATTTTATCATTACACCTTTTAAAAAAATGAGTTTCTTGATTTTTTTTTATCGAGTTGACTCAGGTTGGCATAACTCTTTAAATGAAGCCACTTTTTTAAAGAAACTTATCTTAATCTTTTTTTGGTTATATCCCTTAAATTTTGGTTATTTTTAAAATTAATCTTCATTATTTCTTTTTCATTTTAGCTTTTATTGAGTTATCCAATTAGCATGATATAGGCCACTAGATTTGATCACCTTACCTGGTTTTGATTTTATTTTAGATCCTTCTTGTTTGTTGATTTTTTTTTATTTCATCATTCTACAATTGCATTTGTTGAATATTAGACTTTGTGAGTTTTTTTTTTATTGGGTTATCTCATCCTTATTATTAGGATTATAGGTTTGTCACGTACTAGTTCAGGTTGAATTAGGTTATATATATATATAATCCACTTTTATCCTTCTATATTTAATTGGTTGATAATGGAATTACATTAATTATTTTTAAAAAAATCTTTTTTTCAAGGTTATTATGATCTTTTTTTTTGGTCTATTTATTTTCACTTTTTTATCATCTAATTAAAATAAAATTAACTTATTTGATTTAGTTGGGTTATGATCCAAGTTGTGAATTCTTTCTTTTTCTAAAAAGATTAAATAAATTTGGTTTCTGAAGCAGTGCTTAGTTATTTTCTTTTATTTTTTAGGATATTAAATTTTTTTATATGTTTCTTATTTTTATAAATTTGAATGAATCATAACTATCAAATTTTACAATCAAATGTTTTCTTCTATATAATAGTTGGGTAGATATTATCATGAATAATTGTTTGATTAAATACAAAAAACTTATTTAAAGAAATAAAGTTATTAAATAAAATTGGGTATAAACTTGATATTTTGAGATTAAATATTTTAATTTATATCTATCTCTCGAGTTTTTCAATTTAATCTTTACTTATCATTAATAATTATTTATTTTTTATATTTATTAGTACAAATCATTCTAGATTTATTTAATTAGATATATGCATAAGTACTAAAAAATAAAATTATTCAACAAGCATCATGAGTAAAATAGCTTAGTGACTATTTGTTTACACCGTTACAGTTGCTTTAAAAGCAAACCGCAACCTGCAAATATTTGATAACAAAGAACCACAATTTTTTTTGGTGGGGCTCAGTGCAATTCATATTTACAATGCAAGTTTTGCCAAAGCAGGTCCTCGTTGCTTTTCTCCTTCACTGTTTATTTTTTTAATTGAACAACATGAGTGAATTTTAATTTATTTGCACTATTCATGTGAATAATTTTAGTTTTTTTTGAAATAGTACTATGAATTATAAATTCACTTGCACTATTTATTTTTTTAAGTGAATAGTGCAAGTGAATTTTAATTCCCTCGCACTTTTTATTGAATAGTAAAAAAAAAACAGTGTAGTGAATTACAAATTCACTCGTATTGTTAATTTTTTCAAGTGAACAGAATTCACTTGCACTGTTCATTAAATAGTTTAAAAAAAAAACAGCGCGATGAATTATAAATTCACTTGTACTATTTTTTTAAGTGAATAGTTTTTTTAAAAAAAACTTATTTTAGAGTAAATTAAATTTATTTATATTGTCATGTGAACTATAGTTTTTCCTTAAAAAACTAGTAGAATAAATTAAATTTACTCGTACTATAATTTTAATTTTATTTTCAATAATATTTTATCTAATTTTATTGCATGCTCAAAAAAATCATGAAAACTATAACTATTGTTTGATGAATTTTGTGGAATTGTAGATGATTTAACATAATAATAATAAAAATTTATATAAATTATTATTTATTTCATGATATAATAGTAGTAATTAAATCTATAGTATTTATATATATATATATATTATATTTTTTAATGGTGTTTTATTCAAAAAATTAGAAGGAAGTTGTTTGATCACGTAACATTTATAGAATTTGATTGCAATTCCAATTTTGATAATATTTGTTGCTGCACGCTTAAGAAATTATAGAAAATATAGTCCTTATTTGATAGATTTCGTACATGATAAAATTGCATGTAATTTAATGAAATAAGAAAAAAATATTTGATATCAATATTATTTATTTCATAATATAATAACAGTAGTTAAATCTATAATATTTAAATTAAAAATCATCAATATATATATATATTAATTCTTTTATAATGTCAATTTGAAAAAAAAAATTAGCTAAACATAGTAAACAAGTTTTTATTCAACCTCAATTCCAACCACAGTTTTAACTAAACATATATTTTTCTAAACTAATCTCAACTACAAGTACTTTTTATAAACTAATTTTTTTCTAATAATAATCACAATAAATATTATAATACCAAACACACTTATAATGCTAATATACTAAGAATTTATGAATCCTAAAATGCTGCACAGAGGAAATAGTGTTGAAAATTATTATTCAGTCGGAATCACAAAATTAAACTGTGCTTCATATCCATAAAGAAATATGCCCCTTTCATCCAAACCTATACAATTAACCAATAAAGGGACCATTTATTTCCGAAGCAAACTCTCCACACCTGTCACCTTATAATGCTTCTTTTATTAATTTCACAACATTTATTCCAAGAAATTTTATTAATAAAAATATTAAATATTTAGATAAAAAGTGTAAAAATAAAAAATTTATACATCAAGATGTTACAACGATTCATCTTTTAACCAAAAGGTTCATGGTGGATTACTTGTGTTAGTATGTACACGAAAAACTATTTATTCCTAATGAAAGCATGGTAAAAAGGATAATTGGATTAACTTCTAACCTTAGCAAAGTACATAAAGTTGTAAATGACAACAATAATTTTTACAGGAGTATGATTATGGATGCATCGAGAATGAATGAATGTAATGTTAGTTAATATCCAATCATAGAAAAAGAACCTAATATAGATGAAATAAGGCTTTTTTATCTGTTAAAAAATTCTGACGAATTATTATGAGATGACGGCACAAACCATTGTAGATTATCAGTCGTTACACACGTATTCATCATTGAGTCAAATCCTGAGTTGAGTGAGACTGGTTATGAAAAAATTATTGAATGAGCAAGAAGCATTTTACCTAAAAGGAATAGGCTGAAAGAGAACTTGTATGATGTAAAGTCCATGATGAGTTGACCGAGTATATGACATATGGGCATTCCCGTTACAGTTCTAAAACTGGCAGGAAAAAGACTCTCGTGGCATATTATAAACTTCGATAGTTCTCAATCACACCTAGATTGGAAAGGTTATTCATGTCATTAAGGACTGCTGAGTACATGACATGACACCAATCATACCTTGTGATTGATGAAGTGATGGTTTATCCATTTAACGACGAAGTATAGAAATACTTTAACAATGTACAACATCACTTTTCAACTAAATCAAGGAACGTGCGTCTTGGATTATATACAGACGGATTCAAGAAAATTTACAGCATTTTCCATAATCACCAATGGATATACCGATAGAATATGTGTTACTGGTATTTTATCGACAGTTGAAAACAATTATGCATTTTACCACAATCACCAACGACTATACTGATGAAATTTGTCTTGTCTGTATTTTACTAAGAATTGCAAAAAAATTAGGCTCATGCCATAAACACCGATGCGTTTCCCGATACACAGTGCAAATTCCAATGCGGGCAACTGTCAAATTCCTAGGTCAGTCAACACTTTTACTAATGGAATCACAAATGAAAGCAGCAAATCAAATGTGTGCATGCTCTGACACCTATTCACCGATGGATGTGTCAATGGATTTTGAAAAATTTGGAGGAATTTTCAAAATTTTAGTGTGAAATTTAAAAAATACCTACCAAAATTTCCAACAAAATTTAATATCATTGCTCAAGAAAATATTATTCTACGTTTCGTCTGTAATTCCATCAGTAACATTGGAGTACAAAATCCAGCCCCCCTCCATATTTCTTTTTTTCTCCTATCCTCCACATTCATCCTTTTTCTCTTGGTACAAATCCTTTGCATTTCTCATTTTATTTTTATTGTAGTTTTCAACGTATTAAAACATATGATTCTCTCCTCTCTTTTTTTTTATTTGTATGTTTTTACTTTTTTATTTTAATTATGATTGTTTTTGAATCTTGAAATCAAAACACTATTAAGGTAAACATTTTTCATTCCTAAAGTCTTTAGTTTTTTCTTTTTATTTGTTCAATTTATTTTATTATTTGTGTTGTCATAATAATTGAATTTGTTTTTAAATTTGATTTCTTATTGTTGAATTTACCTTTAAAATATTAATTGAAATATATAATTAAATTTAATTATTTTATCTTAATTTTATTATATTACTGCTTGTAATGTTTTGTATTATTTTGATTAATTTTAATTGTTATTTATAAATTTGTATAGATATTTGTTGAATATATATATATATATATATATATGTTAGATTGTAATGAGATTTTGTAATGGAGTCACTTGGCTTATGGATATTATCAATATTTGTAGGATGAAAAACTGTGGGTAATCTTTAATATAGGTAAGGTGCTAATGATTTTTTTTTAAATAATTAAATTTAATTATTTAATTATATATATATATATGTAGATGTGTAAAATGAAAATTTAATTATTTTATTGTTTGTATTGTAATAATTATTTAAAAATTTAGTCTTTTTTAATTGTTATTGTTGAATTTACCATGGACATAGTAATAGGAAATGAAGAATTAAATTTTATTATTTTATTTCAATTTTAGTTTATTATTTCTTGTTATGTTTTTTAATTATTTTCATTAATTTAATTTGTCATTTATGTTTTTCTATAAATGTTAATTGAAAATATATGAATGTTAAATTACTATAGATGTTATTTTATATATAAGATTTTTTAATGGAGTCAATTGATTTGTAGTTATTGTAAAGATTTGCAGGTTTGAAAACTGTGTGTAGTCTTCAGTATAAGGAAGTTGCTGCAGAATTTTTTTTAAATAATTAAAATTAATTATATAATTATTTATATAAATATATGTAGATGCGTAAAATAAAATCAACACGGTGTTGTCAACAAATGGTTGTAATTAATTCTTCTAGCAGCAAAGATGATTTATCATTAGATACTTATTACAGAGAGGTGTCTACGCCAAACTGTGATGCTACCTCTTTTAGCATGGTTTCACAATGCATAGACGATGTGCCTTTATAGTAGGGTCAATTCACTTGTAAGTATCAGGCATAATGAAATGATAACCTTTCACTCTCAGATTGTTTAGATTTTAGTTTTAGTTTTTTTTACTTATAACACAATTTATGAACAACTTATTAATATTTTATTAATTTAATTTAATTTTCTGGTTCACAAATATTGAGGCTGTCCGAACAATAACATCAACATTTAAATAATCAATGAAGATTTTATTATTTCAATGAAGTTAAGTTTCTAAAAATCTTGAGTGGAGACCTAATATTGATGTATGGTTTCAACGATTTCTGGTAGGTGTTAACTTTTAACTTTCAGCTTATTTTTAATAAATTATTTTCTTGAATTGAATATGATGATTTATTTTTTAATTTTCAAGAGATCTATAATAGCCAATAAAGGGAGAGATATGAGGACGATTCTTTGATTCATTTGGATTTCGATCTGGATTTGTGGATGGAGGTAAGATTATCTGGTGGACTCGATAAAAATCAGTTTTACGAGCTCTCCAACACTACAGCTAAAAACTTGCGAGCAGTTGTTAGTGTTTCAATCTTTGAGAGCTCTCTATCAGTATTGAGCACTTAGTGTGAGGAGTTCATGGCCTTTAAACAACAATAAGAATGACTCTTAATGGATTATGATTAGTTCTATTAAATAGTCATAGATATTAGATTAAGGATGGGTGATACACAAGCATCCTCTTTTTAGCCATATAGTCTCAAAAACAATCAGCCTCCTCTTTCTCTTCCTCCTCCATCTCCGCTATTAATATAGTTTAATTTTGTATTTGAAACACATTAAATTTGTAATGAATATTTTGATGAATATTATTTAACATTATTTTTTTATTTTTAATGTTTAATACAATTTTATTTGGTTAATTAGTTTTTTTACTATTAATAAATAATTTTTTAAAATATTTTTAAATCAATACTAATGGTTTTACAGATGGAACTGAGCTGTCAGTATTTTACTGAGAGTTACAAAAAATTTATCACTCATACCACAATCACCGATGAATATATTATGTTGGTGTGTACCATTAATATTACTACTGATGGATATATCCATCAGTATTATACAGAGAGTTTTGAAATATTTATTATCCATGCCACAATCACTGACAGCTAGTATATTGGTGATTTACTAGTGGAAATACAGGTAGAATAAGTCTATTGATAAAGTTCTTGTGAGAATTATTTTTTTGGTTTGCTTCCCCTGTTTGTAAAACCATTGATCCCCTGTTTGTAAAACCATTGATGTTTGGGTTTTTTTTTTACCAATCAAAGTAGCGATGGAAATGGAAATTACTAACTATCAATATTTCAATAAACATATTCCACTGGTGAGGTCGTTTATAAAAAATTTACAGACAAATTATGTGTCTCACATTGACTGAATGCATTCCTTAGTAAAACTATTTAATGGTATGATTTTAATATTATCAGTTTTACTTCAATTACCTCATCATCAATTGAGTCCCCAATACTTGATTTTATGAATTTTACCCTATTTATATTACCTTGTTATCAATTAAGTCCCGATTGTGGATAAATTAATTTGTTTGGACATTTTTAATTGAAATATTTAACAAGAATGTGTAGATTGGATGGAATAATGTGTAGATTGGATGGAATATTTAACCATCACTAACGATGAATAAATTTAGTGCCGAATCATAGGGAATTTCTCTTTAATACAAGTTCGTGAAGTTGAGAAAAAAAAATTATTATAATTTAATACTTAAAGTCTTTTTCAGAACATATACAGACTTGTATTTGATGTGTTTATTAAAAAACTTAATTAGTATGTGCAAATTAGATATAATATTCGCTAACAATGAATGGATGGAATGAGAAGTGATATTGTCTAAAACTCATAAAGTTTCAGATAAAATTAATAAAATCAAAAGGTTTGAGACTTGCTTAATAATGGAGTAATAAACTTGAGATAGAAATGATAAAATCAAACGATTTAAAACTCAATTAATAATAAAGCAATATTTTGGGGTTAGATTGAGATGTCCCCTTGTGTAACTGAGAAGTTCTAGGTGGCAGGAAGGCTGCTAGCTAGCAGAACAGAATATTGTATAATATTGATAGAATAATTCGGAGATGTTTAAATACTAATTTTATCAGAAAAATTTTACTGATAGAAAAATAGGTAATAACATATCATAGAAAATTTATTATTGGTTATTTTTATTATATCGGTTATTCTATCAGTAATATAATTATTAATAAATTTATAAATAAAAAAATTACTAATATCAATCTATCAATAATTCTATAAAAAAATATAACATATCACAAAAAAATAATATTTATAACTTTATTGATAATTGAATTCGTATAACCAACAAAATTGACTTGTTAATAGTTAACATATTGTTAGTGGCAATTTTTACAATTCTTTTTTTAAGTTTTTAAAACTTTTACGAGGGACTTCTTACTCTTGTACTTGTCAAAAGTCCTGTAATTTTTTGTTTTAATTTTCTAGAACTTATTTCAATGATGATTTTGTTTGTAATAATTAATGGAATCTTTAAATCATTATTTATTTTCTAAACAAATCATAAATATTTAACTAATTAATTATTATTAGTTTAACTTAAATTTATTCAATCTATTTTAGTGGTTTCTTTAAATCATTATTAATTTTTTATAAAAAAATTAAAGTCCTTAAATGAACCCAGATTTTTAACTTAACTTTAACTTAAAAATAAAATTAATAAAATATAAAATGTAACTATTAAATAAGTCATTGTATATCTCATTATAAAACATATATGTTACAAAGTCAAACATAATTTTATTGAATATCAAAAAATAATTTTGTTTTAGATTTTAAACAAACCCTAACATATAAAAATAATATGTGCATACAAAAAATTTATATAAAAAAGTTATAAAATAAGAAAATATACAAAAAAAACACTATATGTACTACATTAAAATACCAAAAAAAATAACATTTTAAAAATAAATAACAACAAAAAAATATATAGTTTTACTTGCTTGATGTTATAAATCTTAAAAATTAATAATAAATAAATCGAGATATGAATTATGATAGATCGAGTGTTGAGATGATTAGATTTGTGATAGTTGATGTGGTGTGCTGATTTCTATAAAAAAAAATTAAGAAAGAAAAATTATAAGAGTTACATATTAAATTATAATTTAAATATTATTAATAGATTTATTAACTAATATCAGCAAAGAGCATAGTAATTTTATTTATAACAATGACACATTATGTTTTTTTTTCTTTTTGCTAATTATATTTTTCTAGATAGCTATCACGAAGGAATATTATGTTCGTAAAAGTAACTATAATTCACCGACAAGTTTTTTTTTCTATTAATATTTGATAATTCTTTTTTGGTGGTGTAGCCATGAGTCCTAGCAATGATAAATTTGAAAATAAAGCAATCATTGATATGGACTTATTGGTGGTTATATACATCAGCTTGCTTGCTAAGAAGTAAGGACGGGTGGCTCAGATAAGGATAGCATCTCGATATATTAACATTAACATTAAAAAATAAACTAGATTAGACTTTCACTGTAACGTCATATATTATTCATCTCTCATATTTCACTATTTATTGTGTAAAGTTTTGTTTGGGCTTTTTTTTATTTTATTTTAGTGCTCAATCTTGATGTTTTTGTTCAATGTTATCCTCATAAGATCCCTTTTTGTTGCTCTAGATTTTTCTCATACTCTTTGAATTGAATTTAATCATGTTTCCTGGTCGTTGAGAATTATCTCACGGTTGACTTCCTTCTTGACTTTAAATGAGAAATTTTAGAATTGTTGAATAGAATAAAATTAAAAAACCAAGGATTAAAACTGATATTGAAAAAATATTCTTTAGTTTTAGTCCCTCATATTTTCTTTTATAAACTTCGAACCATTGGAATTGTAGATTTTTTTTTTAACTTTGAAATCTTATTTTTTTTACCTTTTAATTTTTAATTTTTTAAAAAAAAGTCACTTGGAAACTTTTTTTTGCAAGGGAAAGCTTTTTGGACGTTGGATTCTCACAATCAATAACTTTAATGTTTATATTTATAGATTCGTATTTGAGAGAAACTTAATGGAGGTGTTTGTCATCTTTAATAATACAAAAAATAGATTGAAATTTTGAAAAATTTTAATTTGACTGGATTTTAAGTTTTCGAACAGATTAAAATGTGTTTTTTTCATTGAAAAAGAAATTATTTAGATCTGTGAAATTAAATTTTTATATTTTTAGATTGAAAAATAATTAGAATTTAAATTTTTGAGTTTCAAAAACTTTACCCCCAATTTTGCAGTTATTGGAGATGGTTAAGTGACTAGAAAAAATGACAAACAAACGATTCAAAAAGGTCAAAATCAGAAAACAAAAAATTAAAAACAAGTGCTCGGGTAATGGAGGGGGGTGGACGCGCATGCCTCGTCCATGCATGCATGCCCATCAATTTTTGAACATCATTTTTTTTTTTTTGACTTCTCATTTTATACATATTTGAACACTGTTTAAATAATTGTCTGAACATGTTATTATTTTAAGACAATATTAGCACCTTCTATACAGTGATATTAGAAATTATTTCAGAATAATTATATATTAACCAAATATTTTCCTAAATGTGGATGGAATATGTTTATTAAAGTCCAAGAAATAATATTTACTAAAGATCATTTATTTCTTGAACATATATAGTGATTTACCTCGAGAAGCTGAACGGCACAAGTCTAAAGGATGTTTTGAAATAAATTGTCGACTCATATTAGTTCATTAATTTTAGGATAACGTGGTTTAAGATTAAGGAGTTTGAAAAGTCAATTTAAAAGGTTAATAGTTGAGACTCAACTAAAATCTCTTATTTGTTTAAAAAATAAAGAAGAAAAGATTAAGATGATGTTGATGAGTATATTAATAGTTGTTTTTTAAGACGTTTTTTTGTTTGAAAATACATAAAAAATAATATATTTTTTATAAATTATTTTTAGTATCGGTATATCAAAATAATTTGAAAATAAAAAGAATTAATTTAAAATTAAAAATATTTTTAAAAGATAAATATTAAGAGACATCGTAATGGCATATATATAGTTTT
Organism: Populus ilicifolia; assembly: GCA_015708895.1. Classification (NCBI taxonomy): domain Eukaryota; kingdom Viridiplantae; phylum Streptophyta; class Magnoliopsida; order Malpighiales; family Salicaceae; genus Populus; species Populus ilicifolia. The sequence goes on along the minus strand of SRLM01000082.1, from coordinate 329,887 downwards.
GAAATTTGATAAATGATATAAAAATACTAAAAAAATTAATTAAAAATAAAAAAATAATTTTTTAAATATTTTTAAAATAAAAAACAAGCAAGAAATACATAATCGTTTCAACTTGGTCATAGATATTTCTTCAATTCAATATTGAATCCCGAATTTGAGTGGTTCCCTTGCGTACCCACTCTCCCCACCACTAGCGCCCAAAAGTCATATAACCCATATGTTCCCATTATGAAAATTATCAGTAGGTTGCAGATAGAGGTTGACCAGTTTTGTTTTTTCTCTCATGTCGCACTAAACATGGACACAAGTTGCTCTTTTATTAGCCTTTCTTCTTGTAACACTCCAGCCATCGCTCTAGCCTCCTCCTCTCATGATGACTCCAAAATCATCACATGCTCGTTTTTTGAAGGCGTCAACCATTATTATTATCATTATTATTCGCGCAAGAGATAAATGGGCAGCTTCACTGTGAAAAAAACGAAAAACGTTTAAATTCAATAGACTGAGGACCGATATTGGTACACTGATCAGTATTTTTTAAGGCGAGGAGATTAAGAATGTTTCCTTCAAGAGAGGAACATGTACAGCATTGACTGCAATAAAAACCAATCCTATTATATCTTTATTACTTATCAACCTTGGAGTCATGGAATCCACGAAGTTGTAAAGGCCATGACTGGTGTCTGATAAAGTAGTGGCTTGCAGGTTGTATTCTGTGGAACTTATTCGCATATATCTTCTGATAAGAAATTAAGTTTAGGCCAAAGAATCGTGCTTTTCCCTTTGCTAATGACAAGACCTAAACGCTGTTCTTAACTACTTTGATCGATCAAAGCAAGCTGGTAGTGTATATTGGACTACGTGCTAGGTTCTCTCCAAGAGGGAATATTTAATATTGTGACCTCTAATTTAATTGATCTTTATTTTGTTTTTACTTTCCAGATGGCAAGCTCAATCTTGGCTCGTACAATAATGCAACAGATCAACAAAATCAAGGACTGTGACATGGGATCATCGCTGCTATGCCTTTGTTTATAATAGCACAAAGAAATTCCCACCAGTATCTTCAAGTTTCACAAAAAAAAAAAAAAAAAAAGAAAGAAAGAAAGCAAGCAAAGCAATCCCCTTTAAAATTGTTATAATAGTTTAGACATGTTAAAGCACTGAAAAAACATGATGGCCCATTTGAAAAATCAGTAATCTTATTCAAATAAACATCTCCATATAATTAACAATCAATCAATGGATATGAAATTCTCATCAATTACCAAAACTTAACCTGGGAGCGAAGCGAAGCCAGCTGATAACATTATTCATGGATTGAAAAACCCTACTCGTACAGGGATATATAGTCGAGCTTCTATCTAACAAGCAGCATCTATTACTGGTGCATACAAAAGGGAAAAGAGATTTACATGGATCGCATTCTATGAAAGACATTGATTCTTTAAAAATCCTTGCCAGCCAAGTAATACCGTGGACAAAATTTGCATTCCATACTAGCTACCCCTCTAAACCAACTAATTAAGTACAGCTGGTAAGGAACTTACATGTCTACATCAAGATTGCATAGCGCATGCTGTCATTCACCATGAGATGATTCATCTCTGATAGCTGCGCAAACTCACCAGTCACCCAGAGACCATCAGCGCCATTGACATGAGGTTGTGATGAGAAGCAAGAAGGAATTGAAAATGGGGCAAGAACAATTCTAAGCAGGGCAGAAAAGGCATTCCACCTTTGTGTTCTATTCATATCACCAACAAGGATCGGAAATTCAGCTCCGTTCATGCCTCCAAACATGCTCTCATCAGCTACTCGTGGGCTTTTCCTAATGTTTTGAACGTTGCTCCTCAATCTAGCCAGCTTGCGCCACATGATCTTATCGGTTGTTTGGATGCTTAGAATCCTTGTAGGAATATGTATGGTGTTTTAGATGTTCATTAGAAGCATGTTTTTGTGAAAAGAAGGGTTACAAGATCAGCTTTAAGATTGCTTTTTGATAATGGTAAGTTGGTGGTGTTGTTAGTGCCGGTGTTTATCGCGAAGGGGTGGAGTGCCTTTTTAAGGGCCTTTCACTTGGGTTTTTTCTTCTTTTCTTTTTCTTTTTTTTTTTTTGGCCAGCTATTTTGTGGGTCTAGCTGGCCAACATACTGACAAAGTTGCCTAATTATTCACTAAGGATTTTCATTTGTAAAACCCCACAATTAGGTTTAGATAACAGGCTATCTAACCCCTCCATCTCATGTAATAATAACAAAAAGTAAATTAAAAAAATATATAAAAAATATAACCCAACTAATTAGATATTAGATTTTTTTTATTGAAATTACTATTAAAGTGCTATAAATTTTAGAATTACTATAAATTTATTTGATTATTTAATTTTAAAATCTCAAAAAATTAGTTAAAATATAAATAAATTAAAAAATTTTCAATGTTAATTTCTCATTTTATAGTCTATTATAAATTAAATTATTGTTAATGATTATATTAACTTTTTTTAAGCTAATAAAACCCTAATGTAATAAATTAAAGTAAGGATTTTTAATAGATAAACATAAACAATTCAATTTGTTTTTATCATGCAGTCTCAAACAGCTCTATCTTACAAGATAATTTTACATAAAAATGACAATGTATACATATGCAATGTGTTTAATTGCTCCATGTAACATAAATTGTTATCTTCTCTTCTCTCTTTTTTCTTTTTTCTTCATAATATGGAGTGAATTATTTTTTGTTACAATAACAATCAAGTAATCCTCCTCCCTAATATTGTGACCAGTGAAGATCAAACATAAAACTTGGATATAAACGTGAAAAGACCATGCGATAGACAAAGTTTAAGAAGCCCACCACCATACAATGCATCATTTGGGAGATGGGTCCCAAATTTGGATCCCATTTAAGAATCAATACCTGTTCGTGAATTGTGATGGTGATGGAGACCCATGATTTCTAGAGTTCCTCCGACGTTTATCGTGCTTCCAACTTGCTATCATTAACTTGCAATACACACAATCCCTCCCAGCAACTTTCAAGTAGCTAAGAGCCGAACCTTCAAGCTTTTCTGAATCCCCAGAGGTGAACAACTCTTTTCATCATTGCTGTCATTTTAACTATTAGACTATTTCCGAAGCAATATTTTTGTATAGAGAGATTATAACATTAATTTCTCTTAAGTCAGCTTTTAATCAGACATATACACACACACACATACATACATACATAAATTAATGCCAATACAATATACATTGTATATATAATGAAGCAACAATTAACAAAATTATCTTGATTTGAATTCCACTTCCCCTCTATATTTTTATCAATTGTATTTCTCATCCTGTAACTTGCACAAGTAATAACAATTTACAGCATTAATATTGTATTTTATTTGAAATTTTTTTACCTGAAATATAAAGTGTAATTTATAAAAAAAAAATAGAGAAAAAATAAAATTTAGATGAAACTATGAGGGGTTTTTATAATTATTCGTATGATAAACCGATGGACAAATTAAAAGGGCACACGATTAATCCAATTTACTTAAAATACTCGTAACCTTTATTTCGGCCCTAGGAATTTCATGAACTCGAATACTTTTGTACAATTAATCAGAATGATTGACATATAAAACTGGATTTAAAAATGTAATCAAAAGGGAAATACCTTTAAATAAAGTCCATTTTGAAACATCATTTTCATTTGTCTATATTATCTTCTGTGGTTTGCAGGAATACACCAGAATCATGAGTGCACCCGTCCTTAACAAAAAGTTATAATACTATTTAATTGATTATCTCCAAATACGCCATTATTGTATTGCCGACAATGCTTCATGTTACTGTTTCACAAGAAAATTGAGGTCAAAGTCCACGTTCTTGATGTATACTTGCAGCCAAGTCATGGAGCCAAATTCCCCTTTCCGGATCGCCATCTAAGCTTTGAAATTGCAGCAGACGCGTTAGGCAAGCCTAAGTGATGTGACAAAGTTTCATAGTAAGTGTCAAGTTTATTCTGCAACAACGTGGATTCTTATCTACTTGCAAGAACTTGTTTCTGGTTAATTCATAAACAATGACAATGCTAAAGATCACGCCAGGCCATGTGTGCCACCATTTGTTCTTTAGATGCCTTTTTTTTTCTACAGAGAAAGATCGAGCTTTTTTAAGAAGAAAGAAGACAGCCACTTTAGATGAGCTACTGTTTATTTTCAAACATTCTGCGTGACCAGCCAAGTAGAACATATAGCACCTTCCATTCCCAAATTAGGTTGTAAAGCATACTAAGATCAACTGGGTAAGATTTTTTTTCCCGATCGAGTCCACTTTGCGTTGACTCAATGATTTAGCACACTTGTATTCTAAGTGCTTAAGCTCTAGGATCTGGAATTCCCACCTCAGCATCGTTCCACCAGAAGAATTGTCCCCAGAAACCGAGTCCCCCTTGCACATAGAGTCGCATGAATCAAAAGAGAGTAGTAATAAGGGGAAAGAAAACAAAAGTGAGCAAGCAAGAAGCGGTAATGATGTGAGGTTTGAATCTAAAAGAAAAGAGAAGAAGTTGACTTTTCGGATGATTTGCTTGAAAGAATTAAAGAGATGTAATAGAAATTTACATAGACTAGTTCGAGAAAACCCTAGTGGTTAAAATAATAAAATAGAGACAAATTAATACCACAAGAAAAGAACAACTATAATGCTCATAACTACGTACCAATACTTTTTATCTTTTAGTGGTTTAGAAAATCCTTTTATTTTCATAAGACAATATTTTCTTTTCTTTTTTATATCTATTTATTTCTTATCCTAGCTGGGTATCATAAGAAAAAAATTCACATAACACCTGCTCTCTCGCAAGGGAGAGACGAAAAGATACTGAGCCATGGGCCCATAATCGTGGCCCACGAAAGTCAAATACCAGACACTATCATAAACGCCCAAGCCTAATGTAAAGGGCAAGAAAAATAAATATTATTGTACTATATAATTACTACCTTGAAACAAAAGAGTTCATATATATATATATGTATATGTATATATATGTAAACCCTTCCCTTCGAGTCCCCTTCTTTGTTCTTTTATTCAGGTAAAGAGAATATGTGATTGAGGCTTCTGTCTATTATCTCCAAAAACATCTCATTTCTCTACCTCCAGTTTTAAAAGTGTATAAATTTCTAATTTGGTTATATTTTTATTTTTTTAACCATATTATAAATTCATATACTTTTAAAATTAGAGTTACAAAAATGAGATGTTTTTGGAGATAATTTGTATTACTTTTTATTTTTAAAATATCCTATAAAAAACTTTTAATTTTAAAATTACCTAGTTAAAACATTTAAGAATATAAATTATTATTATTATTATTATTATTATAGTTTTCAAATTCAATTTAGAGTAGATCCAATACAATGCTCAAGTTATGGATTAGAAGAATCAACTTCAATTGACCCAAGTCAATATACAAACAAAATTATTATTATTATAAATTTAAAATCTCGACTAAAGAGCTGATCCTGAATAAAACTCAGATTATGGATCGAGTTAACTATTAATCTAGATCAACATAAAAATAAATATAATTATTATCACAATTTAAAAATATAACTTAAGAATCGATTTGAGGCAGAATGGTTAATGTAAGAATAAAAAAAATAGTTATCATCATAATTTTAAAACCTGACTCAGGATTAATAAGGAGCAAAGTACCACGGGTTGGGAAAATTAACCTAAGTTGATCTAAATCAACATATAAATAAAATAGATTATCATAATTTTAAAATATAATTAAAGAATTGATCTAAGGCAAAGGCAAAGCCATAAGTTAAGATGGTCAACCCGGATTGACAAAAAACAAAAAAGCAAAAATCATGGCAACCTTATTTTGATTAAAAAAATTCAACAAGTTTTATACATATGTTTTATCCTGGTTGAATAAGTCATAGATTGATCCTGGTTTTTTTCTACATTAGATCAAGTCAATTCTTCCTCTTTTTTTTTAGCCCTTGTTTGTTTTTGTATTTTAAAAGCTTTTTAAAAATATATTTTTGGTATTTTTAGATTATTTTGATACATTGATATCAAAATTAATTTTTAAAAAGTAAAACAAATATTATTTTGATATAGTTTTGAGTAAAAAAATACTTAGAAAAGCAACTATAACTACATTTCCAAACAAGTAATTAAACTCGGATTAGTCTACATCTCGAGTTAGTCAGGTCCTAAGATAACCCGTTAGGCCAGTTTTTTTGTATATAAAGGTTTGTTAAAAATTAATAATTTCAAAACTCAATATAAACTAAACTAAAAAAAATATCTAGTTATTTTAAATATATATAAGTTTAATAATAATATATATTAAGGGTAAAATATACTTTTTTATATTTTATTTTGTTTTGTCTATTAATCAAATAAGACATAAAGATAATAACTTTATCTTGTACATCACCGTCAAACATAATTCTATCTCTATTTTTTTTGTTTTTTTATCTTTATTATCTTTATCTTTTATATTATGAGGGACACAAACAGATATTATTCAAATAAAAACAAACAAAAATAAAATTTTATTACCTTGCTACCACTGTGGTCATGCCTAGCGTAAAATATAAAACCCAAACACTAGAACAAAAACGAATATATATATATATATATATATATATATATATATAAAGAAAGGAATGAAGAATAGTTGGGTAAAAGCGGTGAGATCTCCAGCCTCCTTCGGGTATTGCTCAGTGCGCAAGCCGAGGATGTTTACATATGTGGCCCAAAAATAAAGTCTTAACAATTTTCATAAGATAAAAAAAGATAGCACATAAGGAGCCACTCATGCTGGAGCCCATACTAATGGCCCGTGATTCTAGCCAGCGGTGCCCAGAAAAGGCGAACAAAATTGATTCTTCCTTTCGTTTTCCATGCGAAGAGAAAAAAGAGTCACTTGAAAGAAGACAAATCATAGAAAAAGGTAATCCACATGCCATTTATCCAAAATCTGTACTTTATTATAAAATATATATTTCAGCAAATAGTTTTTGTTTGCTCATCACGACCTTTTTATATATTTTCTTCATTCTTCTCCTTCTTCTTCATTTTTTTTAATTTTAATTTTTAAAAAATTAGTATTTTTAGATTGTCACATGTATAAAATATCATAGCAATCATTCACCCTAAAAAGTTATATATAAAAAATAAATATATAATATATTTTAGTAAAATATAAAGAAATAATAAATTGTTGTCTCTTATTAGTAAAATATGGACCGGAAGTTGCTACCTAATGTTCTGGTTATTAAAAATCTTAATTGGTCTTAAAGATGAAGTATGAAAACTGGTTACGTAAAGATAAAGTATTGACACTCTAAATATGTTTTACCTAAAGTAACTTACATTGCTTTATCTGATAAAACTTAAAGTCTGGTTGTCATGTCTAATTATTAATCTATCTAAAGTTTAATAAAAGTTATCTTTTATAAGAAGATCCTTATCTTATTGGGTAAAAACCTAATTGTTCTATATTGTTAATAAAAACAAATACCTTTTTAATATCAGGAATACATTTTACATATAAATTTATAATTCCTAATATTAAAATAAAAAAAATAATTTTTTTGTTGTTTTCAAAATTTTATTTATTGTTCTCTTGACTTTAATAAACAGTTATTAAAGTCAAAATACATGATAAAACATTGTTTTTTGTGCATGAAAAACACAAAATGATTTTTTAGCTTACACTTGGATGTATGCACAATTTTTTTTCTAATTTGTTTTTGTATTTTTAAAAGTTTTGATGAAAATCGAATATTTTAATACCGAATTTTTATTTTTTTGATATAAAAATACCACTTAATATTAAATCAAAATGACATAAAAACTACAAGAAAAAATTATAAAATTCTAAAACAAGTTTTTGAAACTTTTTTTAAAAAAGGATCAGGTCAAGCCTAAATATATTATCTGGGCCAAACTAGGCTTAACTACACAAACTAGGCTTAGCCTGTTTGAATAGTACCCTCCACTGTTCACATGCTCCTCACTGTTCACATGCTACGTGAACAATGGAGACATGGCAAGAACAATGCAGAAGAGAATAAGGGGAGAAGGCCTGACATGCGATGGCTGTAACCGTTGGCTATACTACTGGAGGTGATAGGCGATGACGCTGGCGGTTGGCAGTGGCTAGTGGTGTGGTGACAGCTTCCTCTTCTATTTTTTTCTTCCTTCTTCTCTATTTTTTATTTTTTTGTTTTTCTTTCTACCCCTTCCTCGTTCATGCCCTTTCTCTTCTCTTCTCCTCTCTCCTGCTCCTCTTGTTCTTGTCTTCTCTTTTTTTTTTGTCCCCTTCTTCTATTTTTATAAGCAAAAACAAGATAGGGAAGTGACTGGGGCAGCCACTATACTGTCGCCCCTCCACTATCCTTTTACCACATGGAAAGTATGAGTTATATCAATATCTTTATAAAGTCATTAGGGGAAGAGAAGTTGGTGAGAAACAGAGAAAAAAGAAAATCTTTTTTTCCTATTCTTTGCACGTCCAAATAAACAAGATGATGGTGTTGTTTAAAACGGCACCGTTTTGAGTTTTTTTTTTTTTACAATGCATAAAAAAACATTTTTTTTATCAAAATGCTCTATTTTATTTTAAAGAAAAAGACGGTAAAATGTGTTAAAGTTCACATTGGTATTCAATTTGTAATTTGTTTAATCATGTCTTAAATTACAATTTTAATTTAAAAATTAATGCAATTGCATCCCTACCAAGAATCAAATAATAGCCCTGAAGTTGGTCACCTTTTTCACGTTGGTCATTGGTTTTGAAGTTATGCAATTTGATCCTCAATTGATCAATAAACTTATAATTTCTTCAATTAAGCCCCTGATCTGATTTTAATTACAGCTTCTCTATTTACGCGTCTTTTATGGTTTGGTCCTTGATTTTGGATTTCTTTAATTAAGTCTCTAATTGGTCATTAAGCTTCAATATTTATGCAATTAAGCCTCTGATTTGATCAAATTAACTTTTAAAAATTATAATTTAACTCTAGAACTTTAATTTCTTTCAATTAAAGCTCAAATTGACTCTAAAATTAATTTTTCTTGCAATCAAACTCTCTATAAATTTAATTAAACCTTTAATATAATTTAATTGAGTTCATAAACATTTCATTTGAGCTTTTCTTCTTCAAATTGAATTTTTTTTATTAATAGGGCTCTTATAAGTCAACAAAATACTGTCAAATTTAAATTTTTATAATTTTGAACCACCTCAACCAATTTAACATGCAGTTCCTTTTTACAGTTTCATCGTAAAATATTCTTAGCATACGGTCGTGGGATCAACTGCCTCACAATTTAAATATTACACGTTGCCCGATTGAGTATATTTTAAATTTATTTTTAAAAAATATTTTGAATTGTTTTAATATGTTAATATTAAATATTATATATATATATATCTTTAAAAAATAATTATTACTATATTTTCAAACATCTCAAATGAATTGTGTTAAAAACGTTAATATACTTTATTTGGCTAGTTGCATAGTTTTGGATTGCTTAACACTGATTGATTGTTTGATTGGAAGTGTGGTATTTTTAGTGTATTTTTAAAACGTGTTTTATAGTGTTTTTTTGATGATTTTAATATATTAATATCAAAAATAAAAAAAATATTAAAAAAAATATATGATATATTTCAAAACAAAAATACTTTTAAAATATACTATACACCATATTACAAAACACACGTCTTCTCTCGCATCCCTATTTGGTGATATAGTTCTTCTTCAATTAAGTTGCTAGAAGCTTAGAATACCTTGTTTTTTGCAACAAGTCATGATCTAGTGCAACCACCTCATAAAAAAGAAAATTATCTCTCAAATGATTTTATAATTAAATATATTTTTGAATTTGTAAACAATTTATCAATAATAAAATAACAAATAAATTATGATATATATTTGTTTGAATTTTATAATTAAAATGTCGAAGAAATAATTTTTGGCATGCTTAATCACTATAACTAAAGCTAAATTAACAATAGGGTCTACTTACAATTGGGGTTAAGGCTTTGTTAAAAAATAATCTTTAATATAAATAATTTAACATTAAATATTAACATGTTTAAAATCTAAAGTGAATGAATAAGAAATTAATCCCAAAAAATTTTTGGTTAACAAAAAAAATCTCAAACCCAACAACTTTAATTATACATTGAAAAATTACGAGCTCTTTTTTAGTTTATATATATAATGGTGACTTTGAAAGTATAAATTAGGTATATATTGTAGCAAATAATATGGGTTTTGTACTTAGTTCAAACTTTGATTAATTATAAAATAAGTTTTTATTATATAATTTTTATTATCAACCCATGAACAATCATATGTTTGGATTTATTAAATCTATTACGTTCAACACATTAACTAATAAGTTTTTCCAAAAACATTTGGTTTAATGTTTTAATATTATGAAATCATACATCATGTATAACTATCTACTTTCTTTCTTCCAACTCTTCATCTTCATGTTCCTTCATTATCTCTATGTAAATTGGGTGTGTGTGTGTATGATTTTTAGGCTTACAAGTATTAATATATATTAGACTATATATAGGAGCATTTATAACTATATTTACAAGATAATATGAAATAACAATGCTCTATTTTTTCCACCAAATTCTATTGTTTTTATTTATTTTATTTATTTTTTTATTGAGTGTATTGCTTGTTTCTAAATACATAGTTTTATAATATATTATCAACATATCTATTTGATTTTTTTTATAATCTTTATAGCCATTTAAGTGAATCATTTATTTTTTTGAAGTTCATAACAAATTTATTTAATATTTGAAAGAATATTTATTATAATGTTTAAACCACATTTCTAACAATTTTGATATTTTTCATGAAGTAACTATGACAAATCTTGCCTAATTTAAGTTTGTGGCATGTAACATTACAGGTAAGAATTGTTTATTATAGGTCTTTGATGCTAAAATTCATATAGATGCCATGAATTTTAGAGACATTATTAAATATATTATTAAATATGACAATAAAAAAATTAGTCAAAATAAGATAAAGACCATGATTTTCTTACTCCATCATCTTAATGAAGGGTTGGAAATTAAGTATCTTATAATCAAAGATCTCATTTTTCTTTGGCAAAACTTGAAAGAAAGATATAATAATGATCATATATGCCTATGTGTTTTTATAAAGAAGATGTAATCTAATTTTGTTATTATTCCTATGAATGTTGATGATTTAAATATTATTGGAACTTCTAGAAAATAGTAAATTATTTAAAGAAAGAGTTTGATATGAAAGATTTGAAAAAAATTAAATTTTATCTTGGCTTGTAGATGAAACATTTAATAAATGAAACTCTCATTCATCAATCAACTCATACAAAGAAGATTTTTAAAATATTTTATAATGATAAAGCATGTCTATTAAGTATCAAATGGTTTTTCTATTATTTAATTGAAAAATGATCATTTTAGATGAAAAATCACTTGTTTTTGAAATATCATATTTTAATGTAATTGGTGCACTAATACATTTTGCTAATAATACACAACCTGATATAACATCTTTATAAACTTTATGGCAAGATATAATTCTTCTCCTACCTGAAAACATAAGAATGTAATTAAGCATATTTTTCAATATCTACAAGGAACTATGAACATGTGATTATTTTATTTTTTATGCAAGATATTTATCTAATCTACATAAAAGGTCAATCTTAAACAAGTTATCTTTTTATGTGTGGCAATACTATTATATCATGGAGATTTACAAAGCAAACATTAGTTTTCACTTCATCTAATCATGTTGAAATACTTGTAATCCATTAAATCAGTCAGGAGTATGTAGCGGATATCAATGACTCAACATATTCATGAAACATATAGTTTATCCTCCAACAGAGGATTTCCAACCATACTATATGACGATGTCATTGCATGTATAGCTTAATTAAAAAAATGATATATCATCATAGATAGAATAAAACACATCTCACTGAAATTCTTGTTCACGTACGATGTTGATAAATATGGTGATATTGATGTTTAGCAAATCCACTCAAAAAATAATCTAAAAAATTAGTTCATTAAAATATTACCAACTATAATGCTTAAAAGATTGCCACGTAATATTAAAATGCGATAGTCTAGAGACTTGAGATCATATTTTCATGGTTGAGAGTTAATATAGATTATATTTTTTTTTTAACCAAGTATTTATGTTCTCCCGGGGGGTTTTCTCTTCGTAAGGTGTTTAATGAGGTAGTTTTCCATGTGTAAAAAAGCTTTATAAAAAACCATGTTTAAAATGTTATATTTTAATTTGTTTTTTAAAATGTCGGAATTGATTATTTTATTATAATTAATGTTGGCAGCCTAGGTCCTCTGTATAAATAAGCGATGGGGTATGCTCAAAGACAGAAAACAGAGTAAAGTCTTCTACTGCCTACTACCTCCTTCTGTCGTCGTTTTCCTTGTTCTATTCGTTGTCCATCGTTTTTATTCTAGTTTTAGAGTTGGTTATTGTAATGAAAAAGAAAAAGAAGCCGGCTTTCTAGAAGGTTACTGGCGCTGAGACTATTTACACACAGTGGTGGATTATTCATCTTTAATGATAGATGATATATAATCTTTTACATTAACCTTTTCATTCAAAATTCAGTCTATTAATCTGATAATTTATTGTTTATATTCATAAATAATTCAATTTATTTTTTATATGCTTAGCACATATTTACATTATATTAAAAAAAAATCTACCGAACAATAAATGAACCATACTAATATCTTTTTTTAGCCATGAATGCTTTTATATTTTGTTAAAAATCTAATTTTAATAGCGTGTATCGAAATAAAAAATATAATATAATAATATGAAACTTAAATACATATATTATTTTCACATCAAACAAGATTTAGAGAGTGGTTATTTGTGCGGTGTATCTTGCAAATAAATATATTTTTAATATTATTTATGTAATTAATTAAAAAAATTGACCCGCATTCACATCTTATAGAGAAAGTGCTCGTTGGAAATCACGTGAAATTAGTAAATATAATACAAAATTAAGACAACTGCAGCTACGTGTCTTTCATGGCACGTTTATAAACATGGCTTCCACAAATTGAAAGGGATTCAATTTTTTAAATCAATTGTCTGTCTGCAACATCATACATCTTGAAATATTGTTGTGGGTCCATGCTCTTGTTTTTCTTTTTGTACGGCTCAATATATCTTCAAAAAGCTGACACCAAATTTTACCGTGGGCCCATGCTGGAGCTGCGGGTTTGGCGCATGCTTCTCGTTTTTCCCTGCTTAGAGCATGCTTGGCTACGTGAATTACTATTATTTTAAATTTAATGGTTAATATCAATGGCTATTATTTAAAAGTGAATTTGGTTATGGTTTCCGCGCTCTTGTATTTCATTTTGGTATGCATCGAGAACGGGACAGTGATTAGTATTTTTTTTCAAATGTTTTTTTTTTAAAATATATATTAAAATAATATTTTTAATTTATTTTTATATTAATATCAAATAATTATAATAATAATAATTTAAATCATTAAATAAAATTTTAAAATATAATTTATATTATTTTTTAATATATTTCTTGAAGTGAAAGTCACGTCACCTTAAAACTTTTACATATTCATATTATATTTTATTTATTTTTTATAAAATAAATAAAAATAATAAAATTAAAATTTGTTATCGGTTCACTATGAAAGCTCTAATATTATATTAAAAAATCATCTTAAATTAATAGTATAATTTGTCAGGTGAGGTTATAATATATAATTTATATTATTTTATAATAATTAACTTATTAAAATGATCAAAAATAAAAATAAAAATTTTAAAAAATAAATTTTTTAAAATCACTTTCTAATAAAAAATAAAATCTTGGTCATTATTTTAGTTGGTTTTCTTCAAGAAGACACTCATCCTCCCTTTCATATCTCGAATTTCCTTGAGTTCGAAAAACTACGTCTTGACAATCTCCATATCTTCCGCATGTATATGACAAAAATAAAAGATAAAAAATTGATGCGTGTTAAGCTGGAATGCCGACCTTGCACATGAACAATTTCGAGAAGTTCCAAAGCCCGCTGACTGTAGTCATCTTGGCCGGCGTCAATCTCATATAGTGAATATAGGAGGTTGTCTCTGCTGTTTATCATGGTTGGCTGAGCCTCCAAGATGGATGTCTTTCTGCAGCTGTTCACAAGGGCAGTCCCCCTTCAGTCGGCACTCTGATTGATGCGTCGTCAAAATGCATGTGCTTGTATTACCCTATAATTGACCACAAACTTGTAGTTGAAAAGGAAATTGCTTTTTATAACAAGGATCCCTCTTTTTCTCTACCCCTTTTTTTTTTAAAAAAAAAAAGCTTCATAAAGCATAACCAGAAAGAAAAAGATCTTGATTCAATGTCACTAATTTATTACATTGTTTGTGCTTTTCTATCTACTGTTGGACTACAGGGTGGGAGAGAAATTAATTGTGCATTAGTGTAAGTATTTTTTATTTTGAAATATAATAAAATAATTTTTAATATCAATATACCAAAACAATTCAAAAACACTAAAAACTAAATTTAAAATAAAAAAATATTTTTAAAACACAAAAACAAATAAAAATTCATCATCTTTCTTATTAGACCCGAAACTAGGGTTATGTGTCCTTACTCCTCAAGCTTTTTATTTATTTAATGCTTGTGGAAATACATGTAGATACAACTTGATACTTAACAAGTGCTGTACAAGATTGCTTTAGAGAAATGTGAGCAGTTAAAATATTTAAAAGGCTGAAAAGGGAATCTAATGAAATTTCTTAATATATAATAATTTTCGGCAGTGCTTACCTTTTCTTCTTCTTTTTCCCCTTTGCAATCAGATGACAAGGATCATGAAACCAGAACTCGAAGGTTTAGTAGCTTTTCGAGTACCAATGGTAAGGTATTACTTTACTTTACAAGGCCAAAGTGTGTATCTGAGCTGTTATAAAATATTTATATAAAACACTGAAAGATATGGTTTTTTCACGGTGGAGAAATATTGTTCACATACTCAATGGTTATTGTGCTTATTTTTTTATTTTTGTTTTTAAAGTTTTATTTTTAACAAATTGATTCAAATAAAAGACCAATTACTTTGAATTTCTTAAGCAATGATGAAAATGAAAGAAGAGGAACCAAAATAAAAGGTGTCAAAAAATAGATGGCATTTCAGATTTTTTATGAAAAATACACTTAAATCCTCGATCTTTAAAAATAATATAATTTAAGTCCTTTTAAATTTCAGAAATTAATTTTAATATAATTTAAGTCCTTTTAAATTTCAGAAATTAATTTTAATATAATTTTAAGTCCTTTTAAATTTCAGAAATTAATTTTGATATGAAAATTCATTTATATAATTTTTCGGTTCATGTTAAAAAGAGGAGAGAGATCGTTGAATTCTATTGACGAGAGAAAAAGTCATTATTCACACTATTTCCAACAACTAAAATGTCCTTTCTTGCTATATACAAGTTTTATGTAATTAAAGAGAGTTGATGGTGGTTATTTAGAGCTTCAATTTTACTTGAAAAAACATATCTAAATTAGAGAAGATTAATCTAACCTGGTTTGATTTTGTGCTTTTTAAATGTTTTTTAGGTTTTTAAAGTTAATGATTTGGTTTGTAAGTGTTCAAAGTATAAAATAAAATTTAATATTTCATATGAAAAAATTAAAAAAAAACTCATGTGAATATCAACTATACGTGTTGTAAATAATGAAGTTTAAAAGAATACTTTAAAAAGTGTTTTACCCTATAATGAAAAAAAAATATTCTTATAATTATATATATATATACACACACACGCATACATTAAATGACTTCAAATCGCATATTAAAAAAATAATTTTATTTTTGTAAACATAGAGTATATATATTAAGGAGCTTTAAATTCCACATTAGAAAGATATTATGTTATCCTTTTAAATTAAAACATTTAAACCAAAAGGTTTTTTTATTCCACATTGAAAAAACAACCTTTTTCTTGTTAACATAGAATATATATACTAAAAGATCTCAAATTTCACATTAAAAAAATAACTTCTTTATTGATAATATTAAGTATATATATTAAAGGGTTTCAAATTCTATATTGAAAAAATAAATTTTTTCTTAAAAACATAGAGTATATACTAAAGGGCTTCAAATCCCACATAAAAAAAAACATAATTTTTTTCTTACAAACATAGAATATATATATATACTAAAGGACTTTAAATCCTATATTGAAAAGATATTATGCTATCCTTTTAAGTTGAAATATTTAAATAAAAAAAAATTATCCTATATTAAAAAAATATAATTTTGTTTCTTGTGAATATAGAATATATATCAAAAGACTTTCAAATCTCACATTGAAAAAATATAATTCTTTTCTTATAAACATATAATATATATATTAAAGGGTTTTAAATTCTATATTGGTAAGATATTTTGTTATCCTTTTAAATTGAAGTATTTAAACCAAATTTTTTTTATCTTATATTAAAAACAAAAATTAACTTTTTTTCTTGTGAACATATAGTATATGTTAAAAGAGCTTCAAATCTCACACTAAAAAAAATAACTTTGTTCTTAGAAACATAAAATATATATATTAAAGGTTTTAAATCCCACATTGAAAAGATACTATTTTAACCTTTTATGTTGAAGTATTTAAATTAAAAAGTTTGTTATCCTACATTGAAAAAACATATTTTTTTTTTGTGAATATAAAGTATATATATGAAGGGCTTCAAATTCTATATTATAAAAATAATTTTTTTTCTTGGAAATATAAAATATATATACTAAAGGGTTTCAAATTTTACATTGAAAAAATAAAATATTTTGTAGTATTTATATAGTGAACTTTGAAAAGTGGTAATAACTAACTAAAAAAAATGTAAAAAATAGGTATCAAAGGAAAACCATATTTGGAACAAACACATCAGGTCTCGTTCGAGTTTCCCGAGTTATGGGTCAACCCATCAGGTCGATTGGGTTTTGTTAGATTGTTAATTTAGCCAGTCTTTTAATAAACCCGGAACGATCTAGCCACCGAGCCGAGCCGAGTTTAATATTAGTGGTTCCAAAGGTGTTGATGAGGGTTTTTTTTAAATAAAATAGTTTAAAAATTAGGTTTTTAGAGTAAAATAAATACTATACAGATTTTCCAACCAACACAATAGTGGCTGAAATCTAGGTTTGTAGATGATACATCATTTACCTATTTTTTATTCAAGGAAAAATAAAGGCAGATAAACACTTTAAAAAATTAATATCATATGTGTCGAGGATTTTTTTGTTTTTTTCTTTTATATTTTTGTACTTTCTCTATTTTAAAAGATACTTGCTTATATATATCTAAAAGTCCTTAAATCTACCAAATAAGACCTTTTACAATTACCAACCATTAACTATCTTGGCTTACCATGCATCAAGAATTAATCACTTGCCATTTTGGTTAAGAAGAATGGATTAGAATGATAGAACTAAAACATTAACTAATTATCCAACACATAAGCTACTTGAATTTTTTGATACCTTATCAATTTGTAAAATAGTAAATGCTATGGGCTAATAGACAAGTTTTAGAAATTATATAGGCAAACACTTATAAAAAAAAAGAGAGAAATTTAAAATTTTAAATTAACAAGGGCTATCATGAGCATTTAGAAAAGATTAAAGGAAGTTTCTTTATTCACTTTAATATATCTTTACCCTTATACAATATCTATAAAGATTTGATGATCCTTTGATAGGAAAGGTGAAAGGGATGTTAGTTCATGCATGTTGATATAAAAAACATACTTTCTATGAAGTGAATACTTCTAGATGTGTGCAAATATTTAATGGATGTTGATAAATTAATGTGTTTTATATATGTTATTTTTTTCTTCTAAAATCCATGTTTAAAAGAATAAAAAATCAAGATGGTGGCCCAACATCCTTAGCTTAACTACACTTTAAGCCTAATTACATGTGTGTCTGAAAGCTTTAGGATTGACAACCTAAGGCTCAACATCTTGTCAAACCTAAATGGATGTAAAATTGAGGATATTTTAAGGCTTTATATTGGACCATAAAATTCCACTTGTTTTTTTTTATTTTATGAACCTTAACATAAAATGTTAAGATCAATGATCCTCTTCTCTCTACACCTCTAGATGTATAAAAGTATTGAAAAGATCCTACCACTTATTCAACATTAATAATGTATAAGAAATATTTATCTTTTATTAATTATATAAAATATATATTTACATTTGTTTTAATACATGTGTCAGATATTTTTTTTCTTCATTAATGTTATCAAGATAAGATGACACTTCAATCCCTCATCTTTATAAAATGACTAAACTTATTGGTTATAAAGACCTTATGAATTCTTTAATGAAAAAGGTTTACAATCTATATTCTTTACTACATATTTATTTTTAGAGTCTCTCTTTAATATATTATTGTCTTTAAAAAAAAATTACTTAAGTATCGAGGAGTCCCCAAATCCAGCAAATAAAACTTTTTACAAGTACCAACCATCTTGACTTACTAGGCACCGGGCACTAGTTATAAGCCAATTGGCTAGAAAGAATGAATCAAATTGTTAGAATCAAGAGAATAACTAATTATCCAACATATAAACCTTTGTTCTTAAGCTGTTTAAATTTTTTTAAAACAACGTCATAGGCTCTGTTTATGAAAACTTGATTAAAAAGTCATTAATTATTTTTTCTGAATTGGTTTTTGACATCTCTTATTGCTGTTAATGGCAAATAATCAAAACAAGCTTAGAATGAGATGTGCCACAAACCTTCCTAGGATTGTTTGTGCAATTAATCTATTAAAACATTAATAACTTTTCATTCAAGTCTAACTCCTTATAGGGGTAGTGCTGGTTATTCAAAGGAATTGTTGTGTCTAACGAGCCTGATATAGTAATTTAGAACCAACCTCTATCATGGTTTTCAGTAACCTTTATGTTAATTTTTTTTTTGTTTTTTAGCACCAGTATACCAACTAAAAGAAGCTTTATGGAGCTACAACATCACTTAACCAAGAAAATAGTTTGCATTCTTATAATCTTGTTGATGATACCAATAAAGTTTATCAATATGGAAGACTACTTTAATGATCAAGAATGTTCTATATCAATTTAGGAGGCATGATCTACTGCAAATACTGAATTTGCACTATTTGTAAGAGAATCAGAAAGCTATGCAATATTTTTATTGCTCTAAGGTAGAATATGATCTTTTCTATTTTTCTCCGGGCCTTGTTAAGACAAGCAAATTTCGTGCACACCTTTTTGACATCTTCACAAAAATCATTTAAATCTCAAGAGCTTAAAAGCCTTTAACAAATATAAGTGAAATGTTGGTTCAAATCATAAAAAATATGAAGTTTTTTTAGTGATTATCTAAGAGAAAGCAAGTCAACTACCTAGAAAACACTAACTAAAAAAACTCTATGGAATTGAGACTATAATCTCATAAAAATTAGGTATTTGAGTCATTGAGTTTATTATATCTAAAAAGAAAATAAAAATATATCGTAGTTAATGACTAAGAATGCAAGTTTCTTATATATGAATCAATTTGTTCAAAAAAATAATATTCTATTTTCTTTAAAAGATACTTAAGGTCAACAACTAATAACCTTTTAAAGATAAGAGGAACTTAATTTTCCTAGTGTGATTGTACAATACATTTTGAAAGGGATTAATTTTGTTTTTTTTTTAATATAATTGCATAATTTATCTTGAAAGGTATTGATATGTTCTCTTTAGTATGATTGCACACTTTTTAAAGATGAAATTGAAAAGAACTTAGCAACGTGGATCGATATAATCTTCATAATGCAATGACTTTATTAATCTTTCAATAACAAGATAAACTTAAACTCCTTAATGCGATTGCACAACTTACATAGAGAGAAATAAACTTAGTAGTATAATAACACAACTCTCTATGGATGAGATTGACATGATGTCTTTTTCTAATACAATTGCATAATTTATCTTTAAGGAATCAACTTAGTTTTTTAAAAACAATTGCATAAGTCTTTAAAAATAGGATTGATAAGGCCTCTACAACGAGGATTTATATAATCTTTCTAGCATGTTTACATAACTTATCCTAGAAAGAATTGATCAATTATCTCAATAAGGCAATAGTCTCAACCTCTCACCAAGTTTTACTTTTGTCTTTTTAAAGCAACAACACCAATCTCTATATAATATCTAGAGGCATCTCACAAACTAAATAATTGTTCAATTATTTTATTGTTTCTAAGTAATATTGGTATATTTTATAATAATATTAACAATTATTTTTTGAATAATTATACATTAAACTTATGGGTTAAATATTTGTTTATTTGTGTAAACTTCTTATGGATTGTTTCTTAAGTTTATTATTTTTATGTTTTTTTAATAAATTAGAGTCAAAATTATTGATTCATTATTTCTTTATATATATATATAATTTTCTTTTGGAATTATGATGAAAGACAATACTTATTTGAAATTATTATGATTGTTTTGTATTTGTCTTAATTACTTTGAGTTATATGCAATAAACAACATAACTAAGAAATTATGTTTTAATTTTCTCATGTTTCCTACTTATATTTTTTTAATATATTAATGTCAAGATTATCAATTCATTATTTATTTTATTAAAAGACATTTCTGTCCTACGCAAATACAACGAGCGCAGCTCCAAGGATCTGTTCAGTTCAATTTTGTAGCCATGCAGAAGGATCCTTCGTTTGTAACATTGGGAAATTTCTGAGAATTTGGAAGCAGAGAGCAGCATCTACGGTGGAAATAATGTGTGATTGCCCAGCAATTATCACCATTTCTAAAACCACTCTTTGATGCACCCACCCCTCAATAGAGATAACGAATAGTTCAGTGTCTTTACTCTTACAAATTTTCTAATTAAGCACTCTTTTTCTATTTTTTCCAATCACAGAATCTTATTGAAAAATAGATTTTTTCCAAACACAGAATCTTATTAAAAAATAGAAGGCTTCGACTATATATTTCAATTAAATTTTGTTCCTTTTTTATCGTTTTATTTTATTTTTTTAATATTATAAATTAAATTTTATAATTTATTTTGATTTTTTAAGATATTATATTCTTATGATATAACATATAGATTGACAAGTTAACTCGAGTTTATTCAAATTCAATAAATTATTGTTTTAATATTTATAAAAAAATTTTATTTTAAATATTTATTTTAACTCAAATTATATTTTTACTGTCATTCATATTGATATTAAACTCCTTGAATTGATCAAATCACGTCAAATTAAACTTTACATAATTTAAATTGTTTTTTTACTATAAAAAACATTAACAATACTTATGTTTTTTTAATTCAATCTGCAGCGTGCTGTGAACCAACGATCTAAGTGGTTAATAAAGGGTGAGGTTTCAAGTTAAAACAACCGGATTGATCTGAATAGGTGAGTTTTGGTCCCCAAATGATGCTTTTCAGTCACCTTTTCATAAACTAATCAACTGATCCTCAAACTTTATTTCAATCACTTTAACCTTTAACTCTTGAAATCCAACAATTTCCCACATGACCTTTTATTTACTTGTTAATGTAAAGAAAATTGATGCTTTGAAATGAACTGTCTCCGTGCTGCTTTCTTGAAAGACGATAAACAAGTGCTTCGAAATTGCATGCTTACCTTCGCTTGTTTAAAAAAAGAAAAGTAAGAAAGAAAGTCTTGATAAGATCCCTCTGTTGGCCACTGGCATCCCAGCTTCCTAGAAATTTCTTCCAAACAAGCTCACATGGCCTTGACGTCAAGCGGCAGATTGTTCTTGAGACCTTCTTGCTAGACTACACTAAATGATTGTGTGTGAGAAGAACTGGGCTCTGCCCAGCTCCTACAAGTCTATACATTTGGCCCTTTTGTACTGTGACTCAGAGCAATCACGTTTCTGCAATGGCTTTTATTCTGAATCTTGGAGATATATTAATTTCTTGCCACTCCCCCCCTCCAGAGAACCTTCACAGGGATGATTCCTGGCATCTGCCTAGGCAAAATTTCTTGTAAGAACACGTACAAGGGCATCCACGCAGGAGAAAGAGAGAAGGGAAACTTTGTCTAGCATTTAGTACATTAAATGGTCAATTCTTGTTCTTATTCAAACTAGATATCGCTAGGTCACTATCAGTAGGGTCATGCATCCATAGACAAGGAATAGGATTCGTTAAGTTTTGCAATTAATGTGCATCGTATCGTGGCCCTGGATTCTTTTATTGGACGGTGAAGATTGCTGGGTCTATCAATTTAACTTTTCTCTGTAATGAAAAGTAAACCAAACTCTTTTATACGTGGAGAATTATTCAATGGTGGCTCCCATTTAGAACACATCAATTTCCTTGTGGTTTCCAACTCCATTCTTAAAATTTTGATGATCTTATCAAAGCCCATCATGCTTATATGCAACTCCAATTCTTCATCTTCAAGAACAAGCCATCATCTTTTGATCTAATACTAAGCTTTTTTGCCTGTAGTGGTCGATATGGACTTGGATTGTGAAAAATATAGGAAACGAAGAAAAACCAAGGTTGAAGATGATCCACAAACAACTGGAATGGAGCTTCTACCACGGGAGATTTCTCATGATATACTTTCAAGATTACCCATCACATCTTTGATGCAATTCAAGTGTGTATGCCGAGCTTGGCGTGCCTTGGTGCAGGATCCTCAGCTTGTAGATTTATATTTGTCTTGCTCAACTCAGGATACCGATCATCCTTGCCTAATCCTTCACTGCGACTTTCCCATCAGAAACAATCTCTATTTTGTGGATTTTGCTGCTCACGAGGAAGAAAAGGAGAAGGTGAAGAGAATTCCGGCGCCCTTTTCCTCTATGATGCCAGAATTTGAAGTGGTAGGCTCCTGTAACGGTTTACTGTGCCTATCTGACTCATTGTACAATGATTCTCTTTATATCTATAATCCTTTCACAGGCTGCTATAAAGAGCTGCCAAAATCTTTGCAGTATCCTGATCAAGAAGTGGTTTCTGGGTTTGGTTTCAATCCCAAGACTAAAGAATACAAGGTAATCAGAATCGTGTATTACAGGAATGGGCATGGCGGCTACCCTCGGTCACGTAGAATCATTTATCCACTATCGGAAGTCCAGATTTTAACGCTAGGCTGCCCTGAATGGCGAAGTCTAGGCAAAGTATCATACCGGCTAGTTCGCCGGGCTTCAGGGGCCCTGGTTAATGGAAGGCTTCATTGGATTAGCCGCCCGTGTAGAAATAAGCCCGCCCGCAGGCTGGTCTCATTCGACTTGACCGATGAGCAATTCCGAGAAGTCCCGAAACCGGACTGCGGTGGCCTAAATAGGTGCAACTATCACCTAGTGGTTCTGAGGGGTTGCCTCTCTGCTGCTGTTTATTGCAATTATGGAAGATTGGAGATTTGGGTCATGAAGGAGTACAATGTGAAGGAGTCTTGGGTTAAAGAATACAACATCGGGGCTTACATGCCCAAGGGCTTGAAACAAAATCAGGACCGACAGCCAAAGATATGGAAAAATAGTTCTAATGGAAGGGTTGTTGGAGCTCTATGTGTCTTGAAGAATGGTGAAATCCTGCTGGAGTATAAGAACAGAGTTCTGGTTTCTTATGACCCGAAGAACGGAAAGTTCAAGGACATTGAGCTACAAGGGGCACCAAATTGGTTTCAAACAGTAGTTCATGTGGGCAGCCTGAATTGGATCGATACTCCTAGTGATGCATACAACCGAGGATCGGATACTTCTCCATATGTGAGTTGATTACTCCCTGCTCTGAAACAGAATCTTGTTTCTGTGTTAATTATCTGCTTCATCATCAGGTTATGATCAAATCTTACATGCTTGGAGACTTCAGATAACAATTTCTATTTGTGAATATATGAATATTGAATATAAATATCGGATCAGTCACAACACAAACGAATATTCATTCAATTCCAAGGTTTAATAATCCTCTTGAATTTGCTATATGATTATCAACAAGGACCGGACCACTCATCGTATCATCGGAAATTACTTACTGCAAGGTTTTGCAGGCTAAATCATGCCGAGAGAAATTAGAAATCATGCTTGAATGGCTAAATCCTGCTAGTTGTCTTGGCCAAACTTTGACTGGTTCAGACTGACTAAATAAAATCCTGTTTACAAAGCTAGATCGGCTGAGCAGTATCTCGTTTTTTCTTTCGTTGAATCGAGATTATAAAAATAGGAGGAGGTTAGGCAAGAAAAAAGGTACTTGAAACAGCCTCTTAATTATCTGCAACCTAGAAAGGGGCACCAGAACTCGGCTAATTTTTCAACAGGCACCAACCCACCATCAACATAACAACTATATACTAACATAAAAACAATGTTGAAAATTGAACTCATGCTTCTTTACCAAACATTCGATGTATATGGGAAAGAAGCCTTTATCTAAGAGTAGGTCACCCAAAACATCCCTCCGTGGTCCCATAGGAAAAATAGCAGCACCCATGATGAAAGATTCCCTTTGAACAGATTTCTTGCCTTGAAGATTTGCCGATATGAAAACTTGCAAAGTAGTCTGCTTTTTGATGACCTTTTTCCTTGTTTCGACCATCAAACCAATACCACCCTCGTATCCTATGCCTAATGCCTTTTATTTTGTCTTCATCAATCTTTGATATGAAATTATACTCTGAGAGAAGCTCGACAAGTAGCAAAACTTGACCAGTGGAAAATCTCCCACCAGGTATAACTTCTTTTACATATTTCCTTCACCACAGCCCCCACATCGCTTCCGGGCGTGTGTGCAACGCATGCATGACTGATCCATGCTTTCAATGAATGACAGCAATTTCTCTCATCTTTATGGACATGACTGGGACGTTTTATTTTCTTTGGTAAAAGAGGGCCCTGGGACCAAAGAAAGAAGCAGGTTAAAAGCAACATTGACAGGAACATGGCAACCCCAGTAGAGTAGAAAGAAAATGCACTGCAATGGTAGCTCTCAAGCCTTGATTACACAACAAACCTGCGCATTGATTCCCTTTACGATAAGTAAGACAGACGGATCAACAATTGAAAAGCATCGGACTTGACTTACTCATGTTAATTGTTTCTGCAAACTTTAATAAAAACAAACCCCTACACAGATCAAAAACTTCGAAATTCTCATTTATATCATTATCAGAATGATTGTGTATAAAAAGGAAACTATTTACCCCAACAGGTAGATTAGTGATGCAACCTTGGATCTCATGTTTTTGACATCAGCTCAACCCTTCTCAATATCCTCTCTTGATAACCACAAAATTTAAGATTTTTTCTCTATATTCAAAGGTTTAGAGCTGCGATTGTGCTCACTGAAAGCGGTTGATCTCCAAACTAAGAATATTGATCTCTCTCCCCTTGTTCCTAGATTCAACTCTCACTTTCAATCCTAACTACTTCACTAGAAGTCACAGGAAACTTCTCTGTATTCCTATTTATCTTCTTATTTTCCTCTAAGCAAATCCTTAAGTTCGTTAAAAAAAAATTAAATGGTGATTTGCAGGGTAGGCTGGCAGGGTCCGACCACCGCAAAAAATAAAGAGTTCCTGGCTTTCCCTTCAGCAGTTTAAAAATTAGTTTTGGCCCTCTCTACAAAAACAATTTCTAATCTTAACCCCCTCGAAAAATAATCTAGCTCCACCCCCAGTGATATGCCTTCAACTCTAATCATGTTTCTACACGAGTGGCTCTACACGAGTTTCTTGTCGCTCCATCATGTCCTCATAGTTTTTAGGAACCATGTTTCATGCAACATTATACATGTTAATCCATTTCTTTTATATATAGTACAACTTGATATGAAACATCAAAGCCATGCAGAGAGGAACCATGTTGAAGGGTTGGTGGGGGGCCTGGGCGCCAAACTTTGAAAACAAATGCATTTTATTCCTAAACTTTTGAAAAATTTTAATTATACCATTTAATTTAAAGTTCATTTTATATAGAAAAACAGGTTTTGCAATGCAAAAATCATATATCATCCAATTGGCACCCCAATCCTAAATTTCTGGTTCCAAGTATACAGCAGCACCATGAATCAATGAACTCCATTTCTGTCCATAAGAGCATTGGACCTAGAGAAAACTGTTTGTGAGCTAATCATACCATCCAGTGATATACAGAAGGAATAGAAATCTCTTTTTGATAATTTGCAAGGCAGATTGTTGGCTGAGAAAGAAAACAAAACTAGCCTGTCAACAGCAAAACATGAACCAACTATTCTTGGCGAAAGACGAGTTGGAATTTATCAAGCTTGTGTGCCTTGCGCTAGTATACACCAACATTATTGCAGGGAGATTTCTTTACCCGAGTATTGTCGAAACAGATTCTTTGAGAAATAAAAGAAGATATTGTCCATGTAACTTTCGTATAGCTTTTTCAGTACATGATGCTCTAACCCTGACCAGCACGGTCTTTTCTTAGACGCTCTAACACTTGTTTTTCACCAATGAGAAGCTCTACCAATCCTTCCAAGTGAAAATGAATAGATTAGGGGAACGAAAATGATAAAGAAACAGGTTGAATTTATTTTTAAGGGACCCCTTTACTTGCCAAGAAAAAGAAAACTGATGTTATGTTCACATGCATTTTTTTTATCAGCTAAGATTCATTAGTTAATGGGAAAACACCTACCAAAAACAAAAGAGATGACAAGCAAGCTGGCGTAACATAACACAAGCAGTGCGACAACACCAATGTTTGCAAGCAATTGATAATGGCAGGCAGATCATTAGCTTAAGAATAGTTGCCCAGTATCCAGATCACATAGCATGACAGAACGGGAAATGGATTTTCATAAAATAAGTAAATGAAAAGAAGAGATTCATTATTACCATTTGTATAATCACGACAGTCGTGATAGCCAACCCTCAAATCCGTTCTCCAGTCACTGTTAAATTTAGCTGCAACATCTACAGCATCTAACTTCGAGGATCCAACAAACCAACATTTTCTTCTCGGTAGCTTTGACAACTTCCGCACAAGAACAACTCCTGTAAAAAAGGTTAGAGAACATCAGACACAGAAAGTAGGAGAGAATTTTGTTCAATAACGTGCACGACCAAAATCATTATAACTATATAGTAGCTTTTAACTATACATCATAGTAGTGCTAGCTGAAAAGGATATTAAATTGATCTTTTCATGTTGAAATGACAACAAAATTGTGATTCAGTAAATAATAAAAGATTATTATGCTAGCTGAAAAGGATATTAAGTTGATCTTTTCATGTTGAAATGACAACAAAATTGTGACTCAGTAAATAATAAAAGATTATTATGCGCATAATAAATGAATTTAGCACTATTTTTCACGGGAAGTATTCATATATTAGAAACATTACATCAAGAACTTTGTTCACTGATTTGGAATGTAATGGACTCATCTAGGCCAAGATACCCCGTAGCGTCCAAAACAATAGAGTTTATGCATGATGGAAATCTGAAAAACTTAAACATTTGTTTGAAGGGAAAAAGGTTTACAAACAATAGCAACCCTCACCTGGTATTGCTCTACCTGACAGAACTGAAAGTGCAGTGTAGATATTTTCAGGATCTTTTGGCTGAAAATCAAAAACAATAGCCTACAATACAAATAAATGAACTTCAGTGTTCGATTTCAGCTTCTAAATATTAATGCAACCCCTAATACAGCATAAGAGCAATGGCGTGTTGCCTTGATTAGACATGAATAGCGAGATTTTCGTTTCGTATGGACAACATGAATTTGCAATTCATTCCATGAATAACAAATATTCTTTCTGTTGTTGGCCTTAATAGCATAAGAATTTGACAAAAAAATCAAATAGATTAATATGAGGTACACTGGTAATTAACAATCTACCACCGAAAAAAATTATTCCCATCATCTACAAGAAGTTAAGCATAGATTGGACCAACCCAAATATTAATTTTGAGAATGAACTAGAGAATCAAGAACCTGAGAATTTTGAGGAGATGGTAAATTGGGTTTGATGATAACCACAAAGTGCTGCAAATCCCAGAGGTTGAGAGAGTAAGTAGTAGACATAAGCAGCTGAGCTGGTCCTTTTGTGGCTCTTAGTGGCGTTGCTGCCACATATACTTCATCTTTGCCTCTTGCTAGTACTGTAGCTTTAGCTAACGAAGCAGCCATGTTTTTCTCCTGGAAGAGCAGGAACAGACACCATTCACCGGTATTATTTTTCTTTCGGGCCGTGATAGAGTGACATTAGGAATCAGGACAGATATGATAATGAATACGTGGCTAATAGAAAAAATAAGAGTAAATTATTTATGAAGGATTTATAGAAATTTGGGAACCTGATTTTTAATAAATTTATAGATTTGGAATATAATCGACAAATTTACATATAGGTTTTGAACTAAATTGAGGTTTTCCATTATTTATTTAGTTTATATATTTTTTTTAAAATAATAATTAGTTGATCTTTCTAATTTAAAAAGTTTAATATTACATCTATGATTTTATTTCCATTGGAAACTTAGTTATTTGGTCAAGTATAAAGTAATAACATGCTAAAATATGGATTCATGGTTATTTTCTTGATGGTATAAAAATAAAAAATTAAAATAACTATCAAATGAGTTATTTATTGTATTTTTGGGCTCAATCAACTAGAATCTAGTATTAATATATACCATAATCTAAAATTATAACTTTCAAGAAATTTATTATCATGACCAGCCTAATTTATTTATATATAAACTACCAATATGTTATCTATGTTTTACATTAATAATTATATCTTATTTTTTACATCAATATTATTTCTTATTAAAATTATAAGTATATGAATGACACCACAAAACTAGTTTATCTTTGATAAATCAATATATGATTTTTGTCCCTATAAAAAAAAGTTGTATGCAACATAAAAATTAAAGGAAAAATATTGTTTAGTTAAGTCATTATAGCTTCCAAAACTTGCGGTCATAAAAAAGCAATATAAAGTCCCCTTTAAATAAATCTAATGGACTCCTTTTAGATTGCAAGTCAATGAATCCTATCCAATAATAAGCTAACACAAGTTTATTATTAAAACAAACTCTAAAAGAATATTTAATGGGCCAAAACAAATCTAATTTAAAATAAATGTAACAATCCTAATTTTTTCTAGACAAAACACATCCTTGATTATAGAGATATAGGAATTTTTTTACAAGAATATTAAGCTATTTCAAGTTAATAAGTGCTTTATTGCAATTTCTACATAAATTCTAACAAAATTTCTCTTATAACATAATTTCTCAAGCTATCAATTTAAATCTATTTCACTTTTACACATATATAGTTTTTTAATCCAATCATCCTATATTATAATCCATATCAGTCATTGACCATTAATTTCAATTCACCTCAATCACACCTCCAATTAATTATATAACATATTAATTACAAGGCTTAAGATTTTATAGAAAATCTAGCATTCATATATAAAAGTGAAAATTTAATTTCATAAATTTACAAACAAAAATTAAAGATTAAAGTTTATATGCTTAAAACAAATATATGACAATCCAAAATGAACATGATATACCTAGTTTATATGAATGATTACTACTTAAAAGTGTATTCTTTTTTATTAAAGTTTTATATTATCATTTTATACTTAAAGTATGAATAACTCCTTAACTAAAGTATGTTTTATAATAACATATTTAATAATATAAGATACCTTTTAATTTATGGTGAATGTTCATTTTAAATGCAGGCCTATCAAATAAATAAAAGAATTGATTGATGAGTTTAAGAACTGAAATTGAAAAAACAAAGAGATGACCAAACTAAGAAAAAAGATGTTGGTGTAATTCAAACCGGAACACTGTTTGGTAATTAGGTCATATTTGTAGATCTCAGATTTAGGTCTACTTTATATGGATGTAAAGGTAAGACATAGGCCTACAACTTTTATATGCAGTCCAAGATTTAAAAAAGTCATTTTCATGTCCAAATTGTAGTAACAACAAAGAAGTCCAAATGTATCCTCCAACCCAAGCACTATTTCTAGAATTCCAAATGACCTTAATTTTTTTATCTAAGAAAGGTAAGACAATTTCCTACAACTTTCATATTTTTAAGTAGTTTCAATTTTGACGTTATCAATGACGTTTTGGCAGACAAAAGAAAATAAAGATTGTCACAAAGTCAAGAGTTGGTCATCAACTCATCAATTAGTCATCAAATCAATAGTTTTGAATTTTGGCCTATAAAAGGAGACATTTGCTATGCATTTAGGCATCTTGGTTTCCAAATCAAGATCATGCTCTTGCCTTCTCTCTTTGTATTTTTTTCTAATATTTATGTTTTGTTTTCATTAATATCAAGTTTATACCCTTTCATTTCCTTTCATTTACTTAGTTAACTTTTATTTTATTTATGTTTTTATTTTATTTATTTATTTATTTTTCTTTCTTTCATTATGTTTAGCTAAGTTTATTATGTCAATGTGAAAAGGTTACACTAATGGTGTAAGAATAAGTATAGTGTAAACTTAATATGGACTTTAATGTTTAATATTAACATGTTTTATATTTTTTATCTTGTTCACTCTTTAATACTTTGCTTGTTAAATGACTAATCTACATTTATGTTGTATAACACTTGGTACAATAAATACTTGGCACTCTCATAGCCCATATACTATATAGTATAACCGATACCTGAGTTATGAAAGAAACTTAACTTATTGTTAACATAAGTTATAATCATGAATGTCTGACGAGATTTACAAGTATTAGCATTAATCGAATAAGATAACTAATGTGATTATGTTAACAATTTATAATTTGATTAAAACCTCCTTTGTGTGTGGTTTCCACTTGAATAATAAGAGTTTATACTATACTTGTTTGACATACCATTAGTGGATCCTCTAACCTTGATATTTATTGTTATCATTGTTTAATCTTTACATTAATATTTCATCTCAAAGTTCTCATCATCTTCTTCTTTTTCTTCTTTATTATTATTATTGTTATTGTTGTTGTTGTTATTATTATTATTATTGCTACTATTATTATTATTATTAGTGTTGTTACTATTGTTGTTGTTTATAATTTATACAATTAATCTTTTTGTAGCTCGACCTCGATCTTGTCGAGTTATTTATTACTTTAACACTCTTGCACTTGGGGGAAGATATCAATTTTTTAGTAATGTCAAGTTTTTGGCGTCATTGTTTGGAAGGTAAGTTTTTGTACAAATTATAATATTTATTTTATTTTCACTTTTCACTTTTCTTGTATATAACTTTGTTTCTTTTGTTTTCTTTCTCCTTCTTTTGTTTTTTTTCTTTTATTCTATTCCTAGAAGTGCATAAGAGTGTAATCATGTATATTAAGTGGTAGACTTTTTAGGGTATCCTCATCATATTCAGAAAATATGGCCGAAGAAGATAATCAATCACTTCATAATAAGAATAATGAGAATAACTGTGTTAGAATACTTAGAGATCACATGAATCCTATAAGAACAAGTGCACCATCATGCACAGTATTTTCTCCTGATGCATCTCATTTTAATTTTAAGTCAGGCATTACTCGACTTTTACTTTCTTTTCATGTCTTAGATTTAGAAAATTCATACTTGTATTTAAGAGAATTTGAGGAGGTCTACAACATATATAATGACTCAAATTGTAGCATGAATACCATCAGATTAAAGCTATTTTCTTTTTTTAAAAAAAAGATAAAGATAAAACATGGTTATAAAATTTAAGACTAGGATCCATTTGTGCTTAGGATGAAATGCAATAACAATTTTTAAAGAGGTTTTTCCCATCTTACAAAACAAACTCTTTCAAAAGAGAAATCACCACTTTTACTCAAAAACCAGGAGAAACATTTTACCAATATTCGGATAGGTATCGATACTTACTTAATACTTGCCCTCATCATAGTTTTGAAATATGGAGATTGGTTTCACATTTTTATGAAGGGTTAACAACTAGAGATGGGCAAATGGTTGAATTGATGTGCAATGAAACTTTTGAAGATAAAGAACCTGATGAAGCAATAGAGTACTTAGACTTATTAGATGAAAATAATTAAAATTAGGACACTGAAAGTACTTATGAGGCAATGAGTAAAACTCAACCTCATACATCTAGTGGAGGTATGTATAACCTTAGGGAAGACCATGACCTTCAAGCCAATTTTGTATCTTTAGCTAGAAAAATCGAGGCATTAGAATTAAAAAAGAGTGGTTAATTAAAATCTGTTTAAAACATTGTGTGTCAAATATGTGAAACAAATGAACACTCAACCAATAACTGTCCAACCTTACCTTCTTTTAAGGAATGTTTCCATGAACAAACTCATGCTTTATGCAGTTTTTAAAGGACCAACCACAACTCATACTCGCAAACATACAACCTTGGTTGGAGAAATCACCTAAATTTAAGTTGGAAGAGTGATAATAACAATGTACAAACTTCACAACCACCATTTCAAGCACACCATAATTTCTAAAATTCTCATAGATATGCACCTCCTTATACTCCACTTCCTAGAAGAAATCTTGAGGAAACATTACATGTATTCACTGAAAAGTAAGAGACAATCAATACTCAACTTGCTCAAAATATGACAGATTTTAAAAATACTCTTGCAAAATTGACATCTACTCTCAATTTCCAAGAGAAAAGTAAGTTTTCATCTCAATCACAACAAAATCTCAAAGGGTAATATAATGTAAGTAGTTCCAGAAGCCAACACATAGATCAAGTCAAATCAGTCACTACTCTTCGTAGTGGTAAGGTTATTGAAAAACCCACTCTTGAACCTTGTGAGAAAGATGATAAGTCAATCTCTAAGGGTAAGAAAAGGGTTGAATCTAAAATTTATAAAGAAAGATTGGTTCTCCCACAAGCGCTTCCATTTTCTCATGTCATGACCCAACAAAGAAAAGTCAATCACAACTCTGAAAACTTTGAAACTTTCAAACAGGTAAGAATCAATATACCTTTGCTGGATGTTATTGATTAGTACTTAAAAGTGCATTTTTATCAAGGTTTTATATCATTATTTTTGCACTTAAAGTATCAACAACTCCTTAACTAAAGCATGTTTTATAATAAGATATCTAATAATATAAGGTACATTTAATTTGTGGTAAACGTTCATTTTAAATGCAGGCCTATCACATAAATGAAAAGATTGATTGATGAATTTAAGAACTGAAATTAAAAGGATAGAGATATGGCCAAACTTAGAAAAGAGATGTCGGTGCAATCCAAACCGGATCACTGTTTGGTAATTGGATCATATTTGGAGCATTGTTAAGTGTTTGGCCTATATCTGGAGTTATAAAGGTCCAAATGACCTGAATTTTTTACACAAGCAAGCTGAGATAATTTCCTACAACTTTTATGTTCTAAAGTGGCTCCAATTTTGACGTTATTAATGATGTTTTGGGTAGACAAGAAAAGATAAGGATTGTTAACAAGTCAAGAGTTGGTCACCCACTCATCAATTAGTCATCAAATCAATAGTTCTCAATTTTAACCTATAAAAGAAAACTTTTTTCATATATTTAGGTATCTTGATTTTCAGATCAAAGTCATGCTTTTGCTTTCTCTCTTTGTATTTTTTGTAATGTTTATGCTTTGCTTTTATTAATATCAAGTTTATGCCTTTCATTTCATTTCCTTTACTTAGTTAACTTTTATCTTATTTATATTCTTATTTTATTTGTTTATTTATTTTCTTTTATTATGTTTAGCTAAGTTTATATTCTTATTTTGTTTATTTATTTTTCTTTTATTCATTATGTTTAACAAAGTTTATTATATCAAGGTAAAAAGGTTACACTAATGGTATAAGAACAAGTATAATGTGAACTTAATATGGACTTTAATGTTTGATACTAACATATTTTGTATTTGTTATCTTGTTCATTCTTTCATTCTTTGCTTATTAAATGACTAATATTGATTTATATTGTATAACACTTGGTACAACAAATGCTTGACACTTTCATAACCTATATTGTATGATATAACCGACACCTAAGCTATGAAAGGAACTTGATTTGTTGTTAACATAAGTTATAATCATGAATGCGTGATGAGATTTACAAGTATTAATATTAATCAAATAATATGACTAATGTAATCATGTTAACAATCAATAACCTGATTGGAACCTCCTTTGTATGTGGTTTCCAATTGAATAATAAGAGTTTATACTATTCTTATTTGACATATCATTAGTGGATCATCTAACCTTGACATTTGTTATTATCAATGTTTAATTCTTATAATAATATTCCATCTTAAAGTTCTCATCATCATCTTTTTCTTCTCCTTCTTTTTTTTATTACTACTACTACTACTATTATTATTGTTATTATTGTTGTTATTATTTTTGTATTATTTTCATTTATAATTTATACAATTAATGTCTCTATGGTTCGACCCTAGTCTTGCTGGGTTATTTATTACTTCGACACTCTTACACTTAAAAGAAGACATCAATCTTTTAGTCGTGTCAGCTATTCAATAGGTTCCTTCCTATGCTATTTTTTTTTAAAGATCTATACACGGTGAAAAGGAAAATGAATGTGAAAAAGAAAGCCTTTTTAGCCGAACAAGTAAATGCCATTCTTCAGAACAATAATGCTTTAAAATATAAAGATCCTGGTTGTCCTACAATTTCTTACTTTATTGGAGAACATAAAATTAAAAGAGCCTTACTTGATCTTGGAGTCAATGTGAATTTACTTTCATATTCAATTTTTCAAAGTCTCAATCTAGGTGAGTTAAAACCAACTTTTGTAACTCTTTTAGTTGTCGATAGATCTGTAAAAGTGTCTAGAGAAATAATTAAAGATGTGTTAGTACAAGTCGATAAATTCATTTATTCTATGGATTTTATTGTGTTGGACACACAACCTGTTGAAGTATGTAATTCATTTCCTATTATTTTAGGACATCAATTTCTTGCAACTTCTAATGCATTGATTAATTGTAGGAATGAACTGATGAAGCTATCATTTGGAAACATGATATTGGGGATGAATATTTTTAACATTTGCAAGCAACCTAGAGATGATAATGAATTACAAGGAATAGATCATATTGAGAAATTAGTTTATGATCAACTTGAATATATTTTAAGTAAAAATAATTTAGATAAATCTGAAGATTTGTAAATGATTTATTTCTAGGAAGAAATCATGGATGAAAAACACACTAAAAATATTGATGAGAATCTTTTATCAAAAATAACAACAGATTTAACATCTGACATCACATCAATCGATGATTACTTTCTTGACGAATCCTTACTTTATCTTAGTCCAATGCCTTGGTATGATAAAAATTTTAATTTTCTTACTTTAGGATTTTTGCCAGCTTACTAGAGTACAGAAGATAAAAGAAAAATTTTTAGCGACATGCAAAACTTTTATTGTTATGACCTTAACTTATTCAAATATTATCCTAATCAAATATTTCAAAGATGCATTCCTGACAATGAGGTAAGTAGTGTCATTAAACTTTATCATTCTAAAGCATGTGAGAGTCATCTTTTGTAAAAAAGACAACTATGAAAAGTTTTCAAAATGAATTTTATTGGCCCGCTATTTTGAAGGACACGCATGCATTTTGCAAAACTTGTAAAAATTATCAAAAAGTTGATACTAGTAAAAAAGTTTTGTTTTATAATTTTTAACTCCATTTATTTCCAGGAGAATTAAGATCAAGATAAGGCAGTCCGTTTATTGAGAAACAATTGTATCCTTATAGGGCTTTTGATTTCCAAAAAATGACAACGTTTTTAAGGTAAATGGACATCGTTTGAAAGCTTACTTTGATAATTTTTCTAATAAAAATAAATCAACTGGTTTGAATGATCTTATAGATAAAAGTTGATTATTTTGTTTTTCTCATATTATTTTTATGTTTTGTGTTTTTTTTATGACTTTTGATTTGTTAATCTCTCTCACCCCAATCAAATGATGGACAATAGTACTTCGTGACTTAAGTTAGTTCTTTTAGTTTCTCATAATAATTGATATCTGTATATATATTTGTGCAATTCTTTAAATCTCTCTTCCAATTCTTATTTGATAATGGACACTAATCTTAAAAAATTAAAAAAAGTATTTTCCCACTCTACCTTAGAATGTGATTACAAAAATTTACCATGCTAGATGTGCAAGATTGAGGTTGGTAATAAATCATGAAATTCCTGAAGATATTCATTGGTTGATTGAAGTAAAGATTTGATTATCATGTAAGTCCTTTAATTTCTTCACTTCATACATGCTTGAAAAAGCTAAAAGCACTTTTACCAAGAAATATCGTGCAAAATGACTAAAAGTATGTCATTGATATGCCATATGGACTTGAAATACACAATGTTATTTTTTAGAAATGATATCTATAAACTGTGAAGATAAAAGACAATTCATTAAGGATGCTCTAAGTTAGGAGTCTTTATATAATCTTCTATTAACTCTTAAGACGCATCTTAATAGAGATCTGTATCGTGCAATTCATGATTTATAACCCCATTTTCATAAAGAACATGATCGATTTAGTCTTGAGAATTTGACTAAGAAAGACCTTATTTGCCAGTTTTTAAGAAAACTGGATGGGAAGTTTATCCCTGACCCATAAAGGACGTTTAAGTTGTTCTTGGATGTAAAATAAAGGAAAGATGTGAGCCACAATCATAACTATCTATACATACACATTTAAAAAAAATAGAGAGAGAGAGTGTGTGTGTGTGTGTAAGACTCTAGTTGGCTTATATATAGGTGATATGGTTGCTTTTTTAATTTCTCATCTATAAAATTCTGTCTTCCTTCCTTTCATTTCTAATCAACCCACACATTCAACAAATACAGAAGTGTGTAGAAATGGCAAGTTCCTCATGTCATTATATAAGAAATATTTGTGTTTTTGGTGGATTTAGTCCTGGAAAGAAAATGATTTTTTAGAATCAGCAAATCATTTTGGTTAGGTACTAGTTGATAGAAAGATTTATTTAGTGTATAGGGAGGTGGTCTTGGGTTAATGGGAAGTGTGTTGATAGCTGTATTTTTAGGAGGTAGTCAAGTTTTGGGGATCGTCCCCAAAGCTTTAGGATAAGGGGATATTATTGGAAAATAATTAGAGAAGGACTACAAGTCTCTACAATGTCTACTCGAATGAATACAATGTTTAACCATGTTAATGCATTCATTGCCTTACCACATGGTCTAGGTATATTGAAAGAGATCTTTTATATTTTCTCTTGAGCTCAACTATACATTCATCATAAACCTATAGGTTTGTTAAATGTTAATGGTTATTATGATAAGTTGTTATCTTTTCTTGATCATGCTATAGAACAGGAATTTCTAACATCTTCTGCACGACAAATCATAATCTCTACTGCTACTACTGAACAATTGATTGACCAACTACAATCTTTCATTCCTGTAATTGATCCCTTTATGAGACGCATAAATTGATCATCTAAGGAAAGTCGTAAAAAACTTAAATTAAATTTGAGTCTTCATTTGTGAATTTGTGTCGTTTGCTTTTATTATTGTGTTTTGTTGTTTCTTATATTTGTTTAGGTGTGTTTTAGGTTTGTCAATGTTCATTATTTCAGGTGATGTTTTCTGTACTCTATCTTTCCACCTTAGGACATTGAGAACAATGTCTTATTTTGGTTGGTGGGGGAGGGTAGTAGCTTTCAAAAAAATTAACTAACTATGTTTTCTATTTCATAAAACATGTGTAAAATTGTTGTTACTAGGATGACAAAGTAAATGAGCTCTTTTGTTAAAGTGACTCTTAAGATGCATTTTAGTAACCATTCCTAGCAAGGTCTATTATATTACTTCTTGAAATATTTAGGTTTACAAACTCTCGCATTATTATCACTTAATTTTGCTCATATACTCATTTAACATGTATTCTTAAACGTTAATTTTCACACACACACACTTTAACATATGATTGTAGGTTACACATTGGATTATTACATTATTTATATTCTTTTATTAAAGGTAACAACTAAAGAAAAGTGATAATATATAATTTGAAAAAAAATAAAAAATCATAAAAAAAGAAAAAAAATGATGATAATAAAAATATAGATAAGTTTGGTTTTGTAGTCTCTCTAACCTAAGTAATTAAGCCCTAAAGGGTGTTTTAACACCTAATACCCTAAAGTCAACTAACTTAATAACTATTAGCCCAACATTTGTTACATGGGTTGAGGAAAAAAGCTTAAAGAAATTAAACATTGCACTATCTATGTATTAATATCTACAACCCGAGTTGCTAAGCTCGTAGGGGTGTTGAAACACTTAATGCCCTAAGACCAATTGGTTTCAGAGTTATTAACTGAAAGCTCGTTACATGGGTTAAAGATGCATTGTGTTTTAAGTTACATGTATATATATTTAAAAACATAAAAAAATAAAAAAATCTCAACCCAAGGAAGTTAACCTTAAACATTAGAACAAGAATTTTGTTTTCTTTCAAGTAAAGATTCATAACTATGTGTTGATATATTAAGTATAAAAAAAGTTTTATTAATATCTTGTTTAAAAAGTATTAAGCATCTATATATAAATTTAATGAGAGTTTATTTATCTGAATAGATTAATGGAAGTTGAATGATAAATACCTTGCTT
The DNA here is from genome assembly GCA_015708895.1 of Populus ilicifolia. NCBI lineage: Eukaryota > Viridiplantae > Streptophyta > Magnoliopsida > Malpighiales > Salicaceae > Populus > Populus ilicifolia. The sequence continues at coordinate 291,087 of SRLM01000082.1, read as the reverse complement.
TGTGAAATTTACAAATTGTTTTTTTATTTTAATGCTTTGATTACTAGGGAGTAGTAATAAGCTAATTGGGAGTGTGATTAGTACTTAAAAGTATATTTTTTTTTATCAAAGTTTTATATCATAATTTTGCATTTGAAGTATCAATAACTCCTTAACTAAAACATGTTTTATAATAACATATCTAATAATATAAGATACCTTTATTTTATGCTAAATATTTATTTTAAATCTAGGCCTATCATATAAATGAAATGATGATCGATGAGTTTAAGAACTGAAATTGAAAGGAGAAAGAGATGGCCAAACTTAGAAAAGAGTTGTCGGTGTAGTCCAAATCGGAACACTGTTCGGTAATTAGATCATATCTGGAGTTGTAAATCTCAAATTTAGGCCTGCTTTATATGGATGTAAATGTAAGACATAGACCTACAACTTTTATATGGATTATAAGATTTAAAAATGTCATTTTCAAGTTTAAATTGCAGCAACAACAAAGAAGTTTGAATTTGTCCTCTAGCCTAAGCGCTATTAAGTATTTGGCTCATATCTTGAGTTTTAAAAGTCCAAATGATCTTAATTTTTTACCCAAGAAAGCTGAGATAATTTCCTGCAACTTTCATGTTTTCAAGTGGTTTCAATTTTGATGTTATCAATGACATTTTGAGTAGACAAGAGAAGATAAAGATTGTCACTAAGTCAAGAGTTGGTCACCCACTCATCAATTAGTCATCAAATCAATAGTTCTTAATTTTGGCCTATAAAAGGAGGCATTTGCCATGTATTTAGGCATCTTGGTTTTCAGATCAAGATTATGCTCTTGCTTTCTCTCTTTGTATTTTTTCTAATGTTTACGCTTTGCTTTCATTAATATCAAGTTATGCCTTTCATTTACCTAGTTAACTTTTATCTTATTTATGTTTTTATTTTGTTTATTTATTTTTATTTGTTTTATTATTTTAGCTAAGTTTCTTATATCAAGATGAAAAGGTTACACTAATGGTGTAAGAATAAGTATAGTGTAAACTTAATATGGACGTTAATATTTGATACTAACATGTTTTGTATTTGTTATCTTGTTCACTCTTTAATACTTTACTTGTTAAATGACTAATCTAGATTTACGTTGTATAACACTTGGTATAATAAATACTTGGCACTCTCATAGCCCATACTATATAGTATAACCGATACCTGAGCTATGAAAGGAACTTGATTTATTGTTAACATAAGTTATAATCATGAATGTCTAATAAAATTTACAAGTATTAGCATTAATCAAATAAGATAAGTAATATGATCATGTTAATAATTTATAATATGATTGGAACCTCATTTGTGTGTGGTTTCCAATTTAATAATAAGAGTTTATACTATACTTGTTTGACATATCATTAGTGGAACCTCTAACCTTAACATTTGTTATTATGATTGTTTAATCCTTATGTTAATCTTTCATCTCAAAGTTTTCATCAACCTTTTCTTCTTCTTCTTCTTCTTTATAATTATTACTATTACTATTACTATTATTATTATTATTATTATTATTATTATTATTATTATTATTATTATTATTGTTACTGTTGTTGTTGTTGTTGTTGTTGTTGTTGTTATTGTATTATTGTTATATATAATTTATACAATTAACCTCCATATAGTTCGACATCGATCTTGTCGGGTTATTTATTACTTCGACACTCCTACACTTGGGAGAATGCATCAATTTTTTAGTCGTGTCGATGAATAAAAAGATAAAGTAACTATACTCCTAGCGTGATTGTGTTAGTCCAAAAAAGTACAACATACAAAACATCAACTAATGGAATAAGTAATATACAATTATCATATCAATGAATATAAATAGATTCCCTTATCATCTTTCTTACTTCAATTATCTATATTAACATCATAATACCTTTAGTCACTTATAACCCGAGTTAACTAATCAATATCGATGTCAATATCAAATTGATATAATTAACCATTACCTTGACTATGGTTAATCAGAGGTATGTTGATACCAATATACTTGATATAATTACCTTTCATTTCATTAAAAAAACTAATCAAGTTTTCAGGTATATGTTGATGTCAGTTTATTCATATTAACATCATTAGCCTTCCCTGTTTTTGGTGGATAATTAATCAAGCTCACCTCTATAAATTCCTTTCATATTCAAACCAATAATAATGAACCTCATTGATATCATTAATCTCTTGTACCTAAAAGAACTAATTAGGTCAACATAAATATCGATACTAATGATCCTTTTTTATATCATTAGGCTTACATACCATAAATGACTAATTAAGTTTAAGAAATGTCAATACCAATCATTAGTTTTCCAAACTCGAGGTAATTAATCAAGTTTATTTTCAACACTTTAATTTTATCACATTACTGTTGATGTCAATGAAACCCCATTGGCATCGTTAGCCTTTAGTTTTAGGAATGGCTAATCAAGTTCTTAACCTATATATTTTCATCCAAGTAAATGTTAATATTAATATATCGCATTGATATTATTAGCTTCTAAATTATCTTGGACAACTAATCAAGTCTATATATTTTTATTTTCTTTCCCTCTTTTTTTTTTGCCCCGTTTAATATTCATGAATTACATATTTAAAGAGCTTGCAATTACAACAATTCAGGTGATACAAATAAAATTACTAAGGTTTAAGACATCTATTTATTGCATGTGAAGTCCCTACTCTTACTCCGATCTGTGGTCTAGTTGCAGTAGTATCGCGTATCAATACAGGATAAATTCATCACCATCATTTTATTATAACCTTTGGATCCATATTTAGATCTCTATAATAACAACCTTCTATTAATTTAGTATATATTCATATTTCACACACACACACACACACACACACACACACATATATATATATATATATGTGTGTGTGTGTGTTCAAGTTTCATTTTATCATTCAATTCATTAATATTATATTTACTTATAACCATCTGTATTATGGGTCTCAATGGTGATTTAGGTAAAAAAAGAGAGGATATGATTCAATTATAAAATAACAGTAACCTAAGTGCAAAAATATCCAAGTTGTTGTAGTAAAGTAATACAATGAGTTGTTATAGTAATAAAAACCTTAAATAAGACAAACTTACAATAAAATCAAACTAGATACATCCTAAAGGTGAAATTATATGTTGACAAACACATATTTAATCTCCATTGTTCCAAATGTAGATCACATTAGGCACAACATATACTAAAAAATAAGCTTAATCCAACGGTATAAAAGAGAGATAATGACTAGCAATCACGACTTTCTTAGAGGTTGTTTTTTCATAGAATATTTCCAATTATGATTTATCTCAAGCAAAAATTGATCTTGCAAATCCATCTAGTTAGATTGTAAAGGATAGGGAGAAGAATAATATATTTGGAAAGCAGCCTGATACAAAGATGGATGCTAAAGATATGGCTTTAAGAGTATGCTACCTTTTTATAGGTTTTCTCTCTAACTTCTCTCTCTATTTCTTTAAAGTTTTTGGTTTGTTATCAATGGCTCCGAAAATAGCTAGCAATATATTTATATTACCATTTTTTCTTATTAATTATAAAATGTCCCTCTATTCTAGTTTAATTATTTTTTAGTTAAACTTGGTATTCTATCTCAACCTGTTTTTAAAATAACATACATTAAGGAATTTTTTAATCTTTAAACTCCTTCTAATATATTCAATATCTTCTTATTTTATTTTTTAATTAGCTTATGTCTTCTCAAATTACATATAATTTTTTATTATTACTGAAACATCCAAGTCAGAGGTTTAAAATATAATCCAAAGTTAATAATATTCAACACTAAAATAAATAAATAAAACACCATAAAAAATCTTTCTACTTGAAATTCTTATGCATGGCTAAAACTCCTTATTTGCTTTCCTTTGAGGCTTTGCCAAAACTTTATGCTCCATATTAGATATGAAACTTTGTTTTTAATTGTTAAATTTTTTCTCTCTTAAATTACCTCCCCTTAATCTCATTAACGTGATAGAAAATCTTATAAAGTAAAAAAAAATAAAAACAAAAGAATTTTAAGCCTCTTTACTACATTTTATAATGGATATGGAATCCTTGCAAATTATGGATAATAGTTATTGCCATAAGTGTCTCTCATGGAATTTTTATAGAATAAGTAAGTCAATAGCTGCCACACATGTTTTCAAGAGTATTATGGAATCCTTATATTGATTGGAATCCATAATACACAAGGAAACATAGTTTCTCTAATTTTAGCATATACTTAGCAAATTTCAATCCTGACTTCAAGGTCATTGTTCTCTCTTTTTTAGATGAATTAGCAAGCCTATCATATATCATTGGAAAGGTACATATTTCTAATTCTAACCCAATTAGAATCTAAGAATATTTTCTTTTATATCTCTAGATATAATCTAAACAATATACAGAGGTCCAAATAGATATATTTGACAAGATATATCCAGTAACTTTGACCTTCTTAAATAATCTCTTCCTAAACTTAAATTGACCTAAAATTTTAACTTAATATAGAAAAACATGTCTTGAAATGCTTATAAAGATTTCAGCTTGATCTAATGATTGAGTTGGAAGTTATTCTTAATGGCATAAAACTGGATAGTAAAACATTTTACGTCAAAATCTAAATTTGACCTTGCTTGATTATATCAAATGAGGTTTATCCATTAAAAAAAAATACAAGTTTTGTGGTTATTCCATAAAAGAAAGGACATAAGGTTGGGCCATAAAAAAGAGGGGACAAATGGTTTGTCTTATTGATGAAGGACTCACTTTTAGACATCCACCAATTAAAGCATGCTTCGAGTCCTTGCACCCTATCAGTTGCTCATTGACTCAAAGTGTGGTTCGCCTAGTTTGAGATAGAATAATTTTATCATACATATGATTGGTATAAACTAAGCCTTTAAAGATGTATGTCATTAAGTTAAATTGTCTGACCATCTTGTTTGATTAGTCAAGACACTCTTTTAAAATGACTAAGGATTTATCTAGGATAACTTCAAAATTATGTTATGATAATCCTTTGTTCTAGGTGGTGTAATGCCTTTATAGTTAGGCATGGTATAACCACACACTTGGAAGGAGAGTTGTCTTTATACTTTGACAAGATGGGAAAGGTCTTTATACTCGAGAGAAGTTATAGTTTGTGCTAAGATTGGAGAGTATTTATGTACAATTTATAGAGAGTTACTTGAAGAGAATCTCATAGTTAATATTATATTGAGCCAATTTCATGGAAAACGATACATGAAGATCCACTTAGAGAGAATGTTAAATATTATATAGAGCTAATTTCATGTAGAGCAACCTTAAATAAAGATCGGCAAAGAGGTGATCCAGAGAACTTGATCAGGTAAACTTTTTTATGCTTAAGTTAACACTAGTGTAGGAGGAAAGAATCTTTTAAGGTTACATTGTATGTTTTGTGAAGAAGATGCGAGAAACAATTAGAAGTTGAAGAAGGGAATGTGAGCTCCTTTTTTAAACCCCATCTTATGACTAATAAATATTTATATAGTTATAAGCCACACTAACTTGCCTAGAGATAAGGTTAATAGTTTTGAATTTTTTAAGTCTGAATTTTCTAAGGTTGTATTGTATGTTTTGCAAAGAAAATACAACAGACAATTAAAGGTTGAGAAAGGAAATGTGAGCTTCTTTTTTGCCCCCTTAATCTTATGACTAATAAACGTTTTTATGGTCATGGGTCACACCAACTTGTCTAAAAATAAGGTTGGTAGTTCATTTTTGAGTGAAAAAAAAAACATCATAAGAGTCATCCATGTACATAGACATATCTAATATCATTGTGTGGGCTTTATACAATATATAATCATTTAATGAATATATGTTTTATCTTCATTAGTGGAAGTAAACCATATTTCATGGGTAATGCATCTAGAATCTAGCATTTGGATTTAGGGGTGTAAACATATTTAGGGACATACGTTGTCGACTAGTTAAGAAAAGAGAATAAAAATGTGAAGTCAGATCCATCCAAAAAAGGTGGGAGGCTAGTCTCACGAGGAGATGTGATCGATCTTGGCAGGTAGTGCTATCCATTCATCGGAGATGTGAGGTTTGTCCCAAAAGATAAAAAGTATGGGAAGTCCGTCCATCAAAGAAGAGGGCCGTTCGTCTATCAAAATAAGGTATGCCAGGTCAGCACACCAGAAAAAGCAGTGCACCCAGTCCTGTTGAAAGGAGACACTCGTCCGAGCATCCACCAATCCCGGCATGCTTTGAGTTCCGGCACCCCCATCAAATTCCCTCCCGCTATTAGCTGTGAAAGCCCAAAATAGAGGCATTGGTACAGATTGAAATCTGGTAGACAATTAATTTATATGCAACGTGATGTATAATTCATCTAGAGAGCTCATTTTTTATCCTTGGAAAGCTTTAGTTAAAGGCCTTTTTTTGTACTTGCTTCTTCCATACCGTCTACTAGCTACTCTGTCTATCAGGTAACATTCGAGAAAATTCGATTCATTTGTAGCCCTAGCTAGCTAGGTTTCTTCGCCACTCCTAACTAATTTCGCTTATTAATGATAGGCCATCTATTTTAGTTTAGGAAAATGGCAAACCAAACCGGTTTTAATTTGGAGACGATGGCACACCATATATGGGGGAAATTCTCGGGACTAACAGTTTACAAACCTGAAAACATGGTGTCGCCAAGTGCAGAAGCAGAGAAGCAGAGCATGAGCTCCAATTATCAAACAAAGCAAACATAACATGCTACTTATTTTATAAGATACCACAACCATTATAAAATTCATCAGCCTACTTGCAACCATCAAGAACATCCCATGGCATATTTCATCCATGACATACCCAATGAAGCCCCGAGCATTTCTCCCCCAAACCAAAGATCAAATGCTGCTGATGTGGTGAGTTCACATTTCTGCGATCTAAGTGGGATATTTTCATGCATAGAGACCCCATTAACATAACATCCTTATTGAACCACTAGCTAGAATAAGAACTCAGCGTACGTACTCGCTAGACATGCAAGATTCTACTTACACACAAGTACCCACGAAAGAGACTGAAAACCTTTTTCTCATAACCTCATTACTCAGTCTTTTCTACTGGGGTTTCTGTTTCAACCTTCTCCACTGCTTCAACAGGTTTCTCTTCTCCCTTGACTTCTTCTTCTTCCTTTGGAGCTTCGACTGCAACTTCTGGTTCTGGTGCCTGTGTCTCACCAGACTCGGTAGCCTCTTTAGCTTCTTCAACAACCTGCTCTGCAGGTACTTCCTCTGGAGACGACTCCTTTGTCTCCTCAACTGCCGGCTCTGGTGTTTCCTTAGGTGTCTCCTCCTCTGTTTTCTCTACCACTGCTGGCTCTTCTGCAAGAATCTTGGTCTCTTCTACCACCTCTTTAGTCTCAACTTCAGCTGGGGCCTCGGGGGCTGGTGCCACGGCCTCTTCAGATTCTGCAGGTGTCTCTACTTCTTTTGGCTCTTCAGCTACTGCCTCTGGTGCTGCAGCGACTGCTTCTTCTGTGGTGGTCTCGATCTTGATTGGTTGTTCAGTTTTTTCCTCTGCAAGTGCACTCTGCACTGACACAACCTGCTGGATAAACAGATGATTAAAGAATGTTCACCAAAATGCCGATAACTGTTACTTGAAGTGTCACCGTGATAAAGGAAAATATTTACCAAAATGCTGATAGGGTTTTACCTTTATATATATATATATATATATATATACATATATATAGACGAGGATATGAGTTTTCAAATATGATTATCCAAGAAGTAAAGATCATAAAATTGATCAAGATTTTTCAAATTTTAACACTTGATATGTATCAAATGACTAAGAAGAAGCATATAAGTAGACATCTGTTAAATAAGTTTCTCAACAGGGACGTTAATTGATTAATAGTGAATGAGTTACCTCAGCAGTGGCCATTGGAACTGAAAGGAAAATAAAGCAAATGGGATACAAAGAAAACTGTAAGAAGCAAAATAGAAAGGAGTGATTATCACACAAGAAGACGAGGAAAGATTGCTTGGAGTGTTTGATGCAAAGTGATCAATGAGAGTGGATTTATATAGCGATGTAAGGGTTAGTATAATATTTCTTGTAGGTTATCCATGAAATGATTATATTCGTATAAATATAGATCTATTATTAATAAATACTTAATTTATTTTTAATATTTATAAAATATTAGATTAATCAATTTAATATTTGATTTATGAATATAGAGTAAAAATAAATTATATAGGATAAATTAAAATCCTTTTCGAATGAAATTATGAAGTTGTTTTAATTATATAATTTTTATTAAATCAAAGCGTTCTTCATCAATGCTATTTTAAATACTGAACATTATTAGAGTTATAAAAACTAATATATATTATGGTTTTTTTTTATGAAAGAGAGAAGTTATTCTCACAAGTTTAGGTTTTAAAAATAACTAGAATTAATATGAAAGTATTTGTCTCATATAAGATACAACGTATGTCAATGAAAAAGTTCACTTGATAGTTAAATGATCATTAAACTTGAGATCACTAGATTATCTTAAATAAAAAAAATTATACTTTGATCATGTTACATGTTATCCTAATTGAGTTAATAAAGGGGTATACATTGGATATATTATGAACTATATGAAGGTATTTGAATGATCAAGAGATAATTTATCATCTTATATGAATTAGAAAAAATATTTTATTTGTTTTTAAATAGTATTAACTGAGAAATCCTTGATCAAGATAGAATGGGATTTGAAAAAAGTTTTAAATTTTATTTAAACAATTAATGACTATTATGTAGAGAACAAATATGATTTAATAAGGCAAACATACTCCATACTTTAATATTCAATTGAGATATTATTGATAAAATGATACTGATTATACTAAGAAATTGGTCACTGAAAAGTTAAGTTAAACTACTAATAATTTTTTTAATATTTAAGAGATCATGACATATTGCTAGACGATGCATCTGATCTTCAAATACAAATTAATCAATTATTGAATTGATAATAAATTAAATTATTTACTTTCTTTAATTCTATGTAATTATAATTATAATTTATATTTTGACAAACATATTAAGAACGTAATGAGTCACACACATTAAAAACCATTAGTTAAAAATTAAACTGAGATGATTTAATTAAGTATGACTTGAATAAAATATATTTTAAAAATTAAGGACTACAATGTAATTAATACAAGGATTATATTTCTAAACCTGAAAAAATCAAGTAAGGACTTGATTGAGTTAATTTCTAAAATTATAATGAATTAATATATCTATATTATTCAAGGGTCAAATTAATATTTTGATAATTAATAGGGTTCTTCAAAAAATTTATAAATAATAATTCATGTATAAGTGGCTATTTATTAAATAAAAAAATATATAAATCACAAAATACAGAGTTAACATTTTAGAGATAATAATATCTCTTTCTTAATTAAAAATTAAAAAAATATTTATTAGTTATATAACTTGTAATTTACAATAACTCAGTTTTGAAAAAACTATTAAAAGATAAAAAAAAAAATCAAAGTTTCAGAAAATATACCTTCAAACAGCTATATACCTTTCTAACAAATTAAAAAAAAACTTCTAAATAATTTTAAAAATACGTGTATAAGCCTCGGAACCCTAAAGTAACCGACCTCAAGCTCAATCAATTGAGAGAGGGAGCTACTTCGAGGAATCGTGGGATATGACACCTCAGCCTCACTGAATTCAAAGGGGATTAGCATGTTTGGCAATGATGTCTAGGAGATTTTCTTGAGATGGGTTCACCTATTTTGAATGGCTAGTTGCTTGTATGCTTTTGATCGGGAAAAAGGCTAAAATAATGGAGGTCATCTTCATGCAAGCCATCATCTTCTTTTGGTTGTGTGTGCTTGTGTGCTTAGTGCAGTCGGTCCCGTACGTGACCTGCCTTCCATCCTCCACCTGCCATTCGTCCTTCAAGACTATTTTATTCTTATTTCTTGGCATCGATCTTGCCAAGCTGTTTACCCTATGGTAAATATTGTCCAACCGCCCCCCCCCCNCCCCCCCCCCAGCTTCATGATTATATGAGTTTTGTCTTCCTAACATGGATTTATTCATAATTATATATGACGATGCAGCTCGCAATTATTTCTTGTAATTTTTGTTTCCTGTGGCGACTGGTGATTCACCCGTGTGCGTACGATGCATTTGGAAGCACCCTTGATTTATATGTAGACTTGAGAAAATACATGTTTGAAGAGATTACATAGAGATATTTAGTTTATATCTTATAGTATTATCCATAATAACATGTATTTTATGCTCTTCACGTTAATATCTCACATCAACGCATCATGGTCCTATCTATACAGTTGTGCTGAATCATAAAATCATGTTAAACAAGTTTTATCAAATTAATCATTTATATTTTGATAACTTTTTTAATTTTTTTCACAAAGAAGGATTTTTATATTTTTAATATATAATATATCATGCCCAAGCTAACTTACGTATACTAATTAGATCTTTATACTCCAAACAAGAGTTATAAAATAAGACTTGTACTTTATATCTCATGACCATCAATAATAGATATAAAAAGTTAAAATAAAAACTATATAATGCGTGGTTAGTAATATGATTATGGTTGTTTTTTATTTAAAAAAATATATTAATAATATTTTTTTATTTTAAAAAATTATTTTTAA